>LPNX011006240.1:18786-133786 GCA_001517045.1 Pseudotsuga menziesii
TTTTTTGTTGTGTTAAGATATTTCTCTCAAAACACCCGGATGCATGTGGAACATGATCCATGGCCTCTACTTTTTTCTTCATATTCTTGATGACAATTTGCTAGATATGATTATTCTAAATAAGTGAATAAAATTCTCAATCGGGAGGTAATACATAATGTAGCTTATTTTTTCTTCAAGAATACAATAAAATTTATTTTAAATAAATTAATAGAATTCTCATTCTGGAGGTAATGCAAAATGCAGCTTATATGATCAGAAAGAAAAATAAATAAATCAAATTAAGTCTATGATAGAAAGGAAAATAAACTAATAAACCACGAAATAAGACTGAGAATATAACCTTTTTATGGCTGTACATGTAACAAGAGGTTCACAAGAGGCATAATCTTCAGATATTTGTCAATTTCTGAATATTTGGCAACTCTATGAATTTATATGCACATCTTCCAGCGGCTTCAGAGGCTCCTTGGTTTTAGGATATTCCATCAACTCCTTCCTCTTGCTTGAGTCCAGCAGGTCCCCATTGAGCTCCAGGTATTTTGGAAAAGAGCAACACAACAACAATTTGAACAGTAGACTTTTTTAAGAAAAGCTTCAAAATCAAGTTTTAGTTATCCATTGACCTGTAAAGCATTTAATGGCGTGCAACAAGTTTGATGATGGTTAAATTTTGAGTTGCTCAAAAATTAAAATCCAATGGTCATCAAACCTACTGCAGCCACATTAAATGCTCTATAGCTCAATGAATAACTCTTGCTGTTAAATCTTGAGCTGCTAAAAAATGAAAATCCAATGATCATCAAACCTACTGCAGCCACATTAAATGCTCTATATCTCAATGAATAACTCTGGTTGTTAAATCTTAAGCTGCTCAAAAATGAAAATCCAATGATCATCAAACCTACTGCAGCCACATTAAATGCTCTATAGTTCAACAAATAACTCTTGCTGTTCAAATTTACAAATATCCTCTTTCATTTAAACCCCACATCCAAATAGTAAACATCACAAAAACCAAAAATTAAACCCAACTAATAATTCCCATCTCTATGACGCAACACCATCATTGGGGCCTACGTCATGGCGCACAGAGCCAATGAAAACACGGAATTTTTTTTAATAAATCATAAGAATCAAACCATGCCAAAGCCTATGTGGAATGCAAAAAAATTAAAGGCAGCGTACCCAACTAATGCCCTCATGCGATACGAAAACTATATGTGGTGACCGGTGTTATAATTTCGATTCATCTCTATCCTTCCAACTAGGTTTTACTATTATTTCTTCAAGTTTGGAACTTTTATCTTGCCCGTCACACAACGGCGTTTTATTGAAAAAATAGCCCTTCAACATGAAGTTTTATAATAAAAAAAATTAATAAAAATGTTTTTAATAAAGAATAATGTTCAATTAAAAGATATGTATTTTAGGAGTTTAATTTCTAGTTAAAAGATAATAATAAATTTATTTACTCATATTTTTTAATAGTCATTTGCTTTGAAAATTGAGAGTGAAACCAAATAACCTACTAACACTGACACAATCAACTCATAAAGTAACATGTGCTAACATTATGCATGTGAAGTACATTAAATGGTAAACTTAAGAAACAAACAATAGGTCCAACCTAGAATCCTTTGCAAAGGTTAATGTTAGGCCACATGTAATGCATCATACTAAATTTTGCAAGGTTAACATTTTGACTCAATGGTGTAACTGAAATTGTGATATTTTAATTTTTCAACTAAAAGATATGTTTCTATTAGGGAGTTTAAATTCCAATTAAAAGATAACAATAAACTCATTTACCCATGTTTTTTTGTTGATCATGTACTTTGAAAATCAAGGGTGGAACAAAACAACCTACCAACAATGACACATGCAACTCAAAAGTAACATGTGTCGACAATGTGCATCTAAAGTACATTAAGTGATAAAATTAATAAACAAACGAAAGGTGGAACTTACAATCCTTTTGATAGGTTAATAGCAGGTCACATGTAATGCAACATGCCAAAATTTTCAAAGTGAACATGTTGCATGGATGGTGTAATTGAAATTGTAACATTTTATTTCAGAAAAAAAAGAGAGACTTCCTCATCTGCATAGAATGTGCAAAAAATAACTAGATAACTCCTGGTGTTTCTAAATGCATGTGCCTCTAAGAGTATTCATTGTCGTTAGCAAGGTAAAAATGAAAAGAATATAGATCTGAGGACAACATGTTAATATTGTTCACTGAAGGCTACAAGAGAAACTCAAGATCCTCACCTTGTTGTAATGAAAGTACCATTTCCCCTCCTAAAGGTACTTGTCATGCCTGAGGAAAACACACAGGAAATAAGCGCAAGTGAAGAAACATGCAAGAATCAGTCCGCAGCGCAAACAAAAGAAAGGAAATCTGCACAGACTAATGGAATCTACGTGGACAAAGGAAAGGATAGATGAGGAAAGAGGTGCAAAAGAGGTCACCTGTGCGGAAAATGGAACTACGTGGAAGGAAGACGCCATGAGGGTAAAGCAACAGCACAAGTGCAAAATAACGACTAAAAGAAACAGGACGATCATTGGTGCTGAAGTCGGCTTGACTCGACAGATGCCACATGAGTGAACGCATGTTATAAGCAAGGACGTTAATGCCTTGTGTCAGGCCATGATCACCACAACTGTATCCTGAGAGGCGGTTGATGGTGATAGTTAACAAACTGTCTGTATGCAGTCGACCTTGCGTGGTCATGTAAAATAGTATAAATATGAGGGATTCAATAGTTAGAAGGTTGATTTTCGTTGGTCTTTCAATAGTTAGAAGGTTTCTTTAGAGGAAAGATCTCTGAGAGAGCAGAGGAAAGCTGTGATATCTGAGTGGTAGAGTAGTGGAAAGTCTACAGGAGGCAGTCAGAGGTAGTGGAGTAGAAGAGAAGCTCTGCTAGAGAGGTGCAGATGCTAGAGTGGTCAATCCATGCTGTGTCTAGATCAGTAGATGGTAGCAGTAGATTAGGAGAAATAAGATAGAGAGCATGAGAGAAAAAGAGATTTTGAGCAGAAATATAGATCTAGGATAGTCTGTAGTTAAATGCAGGTTGAAGGCGCCATATATTTCTCATGCCAGATGAAGAGCGCCTTGTGGTTTTTCCCAGATGGGTTTCCATGTGAATTCTTCTGTGTGTTGATGATTTCCTATGTATGTTGTTTATGTTATGTTCATTCTCATGTTCGTGATGTGAGTCCTGTTGTGATTAAATGAATGTCGCACTATCAATAGAAGTCTGAATGCATGAATAGGTTGTTATGCACAACATTTGAATATTAGTTTATGTTTACGACGCAATTGTTGTTGCGTGTCTATTATATTGCGCCTATCTATTAGCTTGCCTTTATATTCAGTTATGTTTCAAGTACTAAGGCCGAATCTGTGTCTTACCATTAGTAGTTGATGAAAGATATGCGCGGTGTGCACTACAGTTTGACGAAAATGACTCCATCCTCGCGACTTGGTCGAACTCCTTAGCCATGCGCAAAGGGACTATAATCCCTTGACAATCACGGAAACATCTTTCTGGCAATTACCCATCGAAGAGATATCTTAGGTGAGACTACGCCTGCTTTGTGGGCATTGCCGACGGGGCTTGCTTTATTGGGTCGGTATGTCAGGTGCTTGTTGGGTTGATGGGCTACGTAGAACCTGGGTCGAACGAGTTAGGAAAAGTGGCCAACAAATGGTTCCGTTGTCGGGGCCCTATTGATCAAAACAACGTAAATTTTATGGCACCCGACTAAGAGTGAAGTCGAGGATTGGATGGAGTTAAAGACGTTGATATTCATGCAGAAGGAAAGCGAGGGTTCTCAGTTGATCCCTGAAAACTGCTTGCAGCAATATCTATATTCGGATATCCATGAAATTTTTTTCGCAGAGTTCCTCGTTGTATTGCAAGAGTGGTTGTCGGATTTAGCGACCCAGCAAACTAACTTCCAGTGAAGAGGAGTAGTTGAATGGATCGACCTGTTGACACAAGAAGTAGCACATGTAAGTAACCCTATTTCTAGAGTTGTTGATTTTTAGATTGATAGCATATTAGAAGGATATGTTACTGAGTTTGTTGTGGAAGCGATAACCTCGTATAGCGAGGCAGAGAAACATTTTTTCCAAGGACCTCAGGGAAGGTACCTTATGTCTATAAACCTATGGATTAAAATGGTCTTTTATGAAAAGGGTATTTTACAACTCAACGATTGAGCCACATAGTCCGTGAGGGGGATATGCTGTGTAAATTTTAGGAGTAATATGGAAGTTAGTAAGAAGAAATGTTCCTAGCGAGCTCAAAAGACAATTTGGACACTGGGTTCTTAAGAAGCGGAAGGCGGTTCTGGTCAGGAAAGAGAAGGAAGGTAACAGGAGGAAGGATAGCTTACAAATTGCTAGAGGAAGGTGAATATGGGTGTGAGTCACACCTAGAGGTCCTGCGACAAAGAGGAGGAGTATAGTCCAATATCGGAGAGAGTGTAATCGAAAGAGTCTGCAAAGATGCTAATGATAGGACTAAAGTGAGATCCCCTAAAGTGAGACCTAGAATTTCCTCACCTGAACTACGTGCGAACACTAGTAGTCCTAGTGTCGGGACTGGTGTGCAAGGAATCCCATCAGCGATCCCAGTAAATACAACAAATCCTGGGAACCCGGTAAACCAAGCCGAGTTCCACCCTAATGGCAGGGACATATGTTAGACTACCCAAATTCAATGGGAATGGAACAAAGGATCTATAACAACATTGGTTACTCTACAAGGCGATATGAATGGTCCTCCTCGTTAACAATGATGACACCCAGAAATCATAAATGATTACGACTCTATGAGGCTGTGCACTAGACTAGTATATGAAGTACTGTGTAATACAACTCGGGCAGCCGCAGAGGAATATTGAGGAGATTCGACGCACAATGATCTCATAATTCATAAATTCACAATTTGAGTCCCAATGTATAACCGAGATCAATGAGATTAAGCAGGCTCCAGTAGAGACAGTATGGGACTTTGATCAGCGGTTGAAGACACTGATGGCCAAAGTAGGCTTCTAGATGTCGGCCATGTAGCATAAAGAGTGGATTATTGCTACGCTACTACCACACATTAGAGGACCACTCATGCAGCAAAGGATTGCGACATAGACGGAGGAACTGGAGTTGGAAATGAAGCTAGAGGCTTCACCTATTGGAGATGCCACTGCAGGAATGATACAGATTCAGTCGCAATTGGCTAATCTGACTATTTAGCTCCAAGACATAAAAAGAGGAAAAGAGTTGCAAGAATACCTCTAGTGTACGCGATGCTAGACCAATGGACATACCAAAGATGATTGTCTCACTTACATGAACTACATCTCGTCGGTGTGCCAAACCCATTGAGTACCCAGGGGCTGCTCTGGTGCAACATATGCTAGACTAGAGGACACTGTGACATAGATTGCATGTTCCTGCAGAAGACAGTATGTACCCCAGCTAGTTTGTATTGTAAATTTTGTAGATCTGTAGGTCATGATGAAAAATATAGTAGGTCCTACCAACTTATGAGAGAGAAAATGATAGATGCATATCTAATGAAGACTGGGGAGCAAATAAAGATTGAACAAGCTCAAGCTCAGTTCTAGGCTATGCCTCAGTTTCATTCTGTGTAGCAGTTTCAGGTTGTGCCTCAGTTTCAACCTATGCAGTAATTTCAAATGGCGCTACAGTTTCATAATGCAACCCCATATAACCCATATCAACAATATTATCTGCAACCACAATACCTTCCGCAACCGCCTCAACCTTAGTTGATGGGGGGGTGGAAATTAAATGGGCTGAGGAGGAGGAGGATTTGGCTGAGGAAGAGGACCAGTGGTATGCTACAATTGTGGAGTGCAGGACCAATATGCTAAAGACTGCCCTGAACCTACGAAGACTTTCTCATATTGTATACAAGAGCACAAAGTGGAGCAATTTCCACAACTTATTACTAGATGGCAAGCCCGAACGGTTGGAGCAACTAACCTAGCATCAAATCCTGTGCCAAATGCTCCCAACCTGAATGTTAATGCCAACATAAGATGATAGTCGCAGAACCAAGAGAACCAAGTGTAGTTGTGATAATAAGGGGAGGTGCTACGACGGGTCTAGATTAAGCTACGTAGATAAAGCCTGGGACATAAGCACAATCGTAGGTGCGGCCCACCGTGCATAAGAAAGCACTGTTGGATGTTCAAGAGAAGAAGCACATATTCATGGATGTACGCCTAGAGTTCATCGACAGAGAGCAACCATCCACCTCAGGACAAGTGAAAGATATGCCTGAGAGGTTCTAGAAGATATTTGAGCGACAGACTACAAGCAAAAGTGTAGATAAGGTTAGTAAGCTCAAACCATTCCTATCAAGTTGTTTGGCATTAATCCAGGACAAAGATGCACTTGCAGAGTTGGAAGCGCTTATCGAAATGCTTTCGGAGGAAGACCCGCCAGCAAAGAAGGTTAACAGTGTCCAAATAAAGTTCAAAAAAGGATGCGAACTAAGGATATCTGCACAAATTGGTGATTATGACATGGACTATATCATCCTCGACCTAGGATTCGATGTTAACATTTTAGCACGCCAGACATGGGAAATAATGGGGAAGCCACCCATAGAATGGTCCCCAATTCAATTAAGGATTGCTAATCAGGAAAAGGTTCTACCCATTGGTAGACTGAGTCAGGTCCAAGTGGATATTGAAGGATTGCGCACTTTTGTGGACTGCGAGGTCATCAACATAGTAGATGATACTAACCCATGTCCCGCACTACTAGGGATTGATTAGGTGATAGGATATCAAACCATTATAAACTTCAAAAGAAGGATACTATCATTCGAAGATGACGAGATGAGGGTAGTTGCGCCCTTTGACCCATTGGAAAGACAGAGATACATTGAACCTATGTTCAACGAAGGGCAATTTGATCACCTTGATAACATTTATAATGTCACTACCCTTAAGGAGGATTACATTAATTATATTGAGGATGGTAACCTGAGCTGGAAATTTGCAAGTTCATGTACATCAGACTTAGGAGAGGCCCTTGAGAATTGGAAGAACTTATTACATGAATTCTCTATGAGGAGATGTGCCAGGATAACTAAGTATGTCTGATGAGTAGGAACTCTATCGCGACCACTTCCCACATATTAAGCATGACAAAACTTGGAAACATTCTTCACAGAGTTTGAGGAGCTAGTAATGGAGCAGCAGTGACTATTTGCACTAAAATCTACAGCTGTGCGATGGTCAGGTACACACAAAATCTCTATAACTAAATGGTCGTAGTGCAGAATGCTACTAGAAGTAAGGTTCAGAGATGAGGTCACAATGGTGGCACAAAGGTATATAGGGTTATCATGCCCTGTTGAACACTTGGAGCAGTTTTCTGCATCATTCTCGAACTACCCGTGTTAGGAGTGGGTTCACCACTTCATCTATACTCTTGAGATGGCACCCAGAGGCTGGTACGCATATATGGAACCGAGCCAAGAAACGCAGGAATGGGAAAAGGTTGCATATAATTTCACTTGCACATTCCAATTCACATATGACAAGATGACTAAAATACAACTGGTAGACACCGACAGATCGTTAAATGCATGAGGATTCAACAAGAATTGGTGCTCGTGACAACTCAGTGGAATTAATTTAGAAAGTCTAAGGAGAATGGCAACATGATTTTTGGTCCCATCCGCCATATTAACCTTAACTACCCTTTCAAGTACAGACCTGAACCTAAGTATGTGAATAAAAGAGATGAAGGACGATCCCATGTTCTCCATTAGATGGCCCATCATTGCATCTAGTCAACGCCTAGATGCTCGACCACCTAGAAATATCACTCGCCTCTGTCATGGTAACCCTTACATTTCCTTTCCAAGCCAAGAGACCAAAGAGCCAAGCCAATTGAACCAAGAAACCCTCATAGTGAACCAGAACCCCACCTCAGAACTGAAGCCCATGATTGTTGAACTATTGAGTGATAGTGAAGACTCCCCTATTTCACCAGCCTCCCCCTTCTCGATAGTATAAGTCCCTTACGTACCTATGCCAACCCCACCAAACAAAAAGATGAAGAAGACGCAGGATAAGCCGGAGGCACCGTAGAGGCCACCACGCCTGCCACCGACAAGAGGCCAGTTGATGCAGATACCTACAACCCAACCACCAACACAACTAGTTGGGGTATAAGTGTTTATGGCTAGAGCTCCATCGAGTGCAGACCTCCCCGCTTCCTCTGGCCACCCAACAAAGATACCAAAATCCCATAGAGCCGACTCGGTTCCGCCACCACCACCACCACCAGAAGTAGAGTTGAATGATGAAGAAAAGAACTTACTACCTCCATATGTGTCACCGAGGAATCCAGGCACCACAAGAGTTCCAGTGGATGCACAAGAACTTCTAGAAGAGCCCACCATTCCAGAAGGCGTCACACAATCTCAGGATACCATCACTGCCAAAATCTAGGACTTGAAGTTTGAATACTATGACACCAAGAAACAAGAGGAGTTGGACATAAATCAATTCATGGTCATGGAGCCCAATGAACCGCCAAATCCAGACGTCGTTTCTGCAATGGAGTTGGCACACGGATTGGAGTAGTCAGGTATCTTAAACTTGCTCCTTATGCCACATTTTGACGCACTTCCCCGGTCAAGATGTATGTAAAGAAATTGCTGGTGTGCTTCCATGGAGGATACCTATGGCTGGAACAAGCCATATGAGGTAACGGTGGACTTTCTCTTAGCCATCACAGGTTTCCCATGGTAAGGATTCGACCCAGCCCCGTACCTGCACAAGGACGAGGAAAAAATGGACAAGAACGACATGAAGAGCAAGTACCATCTTGTCCGTCCTGGAAAGGGATTCCTCATTAGCTCTATCGATGACAATGTTGTAAGGGTTGTGTTGATGCATGGAAAATCCCAGGAAACAATAGTAGGGATTCTCCCCAATAAATGTTCCCAATTAGCTCATTATTGTTTGGTATGGGGAATCCGTCCGGTTTACGGTCCGGCTATTGTAGGTTAAGTAACGGTTAAAGCTTGTTTTACTGGTTGCGACCCTGTCCACCGTTTAAGTGTATTTTTTTTTATTTTTTTATGTTTATGTATGATATGCAAGTGCCTAATTAAGTGCAATCGATAGAGATAACGAAGATTTTCACAATGTGATACGCAAGTTCTTACATCTCGTCTTACCTCTTTTGCTTCTAAATCATAAACAGAGAACAAACTATACTAATGCTAACTAATTCAATATAACCTATCCCTAGGGAGCAATACTGTAATTAATGATAAGTAATGTACTGTAGCACATGCATTTAGAATATTACAGATAGCTGTTATATTTCAGAATACATGGATATAAGTAGAAGATAAACAAAGAGATAGCTCATTGTCAATTAAAACATTCATTACTCAAATATACTACAGAAGTTTCATAGAAAAAAACAAGAAAACTATCATCACATGAAATAATTTGTAATTTAGAACGATCTCATAGTTCATAGCACAAGCTAAAACAAAAATAGTTCATATTTAACCAGTCTATGGAAAGCATTTGAGACTCCATAGTGCCTTCTCCAGTAGAATATATATATATATTATAAGAGGAAGTAGTTCTTCTTACAATAACATTTCCAAAAGATAGCATGAAAAAGGTCATTTCTTACATCTAATTCACCTATATTTATACAAACAACGAAACTCTTGAGCTGCCCCCTTTATCCCTTTGGCCTTCCCTTGACTTTTCTTTTACAAAAAAATTGTCTTCTAGTGCATGTACTTAGAAAAATGATAAATACAAAATATTACATAATTTATCAATTATTTGAAAGAAACCAATTAAGTGGGCCCAGCTTGATCATTTATAAATTTCTTCCAATTATTTACATCTGTTGTTATTGTTTCAAAACCATAAGGCTCTAGGAATCTGATGGTAGTCTCATGTTTAGCAACTTGATATTTTATATTTGCCACACTGGTTGGAATCAGGCGAAGGTTATTTTCCAATAAATGACTACTAACTGCTGCTTGTGCTATTGCAATTTTCAACACCTTCTCATCCAATCCTTTGACCAACTAAATACCTTGTTCATCCTCTTGCCATATTTCCTGCAATTGCATAAAAAAACCTTCATGATCGGCCAATTCTTCTAACCTTATCTTAGCATATATCTGACAACAATTGTAAGTTATAAGAAATTTTGCACGAAATTATACACACACATCTTTCGTATTTTGAACTGCCTTTACCAATTTCTCTTCTGCTTTACTCCCAAATTCAACTAGCTCATACTCCAGCTTCACTGTCTCTAGGTCCTTGATGGGTGCATCAGCTGGAGGTTCCTTGGTTGTTTCCAACCAAGCCATGCGTCCTTGTAGAATTTTCAGGATATCTTGGGTCCTGTCCAAAAAGTAAGAAGTTGGTACTCGCAATTTATTCTAGCCTTATCTCTACCTACTGAACCTTCAACATCTCCTCTGCCATCTGAAACTGCATTTGATGAATTTTACTTCTAAGTGCAAGAGCATGCTTCTTCAATGGCTCAATATATGCTTTATGTTCATTAGCGACTTTTAATGAAACTTCGAGTGAAAATTTCTAGTTTTCCAATGCTACTACTTTAGTCTCGTAATGCTTAGTTTTCCCTTCAATAGTAGTTTTTTGCATCTCTAGTTCTGCCACTTTATTCTCCAGACTTCCTTTCTCTTTAGTCAATTCTTCAATTGATGATTCCAGACTATCTCTTTCTGCTTCCAAAACCTGATGTCTTTGCCGAATTCTTTCGAACTCTGCCAACGTGGCCTTGGAATCTCTTTCTATATTGCTTGCTAATAATACTAAATCATCTTTGTCTAATTGTAAGGTTTGGCACTCTGCTTTGGATTCCTCAATCTCATTAATCATGTCTTCATACTTTCTCTTTAGATTTTCACTTTCATCTCTTTCCTTTTTTAGGGTTTCTTTCAATTGAGTAATCTTCTTCTGAGATTGTTCTAAATCCGTCATTATTCTATCCACATTATCTTCAGTAGATAGGGATATGGCTACACCAACCCTTTCCATTAATCTCGGATCTTTATCCGTACCATGAACTACTGTCTTTTCATTTACAAAGAATCCTTTCTTGCCTCCAGTGTTCACCTTCTTCTCTGTTCTCCTAACAATCCTCTTTTTTGCTTTTTCATAGAAAATAATATTTAGATCAGGCACTTCATCTTCCGCCATTGGCATAAAAGGAATCAATTCAATTCTTGATGCTGAAAATGGATTTCCTTCCGCTATGCTACTAGATGGAATAGAGTGTTATACTAGATCGACATAAGACTGAGTCTATTCTTGATTTGCATAGTCTTGTTCCTGTTGTGACTTTTGTCGTAACTCCTCATCTGATTTTTCTACCTACTCCTTTTCTTTATCAACTGCTTCTAATCTTATCGTCTCATTTTATTTCTGGTTTCTCTGTATTTCTTCTTGTTCTTCTTTTCTTTTCTTGGCTTCTTCTGTTCTCTTTTCAGCCTCTTCCGTTGCTTTTCTTTTTTCTTCTTCTTCTTCTCTCAACCACTCTTCTACTTCTTGGGCTAATCTGTGGACCTCTTCTTGCCTTTCTTGGAAGCCTCCTCTTCTTGCTTCTTTAGTTGCTCAACATATTTTCCCTTTCCGCCAATAGTAATTATCTTTTGTTTAAAACTCCCTCTCAAGCTATGATATTCTGAGCATTCCAGAAAACTTCTTCATATTTATCCCAAAAATATGCATACTCAAAATGCACCCCTAATGTTGTACAATAATCAGTAACTTTATTCTCAGAGTCATTTCTATGGAAAATGATTTCACCGAAGTGAAAATATTCTAGCTCCTTCACGAATTTTGCTGTAGTTTTTACTTTTGAAAACTTATAACTATATAAAATTGGACTGGAGGATACACAACCTTCTTTTGCTTGAATAGGAAGTGGACAACTCCATCAATGTATAGTTGTCTAACTACCTCCTTATGAATGAAAAAATTTGTAGCATACTTAGGCAGAAGGGAAGGATCCCTCAACCCACCAAACATCCTTATATACAACCCTCCTCAATCAAGTAATAGTTTCCATTATCTTGAACAACCTTTAAAGCCTTCTCGGACATCCAATTACACTCAATGAGGAAAATCAATGTGTACAAAGGAATGATAAAATCTTCACAACTTTTCTTGTAGTGATTGTAAGACTTGTGAGCCCACAACAATTGGTAGGAAGCATATATGGGGAACTGATCTTTATCCCATTGGCATTTCAATGCTGGGAATGGATGCATGCATAAAATATAGTCAATCAAGATTGAGCTCATGTAAAACTTTGTTTTCTTTTGTGAGACTCCACCCAATGCTGCACTTATGCAGGCAAACAAACTGTTGGACACTGTGTTTTCCCAATTGAAGATGGTACCTTGAGTGGCTACAAAAAATATCACTACTACCCAACCTATTTTGAAGTTCTTCCCATTGACCCTCCCTAAAATCCTGTTTAACATCAGGGCTATCAACCTATATGGAGTATGAAGGTTTGTTGTTTCATACTCCCTTGAAGGCCTCATACAAAAGTTCTTACTTGGGATCATCATCCTTTTGACTGTTTCTACCACATCTAGATTGAGGTCTTTTAATCATCCTTTAGTCAAATAGCTCTATGGTGTTGGAAACTTATAAGCCATGGATACATAGGATAGGCTATAGGTAGCATAACCTTTCCCTTCAGTGTTAGCCAATATCATCCTTGTCACATCTGCCCTGGGCAGAATTCATCCTATCACCTCTGAACAAGGGAAAAGCTCAGGTAAGGTAGCCACCTTCATGATGGCTGATATTTCGATATTGGCATAAATAGGAAAATCCTCAAATCCAGCGTCTGGGACACTAGTTTGAGATCATTTGGTATATCTCTCCCCATTTATATACAGGATCGATACCAGTGATGGCTTTGGTGTCTTCATAAATAACCTCAACTTGGGTTATTATTTATACCTCTGGTTCTTCCTCTATTGCTTGTTCCTTCTTTTTCTACTTTCGAGGAATTTTGTTGTGTGGATGATGGACCTT
Source organism: Pseudotsuga menziesii (assembly GCA_001517045.1). NCBI lineage: Eukaryota > Viridiplantae > Streptophyta > Pinopsida > Pinales > Pinaceae > Pseudotsuga > Pseudotsuga menziesii. Next base: position 31,924 of record LPNX011006240.1, read on the forward strand.
TTTTCATCATATAGATTATATTTAGTCCACTCACACATAGCAAACTATATATTGAAAGCAACAAAAAAATTAACTAGAACATTACCAACTCATCAAGATGCATGCCGAACAACATTTTCTTCTATCAAACAAAATGTGTTTTCTATATGTGAAGCTAAAAAACACTAAGCTTTCAAAGCTAGCTCAGACAAAAAAATTATAAGAAAAACCTTCCACTCAGAAACCCTAGGTTTTCACCACAACCTTATATCTACAGGTAGCAATTATAATGATGGGAAAACCCTGAAACCACAGATTGCTAACCCCTAAACCTGGTCCTCTCTTACAACAGAAAAACTATTTCCCCTGCATCCCATAAAAAATTAACCACGCTCGACCGATGATTGTGTGCTTTCCCTAAACTGGTGAGGGGAAAGAGGGAGCAGTGCAGATGGTGAAACGCTCATCTACACCCTGCCCTCTCTCTTCCAACAAATGTCAAATAATAAATCATGACCAAATGAAATAACAAGCCAGATGAAAAGAAACAAGAAAATGAGTTGGATGGTAAAACGACACCTTCAAAACAACCCATGACGAACCCCAAGCCATAATGAAAAGACCACCACATTTTGAAAAAAAACTGTGGGATAAACAAATGACCTAACCCTATCAAACTGCGGTAAAAACAACAATGAGCAAGAGGATTGGAAGAGGATAATACCTGGAAAAACTTGCAGATGAACTAGACGAGCTCTATTTCCACCAGCAAACTATTTTCTCAGACAATGAAAGCTACACAACTCCAATTGGGGACAACTACGCTGAACAATGACCGTATACATGACCTCTACGGGCTTTTATAATCTTGAATACAGGATTGGGTAAGTTTACAGGAGGGAAAGATAGAAGCGCTAAGTGGGTATCGAAAGATAATTTATGAGCGTATGTGAAGCATCAGATGTCCTCCTAAGAATGATCCCGAGAGGTCAAGGGGACAATGCCAAAGCGCTTAAAACCACCATCGGAAATCCAACCAATTAACACTGCATTGTCATCGGAGATGACTACAAGAAGGTATCGGTTCAACATCAAACCCTGCCTCCACAGTGTCGGCCAAGCCAATCACTAAGTTCTCAGGTCATCCAGAAAGAAAAGACCGATATGGTGAAAATACAGTTGACAAAGTTTCGACAGATAGCGAAAAAAGATAGATGATGGGAGGCCCGGTACATCAGAACGGTTTTAGGCTAAGATTTCGATACATCAACAAAAGTCTTTCGATGCAGTTAGACAAAATGATCTTTGATACATCGGACAGAGACTTTGTAATGCTCCCGATGGGAACATTGTCTAGTTAGATAACTGCACACCTGATATGTCGAAAAAAATACCAACTGTGCATCCGATACAAGCAAAACAACTTTCAATTTTTTCAGACCTTCAAGTCATGGGAAAAATCTAGTGAAAAAGATAAACTTTCTAATACTTCTAAAAAACTAAAAAGATAAGGGGGTGGGCCTAAAAAATGAATTTTTTTGGGGGACAATAGTTGCAGCAGCAAAAATTGGTGACTACCTGGAGGACACAGATCTCTGGACAACTATCCTTTGAGACAACAACTGCTTTAATGGTATCTTGTTAGATCACTTCATTAGATTTCTTTAAGATGTCTTGATTTTATAGAATACAAGATTTATGAACTTTAAACATTGATGATGGTCTAAATGGAAAAGGGGAACTAGGCTTTCATAGTCTTGATAACTATTTTGAGGCCAAGATATGAAGTTTATTTTACCTCTTCCTCTGGATAGATTCCAACTTAGACACCACAGGATTGTAACAGATGGTGAACAGGTATATTCGTTTGTTCCTCATGCCCATGCCATTTTGCATTCTTTTGATGCTTCTGGACTTTTGTCCTTTTGAGTCCTCCTTGATTGCTTTCTTTCTGAATTTTAGTTCAGGCCCCTCTATCCATAGTGTCCTTTCGTGTGAGGGATATTTTGATTTCAACTCATGGACGGAGAAGAACTTTTGAGCAATCTTATTCAAATTGATTTTGTTCAGTATGCATGTTGATATATGTTTTCTTCTTGGGTGATTTTGACTCTTGTTATCCTTTTGGATTTCATTTGTGGCATGGGATCATTTAAATATAATACAACTGTTTACCTTGCTTCCTTTCCATGGGTCTTTTGATGTTAGCCTCCTAGGATAGTCTTTAGTGTGAAGTGAATGGATCCTCAAAATAGTATTCTATACTTTTCTGACCTTAGTTATTTTACAGGGATTAAATAGGACTTCAATGTGTTCATAATCTATTTAGACCATCTGCTAATCTTAAAGAATACTTAAACATTATGTATGTGTGAAAAGCAAGCAGTATTTGGTCAAATATTTTAGTCTATCTAGAACTCTGATGAACTCCGAAACTGAAAGTTGTGCTGATTTATTGAAACATAAAACAAACCAAAAATTACAAGAAATCAAATCTTGAGCAAATCAACTAGAACTAATATAAGAAAAGCAAAACAAAATACAAATCAAACCATTTATTTATGTACAAAAAATAAAAGATAGTAAGAAAAATATGGCTTGAGAACTAAACCATTTACTGGCAAGTTCTCCTCCAACCCCTGTAAATATTTCAATTTGTAAGTTGAGGGGCCTATTTTCTCTACAATATGAAAAGGGCCTATCCATAATTGCTGAAATTTAGTGTGTTTTCCCTTCTCATCATGTGGGTGATCCCATTGAAGAACCAAACCACCTACTTCAAATTCCCTTTTACCGGCTTTGTGCTTATCAAACCATCTCTTCATCATATCTTGTTAATGTTTAAACCTTTCTCTTGCTTTGGATCTAGACTCCTCTAACTTAGCAGATTATGAATTCAGATTTGTATAACTTCATTATCAGTTCCTCTAGAGTCTTAGGCTAGTTTAGAAGATGGAAACAGAATATTAGGAGGCAGGATAGCTTCTTTCCCATAGATGAGATTGTAGGGTGACACACCTAAGGAATTATTGGGTGTGACTCTATCAACCCATAGTGCATTAGGCAAAGCTAGATGCCAACTCCTTTGATTTTCTATGACCATTTTCTTCAAAATTCTAATGAGGTTTTTATTGGTAGATTCTGCCAAACCATTTCCTTATGGATAGTAGTTAGAAAAATAGTGTAGCTTAATTCATTTTTCATTTGAAAATGCAGTCAATTTAGTAGATGAAAAATATGAAGCATTATAAAAAACCAGGGAAATTGGAACCCCAAACCTGGTCATAATATGGTCTTGCAAAAAGTCCATAACTGCATCTTCATTCACTTTTTGTAATGGAATGGCTTCTACCCATCTCGTGAAATAGTTTGTTGCTATCAGGATGTACTTATGCTACAATGAATAATTTGGATTGATATCTCTAATAACATCAATCCTCCACTGCTTGAATGGTTCTAAAATAATAATCGGTTTCAAATTGTCCTACTGCCTTGGCTTGTCTCTTACCTCTCCTTTTACAAGTATCACATTTCCTGACATGAGCGTGAGCATCTTTAAACAATGTCGACCAGTAATATCCAGCTCTTAAAATCTTTTATGCTATTGTATCTCTCGAGAAATGACCTCCAGCAAGGCCATCATGTAGTTTTTCTACAACCTTATTTGCATCTTCACGTTACAAGCATCTAAGAAAAACTCCATCATATTTTTTTCTAAAAAACACTTCGTTAATAATCTGATATGAGGATGATTTCAGACGTAATGCTCTTGTTTGTTTGGGATTCCAATGTTATGGCAAATATCCTTCTTGAAGATAGTGAATTAAATCTATATACCAGGAGTCTAGATCTGTGGATAAAGGACATACATCCACCATGTGTAATTCAGCTTCATTCTCCCAACTGTCATTATTTTGACTCTTAGCCATCAATTTATAGAGCCCATTTCCTTTAACTATGGTTGCTGGTTTGAATTCTAGATCTAATTCTTGCAAGGCAGTCACCCAATTACCTCTTCTTTCTCCCAATTCTTTTTGTACAAAAATAGATTGTACTGTCGGGTGCGGGACTATTACTTTGGTACGGTTCTTAAGTCTATACAGTCTGAATTACTTCATCGCTTTAAAAACTGCATAGGATTGCTTCTCAACTGTGGGATAGTTCAATTCAGCTCCTTTCCTACCAGTGCTCATAAATGATATGGGGTACTCATCTCCCCCTTCTTGTTTTTGCATAAGCACCACTGCTAATGAATCATCTGAAGCAAAAGTGTACAAGATTAAATCCTTTTCGAAGTTAGGACTTTTAAGTGATGGTGCATGAGCTATGGATGTCTTGATCTTGTTAAACACATTCTTCTCTAAATCAGTCCACTTAAATTGCACACTTTGCTTGACCATTTGTTGCAAAGGTTTGACTATTTGAGCAAAGTATGGCACAAACCTTTGCACAAAATTGATTGTCCCCATAAAAGATTGCATACATTTTTTATTATGGGTTAAAGGAATTTGTTCTTTTGTTTTAATTCTCTCTGGGTCTATGGAGATCCCTTTTTTGAAAATAACATGACCCAAAAGCTTTCATTTGGTAACAACAAACACACATTTCTTAGGATTTAAAGAAATACCATATTTTCTACAACGTTCGAAAATATGTTTTAAATGAAATGCATGTTCTTCTCTCTTCTTCGAAAATATCGTAACATCATCTAAATAGACCACAACACTCTGGCCAAGTGGACCGCGGAAAGCTATATCCATAGCCCTTTGCAAAATTGCTCCAGCATTAATGAGTCCAAAGGGCATTCTCCTATATGCAAAAGTCCCCCACATGGTTCTAAAAGTGGTCTTGAGTCTATCTTCCTCTGCTACTAGTACTTAGTTATTACTTGAGAATCCATCTAACAGAGAAAAAAACTCAGAACCTGAGACCATTTGTAGTATTTGTTCCATTGGTGGGACATCGTAATTATCTTTATTTGACGCACGGTTTAAATTCCTGAAATCAACGCAAATTCTGATCTCTCAATACTTTTTCCATACTCGTACCAATTTTGAGACCCATTCTGAATGTCTAACTTTAAATATGATTTTAGCATCCAACAACTTTTTTACCTCACTTTGAATTAGGGGCTTTAGTTTGGGATGCATATTTCTCAGAGGCTGCTGATAAGGTTTGACTCCAACTTTGATTGGAATAACATGCTGTATAATTTTGGTGTCATAAGTTTTGAGATCCTCGTAGGTCCAAGCAAATACATCTTTGTATTTTCTGAATAAATTGATGAATCTACTCTTCTCCCCAGTGAACAACATTTTCCCAAATCCACATATTTGGGTTCAGTCTCTATCCCTAGATTTATTAGCTCGAACTATAAAGACGAGATATGTGTCTTGAAATTCGCTAGTTTTCTGAACTTGTTATCTAGATCAAACATGTGCTCCAGAGTTCTGACTCCTTTAGGAATGAAATTTCCATGCTGGAGGTTTGCTTGATGTTCTTCTTCATCTATTATGGCTCCTTTAAATGTATCATCATTCATTAAACATTCCAATATTTGATGATCATCATCAAACACCCTCATATTGGTGATGTTGTCTGGAACAGAAGGCCTGAAAAGCAATTCAATTGAGCATTTGTTATTTGTAGGTACCAGCCTTGTAGCTGAAGTAGCTAACAAGTCAGCTACTGCATTTTTTACTCTAGGAATTGAAGAAATATTAAATGCATGAAAATTTGTTAATAAATTGTTGGCTATCTAGGTAGACCCGGGTTTACTAATATACATATACCAACAACACCCCTAGCTCACTGGCCCTTTCGGCAACAGACCGCAAAATGGCCTGAAGTCTCACCCAAAGTGATCTTATGGGTTGGCCGAAGACTCAGGTGTCCTCAACCAGGTTCTGTAGCATCCTAGGGTCTCGTGGTTTCTCTTAGCCAGCGATATATCTCTGTGACATGTGGTTCTCTCTTTTACTCGTGGGTTCTGACAGGGGAAGGATTCCTATTGCATCGCAGTGACTCGGGCAGTGTGCAACTCTCCCTTTCGGTTAACCCATGCTCTACGATATCTCACACCGCAGCTCCTCTGATGGTGCGATATCGCCTACTGTCAACGCGATATCTTCTATAGTACAACCCACTGCGACCCTCACGGTCCAAAGGCTATCTCACTGGGTGAAATGACTTGGCTAACTTTCAACAAGATAGTAAACTCTCTGACTTGAACTTCCACAATTCAACACACTCTACCTCAACTATACTTTAACTAGCTGAATAAGTATACTAGAAACACTTTAACAGAATGACTTATTACTGTGTGAAACAAGCACTGATAAACTCATATGCAAACGCTTGATACATGTAAATCCACCTTTAACCTTCAATAATGCTGTAACTGAATGAGGACATACAGAAATTTACTAACTGAGATACAACATTCATGTAACAGATAACAAATATCAACTAAGTAAAGCACAATCACATGAAATAATCACATAACACACTGGTTTTACGTGGTTCACTTCCAGGGTAGAAGCTACGTCCACAAAACTGTGTTTATTATATCTTGAGAGAGTACACAGTTCTGCTGCAACCTATTGTGCAGCTAGAGATCTTCTGGGTAACTCCGCACTCACTGCCGGGAGCCCTTCTCTCCTAGATCTCTTCTCTTTCTCTATATTTCCTTCTTACAATATTCTCTCTCTCTCTCTCTCTCTCTCTATCAATCCCTGCAGATTGTTACATACATACTCCTGGAATCGCCTACTGGTTACAGTAAGGTAACTATGGACTGAATAGTAGAACCAAAGCTCGACTCTATTACAATGCAAAATAATTGTGAGCTAACAGACTACTGGACTCTCAGATGGGATAACTGTCTGAATAGCTACAGGTTATCCGACTAGCTAACCTTTTACAATACAGTTTTCATCTCTTTATAGGCAGCCTGAAGGTCTCGCCATTACAACACTATGGGCATGTCCCAAGAGTAACCTAAAAACCCTAACTATGACAGTCGGTCTATCTATACTCGAACTTCCGCTTTTCGTCACACCACAACTCTTTGCAGTCTTCCACGCTTCCCGGCGCGGATCGTGGGTACTGGGCGCCGCTTCCTTTTCTGTCCTTTGTCTTCAATACCTCAGCCTCATTGCCCCTTTTACCTTTATGAGGGTAGCTGAGCCCTCCTGTCTTCGCCACTGCCTTGAATGCAGTGGGTGAGCTCTCTCTTCTCGGTCGTTTCCTTGAATGCAGTGGGTGAGCTCTCTCTTCTCGGCCGTTGCCTTGAATGCAGTGGGTGAGCTCTCTCTTCTTGGCTGCTCAGGTACTGTTTTCTTATTTGAATTATCTGCCCCGATAGTCATATTTTTTGGCTCTGATCTACAGCTAGAAACATGCTACGGCGTCGTATCTTTACCTTATCTCTTATATCTTCACCAAAACTGTCTATTTGCCAAAATGGCAGCTTCTCTTGTAGCTGCGAGACCCTACTCCAATAGTCCCCTAACACTTACTTGTGGCTCATCCTCGAGCCACTAACAGCGGGCTTCTCCTACTGTACTTTCTCCTTGGCTTCCTACGAAGTCTTTTTAAGTTTTTGCCGAAGTCCTGCGACTTCTTTCTCCATAGTTTCTGTAACTTAGTTCGTTGGTTCCTCTTATCTTTCCTTCCCTTATTGTCATGCTCTCGCTCTCGTCGCTTGCGAGACCTGATATAATTTTTAGGCTGTATATAGGTCATTTCATGGATGAGCAACTCTTTGAAGGATCTTAATCTTTTGAGAAGCCTTCCACAGATATCCTTTCCTCTTTATCTAGGTTAGAACGTTTATCACAAGGAAAATCTGTATCTTCCAGCTTTCTCAAATAGTTCATTCAGTCTGGATCCTTTCGTACAAACTATACAGGCCTTGAATTCCATTCCGAGAACCTTCGTTCCTTTCCTTTTTCCTTTTTTTTTCTACGTCTTGGATGCCTGTTTCTTGATCCTTTTTTCCTTCCGTGAGATCTTCTAGGAAACTCCACGTGCACAGCCATCCAAGTTGGCCTTCTCTTTCTGTTTCTCACTTTTACTTTTCTCCTTTTCCTTTTTCGCTGTTCTAGGTTGGACTCGTCTACTATCTGAGCTTGACTCCCCATCCTTGGAAGTTGTCTGACCTGTGATGAACTTGGTTTCATACCCTTGGGTGGTGTCGTCATAGCGGACATAAGGCCTCCATGCTCGAATCATCTCAAAATGTCTTCTAAAGGTTCCTCCTCAGACAGAACCCACTCGGTGCAATACTCTGGATTGGCAATGGCTGCGAAATAGGAAAATCATAGCACTCTGTAATGAAATTAGCTCTACACAGGGAAAAATTAACAACTTACTCTATAGCTCTCGGATCTTGCAAAAGTAACCGTCCTGAATGAATGATCTCTGCTTTTATGCTGAAGGCTATAATCTCGGACGCAACGGTCATCTAGGATGAACCCGTCGGTGGTATTAATTGCATGGACAAGACCACACCCGTCGTCCTGATCCTTATTAAATACTGAAATCCAATCAAATTTCCCTTGGAACCTGTGTGCAGGCGCTGGTCTCGTCGAAGATTTACTAGATCTGGAAAATTTATGATGCTGTTGCCAAATATACGGTAAGGTATACTAGTCATTTCTTCATTAACTTCCTGTCAGAAGACGAATTGACTGGCCCTCTGTGTTTTTTCGAAAGTGTCTATGTGGCATGGGGAATCATCACCTTACCGCAATGTCACACCACATCAGCTGTACAAAACAAATTTAACAGTTTTTTTTTTTTTTAACATAAAAACTCTCCTCATGCGAATGATTTTTACCTGCTGGTGTAGAATAGCTACCGGTGTGATGCCTCCTTTCAACTACACTGGACATCTGCACTCTCATATCTGTCTGAGTTAAGGCTAGGATATGGAGTGGCTAGCACTGTAAAGCTTAAGCCTACTGCCATTAATGAAAGTGGGAACAAGCTCCCCGTTCAGTTTGCTGAGCTGAACGGCACCTCCATCTGTAACTTGCTGAATCCGGTATGGCCCTAACCAATGCATCTTGAATTTTCCTGGAAAATTCACAAACTTACTATTGTAGAGGAGGACTAGGTCTCCTATCTGAAAAATCTTGTTCTTTACATGCCTGTCATGCCAAGCTTTATCTCGTGCCTTCTACACTTTCTGATGGAATCCTGCGATGAACCTGTCTTCCTCTAAGGAAAGCAGCTACGCTAGTCTTTCATTTGTCGTATCTGTGTCTGTCATCCTGGTGATCTGAGCAATTCTTAGACTGGGAATAATATATTCCATAGGCATAACAGCCTCTTGTCCATACACCAAGCTGAAAGGTGTATATCTTGTAAGTTTCTTGCATGTAGTCCTATAAGCCCATAACACATCATTAACCCTGAGGTCCCAATCGTTTCTTTGGCTGTTGCAGATCTTAGTAAGAGCATTTTCTAGAATCTTGTTAAAGGCCTCCACCGTACCATTAGCTTGTGGGTGGTAGGGAGTGCTCTTATGGTGCTGTATCTAGAATTCATCTATCAAGGCCTCAATAGTGTGGTTCAAGAAATGGGTGCCTTGATCACTCATCAAAATTACTAGACATCCAAATCTACCGATGATGTTCTCGAAGAGGAACTGTGCAGCTGTAGCAGCATCACAATTCCTTACTGCTTTGGCCTCCGCCCATCTAGTGAGGTATTCTGTTCCTGTGATGATGAATCTCACACCATTTCGTTTTCCTGGTGGGTTGATAGGACCCACAAAGTCTATAGCCCACTTGTCAAATGCCCGCAGCGTAATCTGTGGTCGCAGTGGCATTTCATCTCTCCGCGAAGGTTTTCCTACCCTCTGGCAGATATCGCAGCATTTGCAAAATTCCTTAGTATCTTTATGCAAAGTAGGCCACCATAATCTTGCGGTCAGGATTTTCTGCGCAGTCGGTTTTCCTGCGAAATGACCTCCTGCGGTCCCGGAATGTGCTTCTCTGATAATGGCCTCTTTCTCATGCGGCATGACGCATCTGCGCAGGACTTCATCTAGACCTAAATTATATAATTGTCCCGCAATCAAAGTGAAGTCTGCTGCTTTGACAACTAGCTGTTTCTTTTGCTGCTTGGTAAACTCAATAGGTGCCCATCCTGTAGTGAGAAAGTGAATAATATCAGCATAGTACTCGTCTGCGATCTGAATAGAAAAAAACTGCGCATCGGGAAAGTTTTCCTCTAGGTTACTTGGCTCTTCTCCCGAGTTTATCCACGACAGATGATCTGGTTCGGCATTTAATCTCCCTGGTTTGACAATAATTTCAAAATCATACTCCTGAAAGATTCATCCCCCTAACACTGGCTTATTGACCAAGTACTTCAAAGCGGAGTGGTCAGTGAACATCTTGAATGAGGCACCTAGTAGGTAGTGCCTAAATTTCTGTAGAGCATACACCATGGCTAATCTTTCTCTTTCCGTAGTGGTGTAGTTCTTTTCTGCGGTGGATAGTTTTCTGCTTGAGTATGTGATAGGGTGATCGATACCTTCTTCTCCTGGTTGGGTTAAGACGATCCCCAGTGTGATTCCAGATGCATCCACATGTACATGAAATGGCTTGGTCTAGTCTAGGAATACTAAGATGGGTGCTGTAACCATCTTCTCTTTAAGGATGTCTAGAATTTTCTGGCATTCCTCATTCCATAGGAATTTTACATCTTTCTTTAACATGTTTTCCATAGGTGCTATGATATTTGCATAACCTTTGATAAATTTTCTATAGTACCCGGTATGACCAAGTACTGTTCTCAATTGCTTGACTAAGTTGGGTGCTGGAAGATTTACGATGATGGCAATCTTTACAGGATCTACCATTAAGCCTTGTCTACAGACAATGTGACCCAACAAAATACCAGATGGCGCACAAAATATGCATTTCTTTAAGTTTAGAGAAATATGGTATTGCCTACATTTCTCTAACATCAGTCTTAAATCACCTATATGTTTGTCGATTAATCCAAATACAGTCCAATCGTCAAAAGAGACTTCTAATAATTTATGGATGTATTCTTTAAATACAGCAACTACTACTCTAGAAAAGATAGCTGGTGCATTCTTAAGACCAAAGGGCATTACCGTATACTGGAATGAGCCCCATTCTGTCACAAAAGTGGTCTTAGATCGATCTTCTGGATGGATTCTGATATGCTGATAGCCTGAAAAGCCATCGGTGAAGGAGTAGACCTCCTTTCCTCCCACATTGTCTAGAACTTCATCAGTAAAAGGTGTCGGAAATGGGTCATGAAGTGATGCATCGTTGAGTTTGTGCAAATCGACATAGATTCTGATTTCTCCTTTGGTTTTCTTCTCTTGCACGACCATGGGACTAACCCATTCACTTTCTTCCACTGGTTCAATGATGCCTACTGCTAGCATCTTATTGATCTCAACCTTAACTTTTTATTTATGCCGAGGATTTAATCTGTATGGACGCTGCTTAACTGGTCTAGCATCCTCTTTCAATGGTATCCGCATTACTCCCAAGTTTCCAACTATTCCCTTCATTTCTGTGAACTTAGTGGGGAATAAATCCTGATAGTCATGTAATAGATCTGCAATGTGTCCTACCGCTTCATCGTTCCAATAGTCTCCAATGGATGCAAACCTTGGTTCTGTGTCTGTGCCAATGTTGATCTTCTTAATCTTGATAGGCTCGGTGATAGCTGGAGTATCTAGCTTTGGTCCATCAACATCGTGAGTGCCTTCTGACTTTGGGATGTTGATGTTGCGAGGATCCTCCTCCTCCTCCTCTGGTTCTGATGAAAAGTTATAGCACTCTAGCACCTGGTCCAATTGAACAGCCCAAACAGGTTGAGCTGACACTGATAGGGTACAGTCCTCAAAGATCTTAATCTTTATAACGTCTAAAGCCTGATTAATGCTTGGGTACTCAGATTCAAAAGAGAAAGTGAGTTCAAAGCTGTCTATCATAAGTGGCCATGTAGTTGTTCCTCTACGCAACTCTGTCTCAGTGTACCAATTCTTTGGAATTTGATCTAAAGTGTGAATGAATCGGTGAACCCATTCATCCTTGGGAATGTCCGACCAATTCTGTTCACAACTCTGAATGTGTGACTTGGGGTCACTTTCTCCTGTATATTTCTTCTGTAGACACCCTTTGTCATTAGAAAACCTGATTGCCATCAATATCTTGAAGTCCTCCCATGACGCGATATGATTCTTGTGTGCATGCCACCATCTTGCAGGTGTGGCTCTTACTGCAAGGTCAATCGCTGACTCGTGAGGAATTTCTTGTTCAAACTGGTATAAAAATTCATTGACATCCGCTAAGCCATCAAACGACGGAATATCCTTAAGCTCTGCTCCGATCCATCGCAGTGACTTAGTCATATATGCACATCTACGAGTTGAGACTTCACACAGTCTCTTCAGCCAGTTCTCTAGACCAACATCCGAATCCGATGCGCATGAGCTATCGCATCGCCAACTGATATTTCCTTCTGCGGTTGGGTTGATGTAGTCACTCTGGTTAATGGTCATCTGATAGAGGCTCTCCATATTACGTGCCTCGTCCTTTGCTTGGATAGGTTCAATATATCTAGGACCCTGAAAAGGATCCAATGGTGCGATGACCCGGATCTGTGTATCCTCAAAGGTCATTTGTCTTTTCTTTAAATCGATAACAGCCATGTTATCGATTTCCCAATCAATACCTAGTAGAGCTGGATACGGTCTACTATCGCCAATGATTTCTATAACTTCAAAGTCTGTAAAACTGTGAACTTCGTCAATGTCAACTGGCACTTGTGGTAATCGACCCAGTGGTGATACCCTCTGTTGATTGGCTAGTCGTAGATGGATAGGTGATCTGGTTAACTTGGGGTTACCCATCTGTTCCCATGTCTGTTTAGTTAGAACATTTACCTCTAATCCTAAGTCTAGGATTACCTCATCCATTTCAAATTCTCTAACTTATTCTGTGAGTCGCATCTCTCTTCTTGTTCTTGTATGGCCCATAATATTATGAACAACACGTTGCACACTGCTCACAGAAGAAGATGGCGGATACTGATCTATGATGCACTGAAGCTCTTTGATAGCTTTCTCATTTCTTACAAGTTTCAAGCAACTCCGCAGGAAGGATTGTACGCTTCCTATCGACTCATCCTCATCGCATCTTCCTGATGTGGTAGCCTACGATGTCTCCACAGGACTAAGGCCACAAGGTGTTTGCTGCGGTATGCCCCTAGACGGCTGTACCTGTGGTCCTGATTGTATAGGTTCATTAAAGAAAGTTTTAGCTTCCTGAAATGTTTCTTTATTATTCTGCAGGTCGAGTGGTGTTGATTTATTAGTAGCTTTGCGCACCCACTCCGGTCCTGTGTTCTCTTCACTATCCTGCGATGTCCCACTAGTGGAAGCACCGCTGCGAGTCAAAATATTGACTCTTGGTTCTGGCTCTTTCTGCTTAGCAGTGATAAGCTGAATGTTCTGGTGTACCACTGGCTTAGGTCCCCTGATCTTGGCTATCAAGGTATGGCATTCTTCTATAGCGTGATCGTAAGATTTGCAATAATTACATGTCGTAGTAGGGCTCTGATAGTCCCTAGCATAATGTCCTACAAATCCACAGTTGCAACAATTAATCGGTCCACGGCCACGGCCAAAGCCTCCTCCACGGCCTCGTCCTCTGAATCCTCCTCCACGGCCTATAGGAGCCAATTCATGTTGTGGTCTTGCTGCTGGACCCGGTGTCTCTGATTGGACTCTATACAAGTCATGTTTTCTATCGACCATGAGATCATAGGCTCTGCAGGTATGGTCTTTGTGTCCTACTAACTTACAGAAGGTACAGTATAAGTTCTTAGGTGTCTGTACATACTTCTGAAGTAAAGGGCATTGCTGAGGTGGATGTCCTCTTGTTCTGCATAGTTCACACCATGGCCCTTGAGTTTTTGCTAAGGGGTTAGGAGCCCCACTTGCTAAGTATTCAAAAAATACTGGACAGTTATCTTTAGTATGGCCTTGTGCTTTACACTTGATACACCATATGTCTTGTGCAATCTCTTTTCCTTTTCTAATCTCATGCATCTGTAACATGAGATTTGCTAACTGGTTTTGCAAGTTTGTCATACCTGTACTGGTCTCAACTAGAGGTGATTCCTCTAGTTTCATTGCCATCTCCAATGCTTCATCCTGCGTACGGAGTCTCTGTTGCATCAGTGGATGTCTAATATGCAGGAGCAGTGCTGCGATGAACCATTCCTTATGCTGCTCTGGTGCAAACTCAAAGCTAACTTGGTCTATGAGAGCTTTGAATTTCTGATCAAAGTCCCATACTAACTCTGTAGGTAACTGTTTAATGTCTTTGAGCTCTGTGATACACTACGATTCAGACTTGGGATTCTTAAATTCTTTAATAATGGTAGTACGGACCTGTATAAGTGTTCCGGGTATCGCTGAGGTATACTTCATATACCATGTTAAGGCTCATTCCCTAAGTGTGGTGACCAACTGTACAAGTTTAATATTATCATCATGGATTCTTTTAATGGTCCACACGGCTTCACATGGAAACCAGTGCTGCTCTGGGTCTTTTGCCCCTGTACCCTTAAAGGTAGGTAACTTCATGTCATCCCCCATTCTATTTCTACATGGTGGATGCTGATTTGCTGTGTTACTACCACTTGGCAGTGTAGATGTAGGTGATGTAGCGGTAGTATGTGCTATGGGTGAACTACTAGATGGAGTTCCTACAGGATTGTTCTGAGTCCCGGTTGTTTTTTGTGGGGTATAAGGGTGGTAAGGGATACCCCCTTCTGTTCTTTCTGTATTATTATGACTCTGCTGTCTAGTATTATCTGAATTGTTTTCAAATATGGAAGAGCTGAAATCTACTTTATATTTCATGCCACTATGTGTACATCCAATATCATCAAAATCACTCTCAAACTCTTGTGACATCACACTTTCTTAGCTTACTGTTATGAAACTATATCCATTACTCCTTTTTCATATAATAACATCTTAATGGACAAGTTTAAATATTTTAGGTACTTACCGCGATATCCTTTGAAGAAGTATCGCTCAGCCTCGCTGAAGCTTTTTGTCTGTTCAACTGCAAACTCTGTAACAAAGCCTTATAGCACACTCGGAAGCCAGAAGTCGACTACTCGTGTAATGGGATTGTCTATGCTCTTCACGGTGTGAATCAGCTTCGGTGTCCACACGATGTTTCTTTTATTTCTGAATATATTTTGATAAGACAGCTTTGATAACTAGTCATACAGCTCATTTCCATAGGTCGCAAAAATATCGTATGCAGGTCTGTGTAGATATGTTTTTGTAACCAGTCCTCTATACTCAGTCTAGGACTCTTGTTCTCTTGTTTTACAAACTCTTTCTCCTTAGATGCAAGCCACTGGTTGAGTTCGTCTCTTGTAGGATGCCAACAGAACATTAGCTCTGTAATCTGTTCAAAGACGGCAACAGAACCATTTGTTGGCTATCTGGGCAGACTCGGGTTTACTAATATACATATACCAACAATACCCCTAGCTCACTGGCCCTTTCGGTAACAGACCGCAAAATGGCCTGAAGTCTCACCCAAAGTGATCTTATGGGTTGGCCGAAGACTCAGGTGTCCTCAACTAGGTTCTGTAGCATCCTGGGGTCTTGCGGTTTCTCTTAGCCAGCAAGATCTCTCTGTGACACGTGCTTCTCTCTTTTACTCATGGGTTTTGACAGAGGAAGGACTCCTATCGCATCGCAGTGACTCGGGTGGTGCGCAACTCTCCCTTCCGCTTAACCCATGCTATGTGATATCTCACACCGCAGCTCCTCTGATGGTGCGATATCATCTACTGTCAACGCGATATCTTCTATAGTACGGCCCACTGCGACCCTCACAGTGTTGGAGCAGGGTCCCGCAGCTACAGTAGAAGCTGCCAGTTTTTAGCGGATAGATAAGTTTTGGTAGAGAGAAGATAAGATAGAGCTACGACGCCGTAGCACGTTTCCAGCTAACAGAGCAGAGCTGGAAACCATGAATTTTAAGATAGAAAAGTCAAGAAAGATGACGGTACCTAAGCGGCCGAGAAGAGAGAGCTCACCCACTACATTGAAGGCAGCGACGAAGATAGGAGGGCTCAGCAACCCTCATAAAGGAAAAGGAGCAACGAGGCTAAAGCATTGAAGACGAAGGACAGAAAAGTGAAGCGGTGCACAGTACCCATGATCAGCGCCAGGAAGCATGGAATACTGCAGAGAGCTGTGGTGTGATGGAAAGCGGCTACCTCAAGTACAGATATGGTCGACTGTCACTAATTAGGGTTTGGGTTATTGTTGGGACAGGCCCACAGTGTTGTAATGGAAAGACCTTCAGGCTACCTATAAAAGGATACATTTTGTATTGTAAAGGGTTAGACATTAGTGGGTTCGTCCAGTAGTTAGTTGTTTTGTTGATTATCAGACAGTTGTAAAAGTCAAGCTCTGGTTCTGTTATTAGCGGTAGCAATCTTACTGTAACCAGTAGCTGGCTTATAGAGCATGCATGTAATGATCCACACGGATTGATAGAGAGGGAAGAGTATATTGTAAGAGAGACAATATAGAGATAGAAAGAAGATCTAAGAGAGAAGATCTAGAGCTGCATATGCGGTGCAGCAGAACTGTGTTTTACCTTCCCCTGAGCTATAATGAAAACACAGTTCTGTGGACGTAACTTCCATCCTAGAGGTGAACCACATTAAAATCGTGTGTTATGTCATTGGATTATGTGTTATGTTACTTGTGCATTTATCCGTTATTCTATGAACTTTGTTTACAGTTTAACGAATGAATGTGTTAGTCAGTTCACAGCAATATAGGAGGATAAACGTAAGTTGAAGTCTTTGGCATGTTGTATGTGGGTTCATTTATGCTTTGCTTGAACAGTCACTCGTCGCAGTATTGAACAGTCTTGTATGCTGAGTCTTGCACGTCGACACGAGCAACGCTAAGTGCGCTAGGCCGTGGAGGTAGGATATCGCAGAGGGGCGATACCGCATTGGCAGAGGAGCTGTAGTGCGCGATACCACAGGTTGAGGACTTAGTGTTGGGCAGGAGTTGCGTGTCGCACGGTCCATGGCGATGCGGTAAGGTTGGAGATATCACAAGTCAGTGGAAGTGCGCGATGTAGAAAGGGACCGCATGGAAGTATAAAGGGATCTCTCATGGCTAGAAGAGCTGTGAGATGAGGAGATTGCACGACACTAGCAGAGGAGTTGTGCGACGCGCAGAGAAAGAGACCTTACAGCTAGAAGAGCTGCGAGTCGTAAGAAAAGACGCCACAGAACCTGGTCCAAGACACTTGAGTCCTTGGCCAACCCATTAGAATCACTTCGGGTGAGACTTCAGGCCGCTTCATGGTCTGTTGCCGAAAGGGCCAATGAGCTAGGGGTGTTGTTGGTTGATTATAGTAAACCCAAGTCTGCCCATGATAACCAACACACGGTCCAAAGGATATCTCACTGGGTGAAATGACTTGGCTAACTTTCAACAAGATAGTAAACTCTCTGACTTGAACTTCCACAGTTCAACACACTCTACCTCAACTATACTTTAACTGGCCGAATAAGTATACTGAAAACACTTTAACAGAATGACTTATTACTGTGTGAAACAAGCACTGATAAACTCATATGTAGACGCTTGATACATGTAAATCCACCTTTAACCTTCAATAATGCTGTAACTGAATGATGACATACATACATTTACTAACTGAGATACAACATTCATGTAATAGATAACAAATATCAACTAAGTAAAGCACAATCACATGAAATAATCACATAACACACTGGTTTTACGTGGTTCACTTCCAGAGTAGTTGCATGAGATGAAGAAAGGGAAAGAAGTTGCATAAGAGATATGGTGCATAAAATGTAAAGCACAGGGCCATAGTAAAGACAATTATCTGGTCTTTGTAGAATGTATAGAAACAGGGGCTCCTAAGCCCTTACCACAGACCCACGGGCCATGGTGCGAGATATGCAAAACGCGAAGACACTTACCTCATCATTGCCCTCTACTTCAGAAGTATGTACAGACACCTAATAACTTATACTGCGTCTTCTGCAAGTCTGTAGGCCATGAGGAACAAGATTGTAGAGGCTATGACATGATGGTTGGAGCAAAGAAATACTTGTATAAAGTCCAGTCAGAGACACAGGGTCTAGCAGCAGGACCACAGTAGGATCCGGCTTATGGTGGTTGGGCCAGAGGATTCAGAGGACGAGGCCGAGGAGGAGGCTTCGACCGAGCAGAAGGATTTGGCCGTGGAGAAGTTTTTGGCCGTGGTCACGGCCCAGTTACTTGTTACAACTGTGGAGTTGTAGGAAACTATGCTAGGGACTGTCAGATCCCCACTACCACATGTAATTATTGTAAATCTTATGAACACACTATAGAGGAATGTCCTACCTTAATAGCTAAGATCAGAGAACCTAAGCCAGCAGTACACCAGAAAATACAGCTTATTGTTGCTGAGCAGGCAGAGCCAAAACCAAGAGTCAATATTGTGACTCGTAGCAGTGTTTCTACCAGTGGGACATCGCAGGAGACGGAAAAGAACACAGGATAGCCGTGGGTCCGCAGAGCTCCTAACAAAGCAACACCACTCGACCTACAAAAGAACAAACAAACATTTCAGGAAGCTAAGGCTTTCTTTGATGAACCTACCCAATCAGGATCGTAGGTACCGCTGTCTAGGGGCATAACGTAGCAAGCACCTTGTGGCGATAGCCCTGAACAGATACCGCAGGCTACCACATCGGGAAGATGCGACGAGGATGAATCGACAGGAAGTGTACAATCCTTCCTGCGCAGTTGCTTGAAACTTGTGAGAAATGAAAAAGCTATCGGCGAGCTCTAGCACATCATAGATCAGTGTCAATAACCTTCTCTCTCGGGCAGTGCACATCATGCTGTTCATAATATTATAGGACATACAAGGACCGGGAGAGAGATGAAGCTCACAGCACAGATTGGAGAGTTTGAAATCGATGAGGTCATCTTAGATCTAGGATCATATGTGAATGTTCTGACTAAGCAAACATGGGAACAGATGGGTAGCCCTCAGTTAGTCAGATCACCTATCCACCTGATATTAGCTAACCAACAGCGAGTATCACCATTGGGTTGACTGCCGCAGGTGTCGGTTGACATTGACGGAGTTCGCAGTTTTGCGGACTTTGAAGTTATAGAAATCATTGGCGATAGTCGACTGTATCCAACATTATTAAGTATCGATTGGGCGATCAGTAACATGGCTGTCATTGACCTAAAGAGAAGACAAATGAACTTTGAGGACATGCAGATCCGGGTCATCACGCCGTTGGATCCTTTCCAGGGTCCTAGATATATTGAACCTATCCGAGCAGAGGAGGAGGCATGTAACATGGAGAGTCTCTATCAGATGACGACAAACCAGAGTGACTATGTAAATCCAACGGTAGATGGGAACATTAGTTGGCGATGCGACAGCTCATGCGCATCGGATTCAGATGTTGGTCTAGAGAACTGGCAGAATAGACTTCACGAAGTCTCAACACACAGGTGCGCATACTTGACTAAGTCACTGCGATGGATTGGCGCAGAGATCAACGAGATTCCATCATATCATGGTATGACAGATATCCAGGACTTCCTTGAGCAGTTTGAGCAACAGATTCCTCATGAACAAAGGATCGCAGCTATGGATCTTGCAGTACGAGCCACACCTACAAGATGGTGGTACACGCATAAAGAGAACATTGCATCATGGGATGATATTAAAATATTGATGGCGATCAGATTCTCCAGTGACACCGATTACGTCCAGCAGAAGTACATAGAAGAGAGTGACCCCAGGTCACACATTCAAACATGCAAATAGAATTGGTTGGACATTCCCAAGGATGAATGGGTTCACCAATTCATTCATACTTTGGACACAGTTCCAAGGAACTGGTATACAGAGAATGAATTGCGCAAGGGAACAACAACATGGCCACTTATGATAGACAAATTTCTACTCACCTTTGCTTTTGAATCTGAGTATCCAAGTGTTGATCGGTCCCTACAAGTAATAAAGATCAAGATATTCAAGGACTGTACCCCATCAGTATAGACTCAGCCTGATTGGGCCACTCAGTTAACAGAGGCGCTAGAATGCTACAACTTTCAAGAAGAACCAAGAGACGAGGATGAGGATCCTCGCAACACTAACATTCCAGAGTCAGAAGGGACTCGCGATGTTGGGGGACCACAGTTAGAGATTCCAGCAATCACCGAACCCATCAAGATTAAAAAGATCAATATTGGCACAGACGCAGAACCTAAGTTTGCCTCTATTGGAGACTATTGGAACGATGAAACAGTCGGACAGATTGCAGATTTGTTACATGACTATCAGGACCTATTTCCCACCAAGTTCACAGATATGAAGGGAATAGTTGGAGACCTGGGAGTTATGAGGATACCATTGAAGGAGGATGCTCGACCAGTCAAGCAGCGCCCATATAGATTGAATCCGTGCTACAAAGAAAAAGCAAAGGATGAGATCGATAAGATGCTGGCGGTAGGCATCATCGAGCCGGTAGAAGAGAGCGAATGGGTTAGCCCCATGGTCATACAGGAAAATAAAAACAAAGGAGACATCATGATCTGTGTCGATCTGCGCAAGCTCAACGATGCATCGCTTCATGATCCATTTTCGACACCATTCACTGATGAAGTGTTAGACAATGTGGGAGGACAGGAGATCTACTCCTTCACTGATGGCTTCTCAGGCTACCACCAGATCAGAATACATCCAGAAGATCGATCCAAGACCACCTTTGCAACAGAATGGGGTTCGTTCCAGTATATGGTAATGCCCTTTGGTCTTAAGAATGCACCAGCTATATTTTCTAGAGTAGTAGTTCTTGTATTTAAAGAATACATTCATAAATTCCTAGAAGTATATTTCGATGATTGGACTGTATTTGGACTAATCGAAAAGCACATAGGAGACTTAAGACTGATGTTAGAGAAATGTAGGCAATACCAGATTTCTCTAAATTTGAAAAAATGTATATTTTGTGCACCATTCGGTATTTTGTTGGGTCATATTGTGTGCAGACAAGGCTTGATGGTAGATCCCGTGAAGATCACCATCATTGTAAATCTTCCAACACCCAACTCAGTCAAGCAACTGAGGACAGTACTTGGTCATACCGGGTACTGCAGAAAGTTCATCAAGGGCTACGCAAAGATTACAGTACCAATGGATAAATTGCTAAAGAAGGATGTAAAATTCCTATGGAATGAGGAATGTCAGTAGAGTCTAGACATACTTAAGGAGAAGATGGTTATAGCACCCATCCTAGTATTTCCAGACTGGACTAAGCCATTTCATGTACATGTGGATGCGTCTGGCATCGCACTAGGGGTTGTCTTAACACAACTAGGAGAAGGAGATATTGACCATCCTATCGCATACTCCAGTAGAAAGCTCTCAACAGCAGAAAAGAACTACACCACAACAGAAAGAGAAGGCCTAGCTATGGTGTATGCGCTGCAGAAGGTCAGACACTACCTGTTGGGTACCTCGTTTAAGATGTTCACTGACCATTCCACGTTAAATTATTTGGTCAATAAGCCAGTGTTAGGGGGGAGAATCTGCAGATGGTTACTCCTCTTCCAGGAGTATGATTTCGAAATCATTGTGAAGCCAGGAAGACTGAATGCCAGACCTGATCATCTGTCGCGGTTAGACTCAGGAGAAGAGCCAAGTAACCTAGATGACAATCTGCCAGATGTGTCGTTGTTTTCTATCCAGATCGCAGACGACTACTATGCCAATATTATTCAATTCCTCACTACAGGAGTAGCGCCTGATGAGTTTACTAAGCAGCAAAAGAGGTAGTTGGTTGTTAAAGCAGCAGACTTCACCCTGATCGCAGGACAGTTATACAAGTTAGTTCCAGATGAATTTTTGCGTAGATGTGTGATGCCGCATGAAAAAGACACTATTATCAGAGAGGCACATTCAGGAACCGCAGGAGGTCATTTCGCAGGAAAGCTGACTGCACAAAAAATCCTGGAGGTAGGATTATGGTGGCCTACGTTGCATAAAGACACCAAGGAATTTTGTAGATGCTATGATATCTTCCAAAGGGTAGGAAAAACCTCGCGACGCGATGAAATGCTGCTGCGACCATAGGTTATGCTGCGCGCATTTGATAAATGGGCTATAGATTTTGTGGGTCCTATCAACCCACCAGGAAAGTGCACTGGTGCGAGATATATTATCACCGGAACAGAGTACCTCACCAGATGGGTAGAGGCCAAAGTAGTAAAGAATTGTGATGCTGCTACAGCCGCACAATTCCTTTTTGAGAACATCATCAGTAGATTCAGATGCCCAGTAATTTTGATGAGCGACCAAGGTACCCATTTCTTGAACAGCACTATTGAGGCCTTGACAGAAGAATTCCAGATTCAACACCATAAGAGAACCCCCTACCACCCTCAGGCTAATGGTACGGTGGAGGCCTTTAAAAAGATTTTAGAAAATGCGCTTACCAAGATCTGCAACAACCAAAGGAACGATTGGGACCTTAGAGTTAATGTTGTATTATGGGCTTACAGGACCACATGCAAGAAACTTACAGGACACACGCCTTTCAGCTTGGTATATGGATAGGAGGCTGTTATGCCTATGGAGTATATTCTTCCCAGCTTAAGAATCGCTCAGATCACTGGGATGACTGATACAGACACAGTGGAGGGAAGGCTAGCACAGCTGCTTGCCTTAGAAGAAGATAGATTCATTGCGGGATTCCATCAGAAAGTGCGGAAGGAATGAGAAAACGCTTGGCACGACAGATACATTAAGAGTAAGACTTTCCAGATCGGAGACCTAGTGCTCCTCTATGACAACAAATTCCTTAAGTTTCCAGGGAAGTTCAAGACGCATTGGCTGGGGCCATATCAGATACAACAAGTTATAGAGGGAGGTGCCGTTTAGCTCAGCAAGCTGGATGGGGAGCTTCTTCCCACTTGGATTAATGGCAGTAGGATTAAGCTCTATAGTGATAGCCACCCTGCCTCTCAGCCCTAGCTTAGCCAGTTTATGGTGGTGTAGATGTCCAGTGTAGTTGAAAGGAGGTATCGCATCGGGAACTAGTCTACACCGGCAGGTATTTTCTAAGTATGAGGAATCGCATAAGGTTGGTTCATTTTGCGTAAGTCATCAGTGGCTTGGAAAAAAAAAAAACTTAAGTATTGTTTTACGCAGGTGATGCGGAGTCGTATCGCGGCAGTGCGATGTTTCCCCGTGCCACGTATTCAGTTTTGCAACCGACAGAGGGCCAGTCAAATCACCCTCTGACAGGAAGTTAATGAGGAAATGACCGGTATATCTTACCATAGATTTGGCAGCAGTATAATAATTTTTTCCAGATTTGGCAAATCTCCAACAAGACCAGCGCCTGTACACACACGTTTAGAGGGAAATTCGATCAGATTTCCACATTTATTAAGGATCGGATGATGGGTATGGTCTTGTCCAGGCATTTATTATGATCGACGGGTTCAGTATAGATGACTATTGTGTCCGGGATTATCGTATTGGGCATAAAAGCAGAAAGTATTCAATTGGGACGGTTACGTTTGCAGAAAAACCGAGAGCTATAGAGTAAGTTGTTAAGAGTTCTCTGTCCAGAGCTCAGTTGGTTACAGAGTGCTGTGATTTTCAGAAGTTGCAACCATTGCACATCCACCATTTCACACAGACTGGGTTCTGTTTGAGGATGAACCCCAAGAAGCGTTATTGAAATGGTTCAAGCATACTGGCCTTGCAGCTCCCATGACGATGTCATCTAAGAGTACCCCTCCAAGCTTGTCACAAACCAGAGAACCGCCAAAGACGAGGAGCCATTCCCAGCTAAGAGAGGGATCCAGTTCGGAGCCAGAAGACGAAGTCCTTAGTGCAGCGGACTACCTTATACCACGAGTTGAAGGTGCTCCAGAGGTCAAAATCCCCAAGAGTGGTAAGTTTATTGTTCCCATCCCTCCAATAGATTCCTGAGTAAAGGAAAATGGAGATTTAGTAGGATATGCTGGTGTTGTTAAATTTATAGATTATAACCTGGGAGACGGTAAGACGCACCGTCACTTCAAGTTAGATCAGTATCTTGTGATTGAGAAGAACCCAAGGACAGGTAGAGATGAATTTGTTCCCATGGCACATGTCCAGATTCTTGAGAGCTCAGGTCTGCTCAATTTGTTGCGACTACCCCATTTTGGACGTGGTGCAGAGGTCAATGCCATGGTGCATGTCCTACTATCGTGTGTACATGGAGATTATCTCTGGCTAGGCAACATGATCGACCTAAACATCGACTTGATACACCACATCACTGGGCTATCCAAGACTGGTAAAGGTCCTGAGATACAGATAACAGGAAAGACCAAGGATTCCAAGCTGCCATCAGCCTTAGTTAATAAGTATCAGCTACAGAGAGGAGATAGGGCTTATGACATCACAAGCTTACAAAATGATACACTCATATTTACAGCCAGCCTGCTTGCAGGCAGACTACTAACCAAGGTCCGACCAAAGGAAGTCACAGGATCAGTAATCAACCTGGCCATACAAGTCACAGAGGGCGAGCAGTTCAATTGGTCCTTATTTTTATTAAACATGCTTCAGGAAGATTGTTTGACAGCACAGGATGAAGCAAACCACCCTTTCCATTTCTCATGGCTGCTTATACTATGTGCATTCGTTGGCTGGAAGGAGCCGCCCAATACCCAGTTCCCACAGATCACAAGTGGAGCGCCCAAAGGAGTGCGCTATGCCAGCTTATGGGACAGCAATAGCCAAGCAAAGAAAAAGGTTAACATGATAGTATTCTATGAATACTATAATATGTTGAAGAAAATTATCCAAGAATCACCACGGATCAGTAGGGAGACCATGGACATATATGATAATCAGCTAAATTTTTTTGGCAGACAGCCATAGAATCTATCTGAGGCCAAAAAGGACTAAAAGGGACGATTGGGCTAATGGCTTGTTCAGAATGACAGTGAAGGATGTCGAAGACGTCGTTAAGGACTTTGATGCCCATGATAACCAACACATGGTCCAAAGGCTATCTCACTGGGTGAAATGACTTGGCTAACTTTCAACAAGATAGTAAACTCTCTGACTTGAACTTCCACAGTTCAACACACTCTACCTCAACTATACTTTAACTGGCTGAATAAGTATACTGAAAACACTTTAACAGAATGACTTATTACTGTGTGAAACAAGCACTGATAAACTCATATGTAGACGCTTGATACATGTAAATCCACCTTTAACCTTCAATAATGCTGTAACTTAATGAGGACATACATACATTTACTAACTGAGATACAACATTCATGTAACAAATAACAGATATCAACTAAGTAAAGCACAATCACATGAAATAATCACATAACACACTGGTTCTACATGGTTCACTTCTAGAGTAGAAGCTACATCCACAGAAATGTGTTTATTATATCTTGAGAGAGTACACAGTTCTTCTGCAACCTATTGTGCAGCTAGAGATCTTCTGGGTAACTTCGCACTCACTGCCGAGAGCCCTTCTCTCCTAGATTTATTCTCTTTCTCTATATTGCCTTCTTACAATATTCTCTCTCTCTCTCTCTCTCTGTCAATCCCTACGGATTGTTACATACATACTCCTAGATTCGGCTACTGGTTACAGTAAGGTAACTATGGACTGAATAGCAGAACCAGAGATCGACTCTATTACAATACAAAATAACTGTGAGCTAACAGACTACTGGACTCTCAGACGGGCTAACTGTCTGAATAGCTACAGGTTATCCGACTAGCTAACCTTTTACAATACAGTTTTCATCCCTTTATAGGTGGCCCGAAGGTCTCACCATTACAACACTGTGGGCCTGTCCCAATAGTAACCAAAAAACCCTAACTGTGACAGTCGGTCTTTCTGTACTCGAACTGGCGCTTTTCGTCACACCACAGGTCTCTGCAGTCTTCCATGCTTCCTAGCACTGATCGTGGGTACTGGGTGTCGCATCCTTTTCTATCCTTTGTCTTCAATACCTCAGCCTCGTTGCCCCTTTTTCCTTTATGAGGGTAGCTGAGCCCTCCTGTCTTCGTCGCTGCCTTGAATGCAGTGGGTGAGCTCTCTCTTCTCATCCGCTTCCTTGAATGCAGTGGGTGAGCTCTCTCTTATCGGCCACTCAGGTACTGTCATCTTCTTTGAATTCTCTGCCTTGATAGTCACAGTTTCTGGCTCTAATCTGCAGCTAGAAACATGCTACGGCGTTGTATCTTTACCTTATCTCTTATATCTTTTCCAAAACTGTCTATCCGCCAAAATGGCAGCTTCTCCTGTAGCTGTGGGACCCTACTCCAACATAAATCCCAAACTTCATTTTGGTAAGCCTTTAAATGTGGTGATATACAATGACTTTTGTTTCCAACTTGTTTAACAATGATTTTGGAATCTTCGTACACTTTAAGATTTTTCACTTTTAATTCCATTTTTTTTCAGTCCCTAGACTAATGCTTCATATTCAGTTGTGTTATTTGTGCATTCAAATTCTAATCTACATGAAAGAAAATATTTATTTTTCTCTGGATCAATCAGGACACAGCCAGCTCCTAATCCTTCCAAGTTTTTAGAACCGTCAAAATAAAGAATCCAAAAACTTTCTACTCCTACCGATTTTGAACTACTAACTACATTTGAGACTAAATATACTATATTACCATCAATCTTATTATCCCGTGAAAAATGAAGGAGACCGGGCTAGATATCTGATATGTTACTGGATTCTTCAACTTAGTAATTTCCCTGTTCCAACTTAAGAAAATAGTTTCCCAACATAGAATTGACTGGTTCATTCTTTCCTTCCAACTGAGTTACGTTGTACTTCATTTGAGTATCTCTTAACACCTTTATTTTGTTATGACAGCCTTTATAAGGTAACCATACATGTGACCAATCAGATGCAAAATATCCTTCCAATTTTGCTTCCCAATCTCGGCTCAAAAACAAACCATAGGCATCCGAGATATCTGCTACAACAATGTCTATGTACTAACAGACCCTCTCATCTGCTGACAAATGGATCAGGACATCTTCCATTTCTCCTATCACTTTCACTGTAGTCCTATCCAATTGGATAACTTGGTTTGTAGTTGGCTTAGGTTGACCATTTATTTTCTTGCAAACTAAAAGTCACCACATGAAATTTACTAATGCTCTAGAGTCCACCAGACAATTATGCACGTTGTAATTTTAAATCTCAAAATTTAGGAGAAATGTTGGGGTTCTATATTTAGACTTTCCTCCTAAACTTGGATTCACCAATCTCTTCCTCAGTTTGGTTACCATTTTGGATTTCCTTCACAAGTGTTTCAAGCGCTTTTAAAATATTTTCCTTTTGTTGGGGTAGGTTGAACATTTCAAACAAGGAGATATTTGCTTTAGCTTTTTTAATATCTTCTTCAATGTCATATCCCATTTCATTATCAGTAAAATTATTCTTGACATTTTCAACTTTATTTTCAGTAGACTTTACAGGCATATTAACCTTCTTGGGACTCTAGCTTGAAATGACAAACTCAGGTATGTTAACAGTTGGAGTATTATTCTTTAATTTTCTCATGTTCTCCTAAAGTTTCTTAATCTTGGGCATTATCATGTTATCTTCTTTTAATGAATTCTAACTTCTTGTTGTAACATTTGTCTCGGGTAGTTCTTCTTCCTTAGTGAGATCTTCATCCTCTACATTGAACATGGAAACACAATCCCATAAAACTAAAGTGTCCTCTTCTTGGGTTTCTGTTGGTTCATGACTTTTCTCTTTCGCATCCATAGTTTTTGTTAACTTAGAATCCAATAACTGGTTCATCACTAAGGTCATAGAATTTATCCACTGTGGGAATTTTTTTTTTAGAGTGAGGCTATTGATGGAATGTAAAGAAATTGTTCATTCCCACATATGTCGAATTCATGATCGAGGGACTATGTGAGGGAGGATTGGGTTGAGTATTATCATCTCTCTTTTTATAATAAGGCTTGTATTGTTTATGGGCCTCCTCCTCTTTTTCCAAATCAATTAATCTGTTTGACAACTTCTACATCATTTTCACCACCCCATCTAGCTCTTGTGACTACTCATCCTTAGGTTTAGTTAATGATAGAGGCTTTCTATTTCCATAAGTTTTTTCTTCTGACTGCACAGGGTAATGGTCTATACTCTCCATTTATTCCTCCACCTTCTCAACTTCTTCATAAGTATCTACTAAAGTGGGCCTAACCAATATTTTGACAAACATGGATAAATCGGGCCCAAGAGTTGAGGTGTAATACTCAATTAGGGTGTGCTCAGATGGTTTGTCAGCTACTTCAAAGTTATTCAAGTAGGCAGTGAACCTCCAAGTGAAATTATGTACCCTTTATTTCTTTTATTTCTGTTAGTGCCAGAAATTGTTCTCAGACTACTAAAGAACAAGCCAACACAATCTCATGAAATAAAACTAAATAAATAGGTTTTTTAGGGTTTTGGTTTTGCAATTTGTTAACGAGAGGGTAAAAACTCATAAGACTAAGACAAACACTTAATCATGCAACCATGAAATACTAAGATGTATAATATATGAAACATAAACCAGAACAACATAAGCACAAAACTGAGCTTCATCCACAGTTTACAAGCATTCCATGAAAAATAACCTTAAACAGGAAATGAATTTATAAAATGAGTGATTACACCAATTAGAAATGAAACCAGCAGATAGGATAAAATGGGCTTCTAGATTGCATATATATCATAATCAGTAATCCAAAATTCATAAGAGTTTCTGAACTTAGCTCTGTAAACAGTAGCTTGAAAGCCTCCCCTTGTACAAAAATTCGAACCCTTTCTCATTCTATTGTCTTTCTTTTATCTTGGTTACATCCAATAAACAATTATCTAACTGCTCTAATATTTTAATCTCTATTGAGGCTGAATTAACCTTCAAAGAAACCTATTTCTTACCTTTGACATTTCTATCATTTAGGCTTTCTTGGTCTTCTAAATCTTCTTGGGAAGAAGAGTCTTCAACTATTGTGATTTTCTCCTGAGCTAGTTTAGGATTTAGAGGCTTTTTCATGTTCAACCTCAATTTATTCCTAGGTCTGGTTTTAGGTCTCTAGCCTTCTCCTATTTCTCCGAACATGCTCAAGGTTTTACCTTGATGCTTAATAGCTGCAAACTGAACCACCTTTCTTTTGACTCCTTGTAAAACCAGCTTTTCTTCAAACCCTTCTTTTGAACTCTGTGCATTATCAACCCTTGTTTTATCAAGCAATGAGCTTTCCTTTCTTTCTTCAAGTAATTTTGTATGGATCTGTTCTTGTTCTAACAGGTCTTCATCTACTCCCTGGTTTGTATCTTCATTAAGGGTATTTTCTGCATGATCTAAATTCTGTCTTTGAACTTTCAACAATTATTTTTCATCAGTTTTCTTTTCATTTTCGCTTTCAGGATTTTCAACCCTCTGTGTAAAAGCGTTTTCTTGTACAGTCTCCTCTTCCACTTTGACTATGAATTCTTTCTTCAAATTTTTAACTAAGTTTTGGGATTTATCCACCTATCTTCTCTTTAACTGATCCTCCTTTTCACTTTGAAATCTAGACCAAAACAGAAAATAGTCCCAAGTGTTTCCTTTCTTCTGGAGCATAGTACTGATAATCAATTTTATCAAACCGTGATGGAAAATGGACTGCTGAGTATGATCCGGATGCTCCCTAATTCTGCTAGACATCTTCTGCAAACTTTTGAGGAAAAAGAAAGGAAGATTCATCCTTGATTCTTGACTTAAGTGTTGTAAAAACATGATGTGGTATTTGAACACAGAGGCATATCTTCCTTCACAGGTTACATAATTTTGCAAGATCTTGATTGGATAGCAACTACATTGGATAGCAGGTAATTCTCTGAATTAAAAACAAAAGGCACCTTCTTGAACCAAAACTCACCTTCCTCAGCAATGCCTGTAGCCTCTGCTATTAATTCTCTAGTCAATTCAAATTTTAGGGTATTAAATAAGACTGTGTATTTATATAAACTCTGATAAAATTCATAAGAAACCTCTGTATGATGACCATCAATTTTCTCAAAATATTGCAACTAGCCTACTTCTGAGAACAACTTTGCACAGTCAGGGAAATGTTTAGCCCAAGACATGTCTGAAGGCTCAGCCCTATTCGTCTTCCCACTTCTCTTCATTCTGGGTAACAAATCTTAATTGTTTTTCCTTCAGAAAATGGTTCAAACTGCTTTGAAAGTATGAAGTTTCGATAGTAAATCAGAAATTGAGCAGATTGAAAACTCTAGATATCAACTTTTCCTTAAGACTGATAAAAATTTCAGGACAATTTTTACGGACAACAAAGATTAATAAATGGGAAAGAAATCGGGCTCCTGAACGTGATGTAATTCTTAATTAACAACCATCACTACTCTTCTGTCACTACAAACCCAAATTTAGGGATGATGTCACCAATCGGTTGCATACCTATCGTGATAATAGTTTCAATTGCTCAAAATTTGGTATCCTGTCGTCCCAGGTGTCCCCTGACCTTTGTTTATTTGTCTTCAGCTGCCATGATTGTGCCAGTCGATTGCCCTACAAACCCTAAATATCTAACCGTCTTCATCTTCCAACCACAAACTGCCAGGTCTTAATATGGTCTCTGTGATCTTTCATGGATTCAGTAAATTTGGAATTGACAACAAATTACCCCCATTGTGCACCATCATTGTTGTTTAAAGGATATGCATCTTCCACCTTCTGGACAGTTGCAACTTGCCTGAATGATTCTTTCCTTACATCAAAACACTTGTCAAAATGATTAGTGAGGCCTGAACATGTATCAATCTCCTTTACAAGTGAAAAAATCTCCTCTCATGTGCAAATTTTGAAAATCACGAGCAAAGATACGATTTTTCAAAAGTCACGATTTTATTGTAGCGCCCTTATTCATATTTTTTGTCTTTGCACTACAAGAATATATGTTTAATGATTTTTTAACCAAAACTCAAAACAATGTGTTAAATTTTGGTTATTAACCTTTCATGAGACCTTATGATATTGTTTTAGATCCTTTTAGAAATATATACATCCTATAAGCCCATAAAAACTATGAAATCTACTAAGTAAAGGAAAATTAGAAAAAAAAAACTATAAAATCAATAATAAACATAAGCCTACTATCAAAATACTTTAAAATAAACAGGCTCAAATTTTTTAAAGAAATAAGAAAAATCATGTTTTAAAAAAAGCATATGGTTCAAAAATAGAAAACAGAAACAAGCTATAACACTTTCTTTAGGGAAATTAATCCTTTCATTAAAGCAACGTGAGTTTTCTAGATTCTGTATTTGTTTATGAACAGTCTCTCAAAAGTATTCCAATTTGTAATTGAATTTTCCTATATGGAAAAGTACCATGAGGCTTATTTTCCCTTAAGAGTACGTGGGAACAAGCTGCAGACTACATATTTTTGTTGCTTGTAAACCTTCTAAAGCCAGATAAAAATTCTGCAAATGATCATCCACAAGAATTCCTTCATTTGGTTCAAATTTGGGCAGTGACTTGTCAAAACTCTGAGGCATAGAATGTAATGGAGGGGTCATATTTAAAGGAGATATAGCCCTCCAAGCAGGTGGTGGAGGTGGCTAATTTGCATTCACATTGGCCATGATTCTGAGTGGAGATTGAGGAGGATACTGGACAGGGGTTCGAAAAGGAGAACAGTGAGGGGAATCTAGTCCCAACTAATTCAACAGTTGGACAACTTCTTGCAAGGTTGTTTCTACCAGCTCTTCAAGGTCTTCCACCAACACCGAATCTTCTAATTGAAGACAATCCTTCTTACGAAACTCTCTTCTAGGTAAAGTAATAATAATGGGTAACCCCCCAATCTTCTTTCCGTACACCCTAGTAATTCTCCTTAAATCTTCAACCACTTCGTTATCAATGGGATAGAGATACCCCATGCCCTTTTCTTCAGCAGTAGGTCTTTGAGGGATACTAGTCTTAGAACTGTCACTAGTGGGGACTTCTCAAGAAAATGAATTTCCTCGGCCAGCCATGCACTAGAGGCCCCTCCTTTTAGTGCCAAAACTGTTGAGACCTAGAAAATCCCAAGAAACAACAGTAGGGATTCTCCCTAATAAGCATTCCCAATTAGCTCGTTATTGTTTGGTATGGGGAATCCATCCGGTTTACGGTCCGACTACCGTAGGTTAAGTAACGGTTAAAGCTTGTTTTACCAGTTGCGGCCCAGTCCACCGTTTAAGTCTATTTTTTTTAGTTTTTTATGTTTATGTATGATATGCAAGTTCCTAATTAAGTGCAATCGATAGAGATAATGAAGAGTTTCACAATGTGATGCACGGGTTCTTACCTCTTGCCTTACCTCTTTCACTTCTAAATCATAAACAAAGAACAAACTATACTAATGCTAACTAATTCTATCTAACCTATCCCTAGGGAGCAATAATGTAATTAATGATAA
Organism: Pseudotsuga menziesii; assembly: GCA_001517045.1. Lineage (NCBI taxonomy): Eukaryota > Viridiplantae > Streptophyta > Pinopsida > Pinales > Pinaceae > Pseudotsuga > Pseudotsuga menziesii. Next base: position 64,543 of record LPNX011006240.1, read on the forward strand.
GTAATGTACTATAACACATGCATTTAGAATATTACAGATAATTTTTATATTTCAGAATATGTGGATATAAGTAGAAAGATAAATAAAGAGATAGCTAATTGTCAATTAAAACATTCATTACTTAGATATATTGTGGAAGTTTCACATAAATAAACAGGAAAACATTCATAAGATGAAATAATTCGTAAGTTAGAACGATCTCACAGTTCATAGCACAAGCTTAAACAGATATAGTTCACATTCAACCAATCTATGGCAAGCATTTGAGACTCCACAGTGCCTTCTCCAGTAGAAAAAATATATATCTTTTATTATAAGAGGAAGTAGTTCTTCTTACAATAACATTTCCAAAAGATAGCATGAAAAAAGGTCCTTTCTTACATCTAATTCACCTATATTTATACAAACAACAAAACTCTTGAGCTGCCCCCTTTATCCCTTTGGGATTTCCTTGACTTTTCTTTTACAAAAAATTGTCTTCTAGTGCATGCACTTAGAAAAAATATAAATACAAAATATTACATAATTTATCAATCGTTTGAAAGAAACCAATTAAGTGGGCCCAGCTTGATCATTTATAAATTTCTTCCAAACATTTGCATCCGTTGTTATAGTTTTGAAAATAGAAGGCTCTAGGAATCTAATGGTAATCTCATGTTTAGCAACTTGAGATTTTATATTCGCCACTCTGGCTGGAATCAGGCAAAGTTGATCTTCCAATAAATGACTTCTAACTGCTGCTTGTGCTATTACAGTTTTCAGCACCTTCTCATCCAATCCTTTGACCAGCTGAATACCTTGTTCATCCTATTGCCATATTTCCTGCAATTGCTTCAAAACCCATTCATGATCAGTTTCTACGAAATTCTGCACAAACACCTTTCATCTTCTGAACTGCCTTTACCAATTCTTTTGATGTTTTACTCCCAAATTCAATTAGCTCATACTCCAACTTCATTGTCTCTAGGTCCTTGATGGGGGCATCAGCTGGAGGTTCCTTGGTTGTTTCCAACCAAGTCATGCGTCCTTGTAGAATTTCTAGGATATCCTGGGTCATGTCCAAAAGTAAGAAGCTGTACTCACAATTTCTTTCTGCCTTATCTCTACCTGCTGAACCTTCAATATCTCCTCTACCATTTGAAATTGCATTCGATGAATTTTACTTCTAAGTGCAAGAGCATGCTTCTTCAATGGCTCAATATCTTCTTTATGTTCATTAGATACTTTTAATGAAATTTCCAGTGAAGCTTTCTAGTTTTCCAATGCTACTACTTGTGTCTCGTAATGCTTAGCTTTTCCTTCAGTAATAGTTTTTTGCATCTCTAGTTCTGCCACTTTATTCTCCATACTTCCTTTCTCTTTAGTCAATTCTTCAATTGATGATTTCAGACTATCTCTGTCCACTTCCAAAACCTGATGTGTTTGCTGAATTCTTTCAAACTCTGCCAGCGTGGCCTTGGACTCTCTTTATATATTGCTTACTAATAATACCAAAGCATATATGTCTGATTGTAGGGTTTGGCACTCTACTTTGGATTCCTCAATCTCATTAATCATGTGTTCGTACTTTTCCTTTATATTTTGACTGCCATGTCTTTCCTTTTTTAGGATTTCTTTCGATTGAGTAATCTTCTTCTGATATTGTTCTAAATTTGCCATTATTCTATCCACATTATCTTCAGTAGCTAGGGTTGTGGCTACACCAGCCCTTGCCATTAATCTCAGATCTTTATCCGTACCATGAACCACTATCTTTTCATTTACCATGACTCCTTTCTTGCCTCCAGTGCTCACCTTCTTCTCTGTTCTCCTAACAATCCTCTTTTTTGCTTTGTCATAGAAAATAGTATTTAGATCAGGCACTTCATCTTCCTCTGTTGGCATAAAAGGAATCTATTCAATTCTTGATGCTGAAAATGGATTTCCTCCCACTATGCTACTAGATGGAATAGAGTGTTCTACTAGATCGACATAAGATTGAGTATGTTCTTTATTTGCATAGTCTTGTTCCTCTTGTGCCTTTTTTTGTAACTCCTCAGCTAAATTTTCTACCTGCTCATTCTCTTTATCAGCTTCTTCTAATCGTATCCTCTCATTTTATTTCTGCTTTCTATGTATTTCTTCTTCTTTTCTTGGCTTCTTTTGTTCTCTTCTTAGCCTCTTCCATTGCTTTTCTTTTTTCTTCTTCTTCTGCTCTCAACCACTCTTCTACTTCTTGGGCTAATCTATGGTCCTCTTCTTGCATTTTCTTGGCAGGCTCCTCTTCCTGCTTCTTTAGTTGCTCAACATATTTTCCATTTCTGCCAATAGTAGTTATGTTTTGTTTAAACCTCCTTCTCAAAGCTGTCATATTCCGAGCATTTCAGAAAAAATATTCATCTTTATCCCAAAAATGTGCATACTCTAAATACACCCCTACTGTAATACAATAATCAGCAACATTATTCTCTGAGTCATTTCTATGGAAAATTATTTCACCGAAGTGAAAATATTCTAGCTCCTTCACGAATTATGCTACAGTTTTTACTTTTAAATTTTATAACTACCTATATAAAATGGGAATGGAGGATACAAAGATTTATTTTGCTCAAATAGGAAGTTTCCAACTCCATCAATGTATAGTTGTCTAACTACCTCCTTATGAATGACAAAATCTGTAGCATACTTATGCAGAAGGGAAGGAGACCGCAACCCACCAAACATCCTTAAATACAAACCCTACTCAGTTAAGTAATAGTGTCCATTATCTTGAACAACCTTTAAAGCCTCCTCGGACATGCAATTACACTCAACCAGGAAAATCAATGTGTACAAAGGCATGATAAAATCTTCACAAATATTCTTGTACTAATTGTAATAGTTGTGTGCCCACAACAATTGGTAGGTAGCATTTACCGGGGACCTACATTTATCCCATTGGAATTTCAATGTTGGGAATGGTTGCGTGCATAAAATACAGTGAATCAAGATTGAACTCATGTAAAACTCTATTTTATTCTTTGAGACTTCATCCAATGCTTCATTTATGCAGGCAGACAAACTGTTGGACACTATGTTTTCCCAATTGAAGATGGTACCTTGAGTGGCTACAAAAAAGATCACTGGCACCCAACCTATTTTGAAGTTCTTCCCATTGGCCCTCCCAAAAATCCCGTTTAACATCAGGGCTATAAACCTATATGAAGTACAAAGGATTTTTGTTTCATACTCCCCTAAAGGCCTCGTACAAAAGTTCTTACCTGGGATCATCATCCTTTTGATTGTTTATACCACATCTAGATTGAGGTCTTTCAACCATCCTTCAGTCAAATAGCTTTGTGGTTTCGACAACTTATAAGCCATGGCTACATAGGCTAGGTTATAGGCAGCATAACCTTGCCCTTCTATGTTAGTGAATATCATCCTTGTCACGGCTGCCCTGGGCAGAATCCATCCTGTCACCTCTGAACAAGGGAAAAGCTTAGGTCAGGTAGCCACCTTCATGATGGCTGATCTTTTGATTTTGGCATAAATAGGAAAATACTCAAATCCAGCCTCTGGGACACTTGGGTTTGAGATAATTTTGTATATATCTCCCCATTTATATTCAGGATCGATACTAGTGATGGATTTGGTGTCTTCATAAATAACCTCAACTCGGGTTATTATTTCTACCTTTGGTTCTTCCCCTGTTGCTTGTGCCTTCTTTTTCTGCTTTCGAGGCATGTTGCTATGTGGAGGATGGGTCTATGTTGATCATATATATTAGATTTAGTCCACTCACACATAGAAAACTATATATTGAAAGCAACAACAAAATTAACCAGAACATTACCAACTCATAAAGATTCATGCTGAACATATTTTTCTTCTATAAAAAAAATTGTGTTTTCTGTATGTGAAGCTAAAAAACACTAAGCTTTCAAAGCTAGATCGGACACAAAATTATAAGCAAAACCTTCCACTCAGAAACCATTGGTTTTCACCATGACCTTATATCTATAGGTAGCAATTCTAATGGCAGGAAAACCCTGAAACCACGGATTTCTAAACCCTAAACTTGGTCCTCTCTTACAACAAAAAAAATCTTTCCCCTGCATCCCACAAAAACTTAACCACGCTTGACTGATGACTTTGTGCTTGCCCTAAACTGGTGAAGGGAAAGAGGGAGCGGTGCAGACGATGAAACACTTGTCTGCACCCTACCCTCTCTCTTCTAACAAATGTCAAAGAATAACTCATGGCCAGATGAAATAACAAGCCAGATGAAAATAAACAAGAAACTGAGCTGGCTGGTAAAATGACATCTTCAAAACAACCGATGGAGAACCCCAAACCATAATGAAAAGACCACTGCATTTTGAAAAAACCCTCACAGGATAAACAAATGAACTAACCCTATAAAAATACGGTAAAAACAATGCTGAGAAACAATATTGGGGGAGGATCCTACCTGGAAAACCTTGCGGATGACCTAGGCGAGATCTACTTCCGCTAGCAAATGATTTTTTCAGACAACGACAACTATGCAACTCCAATTGGTGACAACTATGGAGAATAATGACTGTATACATGACCTCTATAAGATTTTATAAGCTTAAACACGGGATTGGGTAAGTATTTGGGTGGGAAAGATAGAAGCACTAAGTGGATATCAGAAGAGAATTTACGAGTGTATGTGAAGCATCAGAATTTACGAAGTACCCTGCTAAGTAGGCACGACAAGCAGAACGGCAGGTAGTGGCAGTAAAGGAATAAATTAAGAAACTACCAATAAAAGAGAATATTTCCAAGGCATTGAGCTCAAGTAGCTCCAGGAGCAGGTAAGAACCATGTGCAAGCAAGAAAGTAAGCGTAGCAAAGAGACGGTTGAGAAACAAGCCGAAGCAGAAAGGGTGATAGAGATAATTCATCCTGTCCAACAGAGGATCCATGAGTTAATGCAGGCAGTGGCCAATGCATCATTAGAACACCCTAGCTCTGACCAAGTGCAAAAGTTAGAGCAGTAGGATGAAGAATTCCACAGAGAGATAGAAAGGCTTACTCCCATTTTTGGCCAATTCCACCAAAAGATTGGCAGCACAAAGAAATCTATGCCAGAAGATGCCCCAGAAGATGTCCAGGAAAAGGAAAAGGAAGAAGATGAGGAGAATGCAACTGAAGAGGAGAAGGAAGCAGAAGAAGAGAAGGGAACTGAAGAATAAGAGGAAAAGGATGAAGAATAAGAGAAGGCACCTAAAGAGAAACCTCTGGAAATAGACTCTTCAGATGAGACTGAAGAAGAAACTATATAAATCCAAGTTCCATCATCTAAAAAATTTTCTAAGTAAGGGATGAGCTCGCGCTGCAGGAAAACACTACCAAAAAAAACAAAAAACACAAGTGCCAAAATGCACAAGAGAAGAGCAAGATAAAGGTGCACGTGGAAAAAAAAATCAAAGAAACGAAAGCACATGTTGCACCATGTACTACATCCATTGCTTCGTGGCTCAAGACGACCCACATGTGAGTGTTGGGGGCCTGTTGGGCCTAGGAAAAGTGCATAGAAAATAAGCGCAAGTGAAGAAATGCATAAGAATCAGTCCACAATGCAAGCACAAGAAAGAAAATCTACATAGACTAATGGAATCTACGTGGATAAAGGAAATGGAGGACAAGGAAAGAGGCGCAAAAGAAGGAATAGGCGCAAAAGAGGTCGCCTGTGTGAAAAAGGGAACTGCATGGAAGGAATATGCTAGCAGGGTAAAGCAGTAGCACAAGTGCAGAATAACAGTCGAAAGTGACAGGACGAGCATGGGTGTTGAATTTTGCTTGAGTTGACAGATGCCACACGAGTGAATGTATGTTGTACACAAGGCCATTGGTGCCTTGTGTCAGGACATGATCGCCACAACTGTAGCTTAAGAGGCGGCTGATGGTGACAATTAATAGACTTCCTGTATGCAGTCGACCCTATGTGGTCATGTAAAATAGTATAAATAGGAGGGATTCATAGTTAGAAGGTTTATTTTGGTTGGTATTTCAATAGTTACAAGGTTTCTTTAGAGGAAAGGCCTCTGAGAGAGTGGAGGAAAGCTGTGAGATTTGAGTGGTAGAGTAGTCGAAAGTCTATAGGAGGCTATCAGAGGTAGTGTAGTAGAAGAGAAGCTTTGCTAGAGAGGTGAAGATGCTAGAGAGGTCAATCCAGGATGTGTGCGAATCAGTAGATGGTAGTAGTAGATTAGGAGAAATAAGACAGAGAGCATGGGAGAAAAGGAGAGTCTAAGCAGAAAGATAGATCTAGGACAGTCTACAGTTAAATGCAGGTTGAAGGTGCTATATATTTCTCATGCCAGATGAAGAGTGCCTTGTGGTTTTTCCCAAATGGGTTTCCACATGAATTCTCCTATGTGCTGATGATTTCCTGTGTATGTTTTTTATGTTATGTTCTTGCTCATGTTCGCGATGCAATTCTTGCTGTGATTAAATGAATGCCTCACTATCAATAGAAGTATGAATGCATGAATAGGTTGTTATGCACAACATTTGAATATTAGTTTATGTTTATGGTGCAATCGTTGTTGCGTGTTTGTTATATTGCACCTATATGTTAGATTGCCTTTATATTCAGTTATGTTTCAAGTACTAAGGCTGAATCTGTGTCGCGCCATTAGTAGTTAATGAAAGATATGCGTGGTGTGTGCTACAGCTTGGAAGAAATGACTCCATCCGCACGACTTGGTTGATCTCCTTGGCCATGCGCCAAGGGACTATAATCCCTCGACAAGCATGGAAACATGGTTCCAGCTGTTACCCATCGAAGAGATATCTCGGGTGAGACTATGCCTCTCTATGGGTGTTGCCGATGGGGCTTTCTCTGTCGGTTCGGTATCTCAAGTGTTTTTTGGGTTGACGGGCTACGCAGAACCTAGGTTGCATGAGTTAGGAAAAGTGGCCAACTATACTCATCAATCAACTTGACTATCTTCCAACTGGTATCTTCCTACTAAAATTCCCAATAAGTAAATAAAGATAGAAAATACTTGAAGTGCCTCTCCTAATGTCATGAATCCATTCTTTTTTTTGTTGGGTAGGTTGGGAATCCAACGATCAAATTGCTTACCTAGTTCTCATTGTCCTCGCTTCTCTCAAAATAATGCCCTCCTTGACCAAAGGAAGATGTACCATTTAGCTTACTGCTTGTTTTCATAGCGGGGAATGAATAGCTTTTGATTTAAGATATAACCCTAATGAACAGACTCGACCAACTTCCCTAGCCAAAATTTGTAGTTCTTAATAAAGAATTCCCCTTTCATTAAACACTCAAAATGGGCCCTCTTCGTTACTATAGGCCCTCAAGAGCATTTAAAACGAAGAAACCAATAAAAATAGAACTATATCAGTCCAATAGAGGCAAACTCAACCACATACTTTTCAATCAAATGAGAAAGTTTCAATCAAGTGGGAAAGTTTCATTTTTTGTTATTACATATATAGTAATAGAACTTTTTTTTAGCAGATATATAGTAATATCACTTATATAGACATACACATATATTAACAAGCCTATTATTAAAAATAAATGACATTTTGAAAGGATAATTAACCGTCAAAATTAATTCCTTGCAAATTATTTTCCCCAGGTTGTTTGTTAGAATTTTTAACCTTATTTTGAGGGGTAAAAGGCCTCATGACGGGCATATGCCCGTCAAATTCCAACCCTATTCTGGGGACATAACAATACTAAAACTTGTTGAGTCTCGTACAAGAAGAAGCAAAATCATTTGCTAAGCGAGCATATTTATACTACACAAAGAGGACACAACTTATTAATTTGATTGAACAGTTTTACAGAGCACACCGTTCGTTGGAAGAGCGGTATGAACATCTAAAAGGGGAAACAAGACAAAACAATCAGAAAGGGTCCAACTTCAAGATGCCTTGTCTTTTGATGGTTTCCTAGAATTAACATTTGCAAAAGAACAAATTGTTGCTAGTGAGAGTGTCAATGAAGGATTGCAAGAGGAGATCAATATGCATGATGGTTATGAATCTGATTCAGAAATATTTGAAGTTTACAATCCTGAGAAGGAGGCTTAAAAAATTAATAATTAGAGGAATTCTGATCAAGACAATGAATGTGTGCATGCATTAACCAGTTCTAACTCTGAATTTGACAATAATGAACTAGAGGTTTATAAAATTAAGAAAGAGGGGAATTCTGATCAAACATTATTAACTCGCTATGATTGTTGCTAGTTTAATTAAGAGGGAATTCTGTGCAAAGGATTTGTCTCCACATCAGACGCTATTTCCAATTCCATCTCGGGCTCCACTATCAGATAAGTGTTCTTCCTTAGCTTTGTTATTTTTACAGTTACCCAAAATGTAGCGCTTCACCAAGTGTCGTGTTCATGGTTTGCAGTTGTGCTTGAGAAAAATTTCGGTCAAAGCGATGCGGCGCTCCATTAGAAATCTCGAAGGTTGGACACCTTAGAGATCAATTTGAACCAATGCAAAACCCACTACAACGAGATGGTGGAAAAATTTAATGAGGCTATGGATTTGGAAACCACATTAGAGCTTGAGGATGTGTCTGGGAATATTGATGGGTTGATGATGCAATGGAGACAATCCAACAACACGTTATGGGAAGGAACGACCCTAAATGAAGAATTGAGAAGCTTGAAGAGACATTCGAGGAACTTCTCAAGGTTATTTCCAGATAGAACGAAACGATCATTTTGTTGAAGTGTGTTGTGGCTAGCAGGCATGGCACCAGTGCAACCTTGAATATTCACATGAAAGAGGCGGAACTATATGATGGCACGAGGGATGTCAAGTTGTTGGGAAATTTATGCTAGGACGCAGAGTAGTTTTTGGAGCAGATGAATGGAATTTCAAATGAGTCCAAAGTTAATGTTGTTTCCATGTTTCTTATTGAAATGACTAAGTGATGGTGTAGAAACTGTGAAAAAGGAAATGCTGTAGTGAAGGTTGAGTGAATCATGAATTGGGAGAAAATGAAAGCAGTTTTGAAGAATCAGTTTGGATCAAGAAACCAGGGATGGATTGCACAAAACGAGTTGATGGAACTAAAGCATGAATGATGGGTCCATGTGTACAACAAATCTTACATTATTCTAATGAAATAGATCAAGGATATGGATGAGGAGGATCATTTGTATAACTTCATGAAGGGATTGTAGACTTGGATGGAGGAATATCAACGACACCAAGGATTCGAGATGCTTGTAGAGGAAATCTCAGCCGTGGATAAGTTGTTGGATTTCAGGACGAACGGGTAGACCAAGGATAACAATGAAGGAAATGAGAAGGCCCAATTCAAGTCCAAGAAGAAGTTTAACGAAAATCCAAAATAAGGGATTGAGCGTGAGGACGAGAGACCTAAGAGAGCTAAAGCACCTAAGGACTATTGGAAATATTAATTACTCATTAATCCAAATAGCACATCAACCGAATTTCTCAAAGTATGTAGCAGGTCATTTTTTGTCAAAAAGTCTGACAGGATGAAGAGTTCACGTCTCTCATATATAAGCTAGTTGAATTAAATTGAAAAAGCTAAGTTTCTAGGTAGATATTTACTACAGTATTTAATTTTAAGTCGGTAGCTTCAGAGAGAATCAATTTTAGTCAGTAGAAGTTTTCTATATGAAGAAGAAGATTGTAAATATGAATACACACTCATATGCACAAGCATAATAGATAGAGAGATAGACATAAATATAGAGAAGATAAGTGTAGAGAAGAAGAAGAAAAACTATGTGAAGAGTTTGAAGCTCAGGATTTTGTGTTTTGTGAAAGTGTTGAGAGCCAAAGCTCCATAAAAGGTGAAACATCCTTGTAATTTCCAAATTTGTATTAACGACTGTAATTTTTTGTTATGCCGCCACAAGGAATATAAATCCATAGTTTATGGTTTAATGCAAACTCTATTTATCCACATATCTTCTCCATATTTACATGAGTGAATGTTGTTTACATTTATTGTTTAGTGAAAGACACAAAGAATCCATATTTATTTCACCGTGTAAAAGTTTTAGTTTTTATCTATAGAAGGGTTTGACACAAATATTATTTAATATTTGGTTATATAATATTGTGAGTGAGTTACAATAGTTTTTTCATAGTTTATACCAAGTAAGCGTTGGTGAAAAGTGTTTTTCATAACATAAGTCTTTAATACTAGGAAATATAAAGTTGTTCTATCGAAGTGAAAGTTGGTCGCACAAGAGTTGGTCCCGGCCTAAATCCTGTCGTAGTAAAAGTGAGTCTGTCGAGGTAAAAGTGAGTACGGTAAAAATTCCTTCGTAGTAACTCTGTCACAGTAATTCTGACGCAGGTATATTTAGTCGCAAGACTTTCTGCAAAATTTAAAAGGGAAAAGAAAAAGGTTGTGATGCGCGGTAACTCAAGTTAATTGCTGCAACTGCCATTACCAAGATATGGTATCAGAGTTGGTTTAGGAAAGAAATCTTATATTAAGAGAAAACATAATTTACTAAGGTAAATTAAAAATGGCTTCCACTTCCAATTCAAATATGTTGTGTTTGCAAACTCCAATTTTACAGGAAAGAATTATTAGTATTGGTCTCTAACAATGAAGGCTTTGTTCATAGGTCAAGATGTTTGGGAAATAGTTCAGAATGATTGTGTAGAGATAGCATATTAGACAACATATAATAATATCACACAAACTGAGAAAGATATCCTGAGGGAATAGAGGAAGAAATATATAAAAGCTTTGTTCTACATATACCAAGCCATGCATGAAAGCATACTCCCAAGAGTAGAAATAACAAATACCGCAAAGCAAGCATGGGACACATTGGAGACCGCCTGTCAAGGTTTGGACAAGGTAAAGACTTTAAAGATGCATATTTTGAGAAGATATTTTGAATCTATGTCCATGAAAAAATCATAGTGAGTGGAATCGTTCTACGCCAAAGTTGTTGGTTTGATAAATCAATTGAAATCTCATGGATAAAAGATAGAAGAAAAAAGAGTTGTTGAAAAAATTCTCAGAAGTATTCCCCCAATATTTGAATCCTTGGTTGTGAGCTTGGAAGGAAACAAATACATGATAGTGTTTACCATTGATGAGTTGCAAGCCTCACTCATCAATCAAGGACACATAATAAATATAACAAGCACATCGTTGGAAGGTGCTTTTGCAACACAGTCGTCCATAAGCCGTGGTAGAGGTAGGGGAAGAAACCATTCTAGAGGAAGAGGAAGAAAATTATCAAGATGAGGACGCAACAACAGTCCTTTAGATTTCATTGGTAGAGGACATAATCAAAACCCAAGTCAGCCAAGTGGTCATAGGTTTGATCAATAAAAAGTTCAATGTCATTATTGTGACAAATTTTGTCATGATGCATATGAATGCAGAAAGAAGCAATATGACCAAGGAAATAAAAAATAGAACCAGTCGACGAACACCAGCACTTCGTTGAGCACAATTTTTATTTCATGCACATCCCCAATTGAATTCAATACCATCCAAGAAAGTCCATGTGGCATATGGTGTTGGTCCCGGGATAGAAGCGAAGAATGCGCATAGAATTTTGCCTAAGTAAGGAAAGAGGAGTACAAGGAAGAAGAGGAAGGACCTGTGACATGGTAAGACAGCATTGAAGAAGAAGAGAAGGATGTTGCAATAGAAGAGGGAAGATAAGGAGAAAGGTAAAGAGAAGGCACAGGATAAGTAAGCTACGCTAGTTTTTTAATTTATGACGGAAGTACAGAGCACGAGATGTGATAACATGGAAGAATATTCACGAAAGCGGGCATGCAGGTAAGGTAACGACTAGAAAGTGATAGTAAGGCATGATGACAAAGAAGTAGGAACCCTTAGAAATTGTGGATACGAGCTTGGCTGGAGCCAGAAAAAACCACATGCGTAAAATAATTTTTCTAAGTAAGGCCGATAGCACCTTTTTGGTCATATATTGCTAGAATAGGAAAGACAATTTGTGGGTTGAGGATAGTAAGTTGACTGAGATAGTGATTGAAGCTAAGTCTGTTAGAGTCTGTATCGAGTCATTATTGAGTCTGTAACAAGCATGTATGGGAATATATTGAGTCTGTAACAAGTATGTATGGGAATATATTGAGTCTGTAATGAGGATATAAGAGGAGAAACCCAAGCTGTAAATGGGTTAGCCGGTCAATCAATTAGTCTATTAACTAGTTCTTGTTTAGACGCTTTTTGAGCTGAGTAGAGAATACAATATATTTAAGCAGGTAACTCTGGATCTCTGAGTGCATCAACTTAGTGTATCTGCAGCTGAGTGTGTAGATAGATAGATAAGGTTGAGTCGATCCAGGATGTGTGTGGATCGTTGAGTAGGAGTAGATTAGAACGATAAGGATAAAGAAGAACATAGAGCATGAGAGGGAGAATAAGTATATAGGGATAGAAAATAATATCTTGGATAGAGTCTGTAGGTTTATGTGCAAACAAAAGGTGCATCTATTTCCTCATGCCAATGCCATATGAAGGGCACCTTGTGGTTTTTTCCCGGATGGGTTTCCGCGTTACATGTTGTGTATATATGTGATTGTTGAGCATTGTTGAGTAGCTTAGACAAGTGCATTATTACTGTATTTAAATGATTCATTGGTTATTGTGATTATGGGAATAATTGTATGAATGATGTATGTTGAGTAATGAATATGTTTCCATTGTCTATTCACTGCACATTTGCATAATATTGCATAAGAAGGGCACATCATATCCCATGTTGACATATAAATTGCAAACCACCAACCCACTTCCCGGTCTTCGTTGGAAAACCTTGGCACAGAGCCAAGGACATAAAACACCCTCTCACACAAGATACAGAAACATGGTTCTGGAAGTTACCCATAAGAACTGAGATATCTCAGGTGAGATGACATATGTCGCAGGTGTTGTCAATTGGGCTCTGCTTCGTCAGACCGATATCTTGGACCTTGTTGTGCTGACCATAGAGAGGGGGTTGAACTTGGGTCGCAGGGGAAATAATTCCAACATATGGTATTTAAATTCAGGTTGCAGAAATCATATGACCGGTAATTTAAGTTTGTTTTCTATTCTATATAATTTAGTTCAAACTGATGCTACACTTGGAAATGATGTCCAAGTCATTGTTTTGGGAAAAGGTACTGTTAGATTTTTAAAATTTAAGCTATATGATCTTAGGATATTATCTAAGAGAACAACAAGCACAAAAATCAATCACAAGAGACAATGAACATAAAGATTTCCCTCAGGGAAACCATAAAGGAAAAAACCCCACAACTTTGTCAGAGATAGAATTGACACCAAAAGTAAAACCCAAAGACAGTAAGATGATCTCCCAACAGTAGTAGTATCTCTCTCTCTTTTCCTATATTGTTCTCTCTCTCTTAGTTATGTGCTACAACTAAGTGTGAGTGAATGTGTATGAATGTGTGTTAAATAGAGAGCCTCCCTCTCTATTTATACTAATTCCCGACTTGACAATAACTCACTAGGGCTGACTTCTCTAGGAGAGTCTAATAACCCTAGGTCCCCATAACTGCGGGGACTTTAACCCTTGATCAATAAGGAGGGTTATACTCTATGAATTTACATGACTTGTTTACCCTTGATGTATACCCTTGATTGGAACATCAGGGCATGACATGACTCAATTACATTATAGATACTTCCCGGAATAAACATCGAGGTACAATACATAAGATATACAAGTGAATACATTCGAAGTAACAAATACATCAACACTCCCTCTTAACTAGGAAGGTATTCTCTTGACACAATTTATCAGTGCAAGTCTTCTTCTTTGTATCATCTGGATCATCATCAATTCATCTTCATCTTCAAGCCATCTTCATCTTCAAGTCATATTCATCATCAAGTCATATTCATCTTCTGTCTTCATCAAGTTTGGATCATCACTTGATATGGAGCATCACTAGATGATCATCAAGTCTAGATCATCACTGGATCATCATCAAGTCTGGATCATCACTAGATCTGGGACATCACTGGATCATCATAAAGTATAGATCATCACTTGATCTGGATCGTCACTGGATCATCATCAAGTCTAGATCATCACTTGATCTGGATCATCACTGGATCATCATCAAGTCTGGATCATCACTTGATCTGAATCATTAGTGCTAAATCATCACTGGGTCATCATCACTGGTGTTATCTCAATTCTACTCGCCGCAGGAAGTTCTATAGAGCCAACCCTTTTTCATGTTGGTTGTAGGCCTAGCCTTCATGTAGGTCTTCATCGTCTTGAACACTTATATCTAAACATGGAATGAACCATGTCAAAAAGGCACATCCATCACTTACATCTGACCATGGGAGGAACACATCTAAGAACCATGTCAAAAAGGCATGCCCAGCACTCACATCTGACCATGGGAGGAACACATCCAAAACCCATGTCAGAAAGGCCCAACACTCACATCTAACCTCATCTTGTCATAAAGGCTCTGCATTTACATCTGACCTCATCATGTCAGAAAGGCTCTACACTTACATCCGACCTCATCATGTTAGAAAGGATATGCACTTACATCTGACCTCATCATGTAAGAAAGGTGCTACACTTCATCCGACCTCATCATGTAAAAAAGGATCCGCACTTACATCCGACCTCATCATGTCAGAAAGGTGGTGCACTTACATCCAACCTCATCATGTCAGAAAGGATATGCACTTACATCCAACCTCATCATGTCAGAAAGGCGGTGCACTTACATCCTATCATGTGGGAACACATCCCTCAATCACATTAGAATGGCTCTACACTGATCATGTGAGAACACATCCCACAATCACATCAGAATATATCTGCACTAATCATGTGGTAACACAACCCACAATCAAATAAAAGCATCTTTGCACTTATATCTGATCATGTGGGAACATATCCCTCAAACACATCAGAATGGATCTGCATTGATCATGTGGGAACACATCCCACAATCACATCAGAATATCTATGCACTAAACATGTGGTAACACAATCCACAATCACATCAGAGCCTCTTTGCATTTACATTTGACCATGTGGAGCTCAGCCTTCCACCATGTCAGAAAGGCCAATGGACGCATCAATTCCATTTGGAGGGAACCTCGATCTGAAGAACACCAAGTTTCTCCCTGAAGTACTCAAAATTTACTCTGGTTAATGGTTTGGTCAGTACATCAGCTATCTGCTCATCTGTCACAACATATTGGAGCTTCACTGCTCCTCTCTGCACCATATCCCTGATATAGTGATACTTGATCTCGATATGCTTTGACTTTTCATGGAACATTGTGTTCTCTGACAACTTCACACAAATCTGGTTGTCGAAATATATACAAGTAGCATCCATCTGGAGATCAAATAAATCAGACAGTAGCTTTGTCAACCACATTTCCTCACAACTAGTTGAACAAGCTGCAACATACTCTACTTTGGCTATACTCAGTGCCACACATGATTGCTTCCTGCTAAACCAATAGATCACACCCGATCCCATACTGAAGCAACACCCTAAAGTGCTCTTTCTGATTTGCCTCATACTTGAGCCCATAATCAACTATACCCTTTAGGTACCTTAGAATATGCTTTCCAACAATCAAGTGAACATGTCTCAGATCCATCAGGAAATAGCTCAATGGGTTCACATCAAAGAAAATATTTGTTCTCATATTTTTCAGGTACATCAAGGACTTAATCATCTAATGATACATCGTACCATCAACTGCTTATGATGAAGCACCACTCAATAGCTTCAGGTTTGATGCCATAGGTGTGGTCATGGATTTGCAGTCCATCATCCCGAACCTCTTCAGGATCTCTACTGCATACTTCCCTTGTCCCAGGGAAATTCCATCTGCATTCTTCCACACCTCCATGCCTAGAAAATAGTGCATCATACCCAAGTTCTTCATTTCAAAATTGGCAGCAAGCTTCCTCTTTGTATCAACAAGCAACCCATCCTCACCTGTTACAAATATATCATCTACATACAATAGTAGTATCACTGGGTTCCCTTCTTCAACCTTGTAGTAAATCTTGGAATCCGCTTTACTCTTGGTAAAGTCCAAACTCGATAGGAAGCTGTCAATTTTGCCGTACCATGTCCTGGGTTCCTGTTTCAAATAGTATAGGGATTTCTTTAATTTACACAAATGAGTATTTCTATCATGTGTCTCAAAACCGAGTGGCTACTCCACATATATATCCTCTTCTACTACACCATTCAAGAAATTTGTCTTGACATCCATCTGGTGTACTTTCCACTTCATTACTGTAGCTAAAGAAAGTACTGATATGATGGAAGTATATCTGGCTACAGGAGCAAACGTTTCTTCATAATCTATTCCTTCTTTCAGGGAGAAACCATGAGCCACAAATCTTGCTTTATATTTCTCTATTATTGTGGAAATTGAACCCAGGTGTTAGAACAATTACACTCACAAAAATTGCCAATTACACATGCAAATTACACATAAAGGAGACTGAATATGGAGCTGAACACTAATCTGTATTGAATAAGTGTACAATAGATAATCCTGTGAAGTCATAGGCTTCCACAATAAATAATTACATGATATATTCGAATGCATAAGGATTCCATTCGAATTTGGTCAAAAGCAGGCTTACTAAATCTAAGCAAATCCCCCATAGGTCCATAAACCGGTTTCCAAAACTGTCTAGGAGCTCACGAATTGGAAAAATAAATTAGGCAAGATAATAGGTGATGGAATGAAAACTATTACATGCTTTTCTTAGGACAAAAGAGTGGAGGATGATGAGGACAAAAAACAAGTTAACTTCACCTAGTCAAACTTTCCCAATTGCCTTAAAACTCAGAAAAAGCAGGCAATAAAGCAAAAAAAGCAGACATGCACTAGGAAGGCCAAGAATAAAGAAGATTTGATTCCAAGTGGTTTCCCAAGTGCTCCATGACTCAAATTTATAAAGTTTGACCACTTTGGATGTGTGCAGGACAACTTGCATAAGGTGGAATATGGAAACTAGGCAAATAAGACAAAAATTGGATTAATTAATGTCTAAGGTAGCTAAATATGGGTTGATTATTATAACACCCCCCCTTAAGCCTGAATTATGAGTAAAAATATCAGAAAATTATAGGGCCTAGAAATAAGGCTTAGTCACCCTTTACATACTGCATGTCCATTTAACCAAGGAAAGACGCAAAAACTCAGTGGGAAAAATCCTCCCTTAAACATGGACAGTAAAACAAAATTTGAAAATATTGTCATCACTCATGCTTCACAACATGATCAGCAATCCCCAGCAGTGATTTGAGATTGCTGAATGTCTTCTCACAAAAAACTTTGGTGAAGATATCTACTACTTGTTCTGAAGATGAACAGAAGAGTAGGTGAATGGTGCCATCATGCACAAGCTGTCTGATGTAGTGCATATGGATCTCAATGTGTTTGGCTCTCTGTCTCTGAATTGGATCATTGTAGATTTGAATGTTTCTCTGATTATCACAATAGATAGTAGTTGAGTTTCTAATTCAAATCCACACTCACCAAGTAACCCCTGCAACCATAAACATTGAGTTGCTGCATTTACAACTCCTCTGTACTTTGCTTCTGTAGGTGAGAGTGCAATGGCACTCAGTTTCTTGCTTGACCAGCTGATTGGTCCTTCAACAAGCATGAACACATATCCAAATGTTGACTTTTGATCTCTTTTGTCACCTGCCCATTCACTGTCAGTAAAGCCAATCAAATCAAGATCAAATTTATCTTTGTAGAAGATCCCATGAGTCCTTGTTCCCTAAACAAAGTTAAGGATCCTTTTGGCTGCTCTCCAATGGATCTCATGAAGCTGATCCATGTATATTAAAGCCACACTTACTTCATAAGAAATATCAGATCGAGTATGTGTAAGATACAACAAACACCCAATCAGTTGCCTATACAATGTATTATTTACCATAGGTGAAGAATCTGCTTCTTCAAGCTTAACTCCTGAAAGGAAGGGAGTCTTGGTGGGCTTGCAGTCCTTCATGTTGAATTTGTTCAGAAAATCCAAGGCATACTTGGACTGATGTACTTTGATTCCATGTTTGGTTTGAGCAATCTTGAGCCCCAAGAATTGGCTCAATAGGCCCAAATCAGTCATTGAAAATGCATGGTCATTGCATCCTTCAAGGAGGAAATTTCATCCTTTGAGCTTCCTGTAATGAGAAGGTCATCAACATACAAGACAATAATCATTAGTGAACCATGAATCAGCTTCAAATATACATTTGGATCTGACTTGCATCGAACAAAATTTAGTGATAGCAGAAAGCTATCAATCTTGGCATACCAAGCCCTGGGGGCTCGCTTAAGCCCATACAATGATTTCTTTAGCCTACACACAAGAGATGGATTAGTAGCAAATCCTTGAGGCTGCTGCATGTAAATATCTTCAGTAAGATCTCCATTTAGGAAATTACACTTCACATCCATGTGATGTACCTCCCACTGCTTCGAAGCTGCAATGGCTAAAGCTAGCCTGCTAGAGTCCATCTTTGCCACTGGTGGAAAGGTCTCATTGTAGTCTATTCCATGTACCTGTGAGTATCCCTTGGCTATGTTGGGGCGCGCACCCTAATGGTCCTTAATTTGGGTAGCTCCGCGGAGTTACGGGAGTTGTAAGCGGAGCTATGAATCAAAATAGTCTTAGGGGTGTCGGGGTTGAGTAAAAACCTTCTTTTGTAATAAACCCATGGTTTAAATCAAGGGTTTAGGGTTCAGGGTGCCCATGGTTTAAGCCCATGGTTTTGTAATAAGTGCACTATAAATAAGCACTCTGGTAAAGAAGTCAGTTTAAGCTTTTTGATGTAAGATGAATTGATGCAAAGCTAAGGCTATTTTGTAAGAGAAGGTTAAGTCCCAGCTATGTGCGTGGATGACCTCTGCAGCTGTGTGTACAAAGGGTTTTGGGTGATTAAGACAATCTACAGCTATGTGTATAGAGGCCTGCAGCAGTGTGCATGGCTTTAAGGACTTGAAAGGATCTGCAGCTGAGTGCGCAGATCAGAACTGTGATTTTAGTAAAGAGTTGAATAAAACACAGTTCTGTGGACGTAACCCCTACACTGGGGGTGAACCACGTTATATCTGGTGTTGTGGTTCTTTGTGTTGTTTCTGTTATGTTCTTTCATGCATTAATAAAAATACATCTGATAAATAAGATCACTGCTAACTAAATAACTTCGCTGTGAATTCCAAGTAAAAGGTTATGCAAGTCACTGTTTGTTTATTTAGCTGCGAAGTTATATATGTGAATGTTGAATCTCTGTGTATATGAATATAAGTTGTTAAAGGCTAAGGTACAGTAATATCCCTCTTCTGCTTGCAGAAACCTGATTTTGCGGCATCCCATAGCTTTTTCGGGTGAGACTACAATCTGTTCATAGATTGTTGCCTAAAGGGCCAACACTGTGGGTCTTTTGTTGGTGCGAAGTTAATGGTATAAAGCCCGAGTCTTAACTATAGCCCAACAAATTGGTTCCATTTCTGGTTGAACTCAGTATCTGCTCAAGAGGGGTTTACGTCGTACCTCGAGGGCTATGTTATGGAGACCCTCTGTGAAAGAAATCGGTGATTGGCTTGATGAGACTTATCTAAAATTTGCTGAGCAAGAGAACAAAGATCTGCGTCGTAGTGCAAACGAATTTTTACAAAGGTATGTTTTTTGTGATGTTTATGAAATTTTCTTTGGTAGTATCCACATAGAGTTGCACTAGTGGTTATCCAGGTTAATAGAGAGAAGGACGAACTTCCAAGAACGCCAGTTTCCTGATTAGACCCCTGCAAGAATTAATATACTGAAAAGGGTGAACAACGAGATATCCCGCGCTGTTGATTTCTAGACAACGCGGACCCTCGAAGCATTTGTGACGGAGTTTTCCATCGACACGAGTACTTCCTTTAGTGATGCCGAGTGACAGTTTTTCAAAGGACCAAGGGGTAAGTTTTTGAATTTATTTAGTTTGGGAATTAAAATGCTATTAGCTGAAAAAGGTATATTGCTAATTGAATCAGACTATTAGATTTAGTATTACTAACCTATGTTTGCAAGTGAAAATACATTTGACGAGAAAAGAGGCTTGCTGTGAAGTGGAAAAAGGTACAAGAGAGACTTTAGATCCTACTCCCAGTGTTAGCATACCGAGTATTCCCCTGTAAATCCCGCAGATTCAGAACCTGAAGAAACCCCTTCTGTTGGAAACCCTCCTGTAACCTCGCAGCGAAGACCTATTATCCCTAAGAACCCATTGCAGTCTGAAATTCAGCCTAGCCTGAGTATTCCTATCGTAGGCTAGTCTACCCCAGTAAGTTCCCCCCCCCGCCTACTTCCAGTCCCCCTCCAAACCCCCCTCGATCCACTATGGCCCACATGCATGATGACATTAAGCTACCTGTTTTCAAAGGAACTGGATCAGAGGATCCAGAATAGTTCTGGTTTTTATGTGAAGCAGTGTGGACTGCTAAGACCATTACGGAGCAAGATACAAAAAGAGCGCAGCTGGTTACTTCTTTCAGAGACCGTGCTCTGACCTGGTTCATGAATTTTTCCAGCACTCAGAGCCATGCATTGGCTGATATAAAAGCAGCAATGATAAAGGAATTTAAGAATCCAAAATCAGAGTCGCAGTGTATCACTGAATTGAAAGAGATTCAGCAGAGGCGCGGCGAATCAGTGTGGGATTTTGATCAACGATTCAAATTTCTGCTAGACCAAGTTAGCTTCCCCATTGGGCCCGCACAACACAAAGAGTGGTTCATTGCAGCGTTGCTACCACATATCAGAACTCCACTTATGTAGCAGAAGGTTTCCGATCAGCAGGAGGCTCTGGAAATCGCGATGAAACTTGAAACCACTCCTGTCGAAGATAATTCTTGTATTGCTCAAATCCAGGCCCAGTTGGCAGCGATGGCTCTGGAGCTTCGTGAGATGAAGAAATGAAAAAATGGTCGCGAAGAGGTTTGGTGTACACAATGTCAGACAAAAGGTCATGACAAGGAACAATGTCCTGTGGTAAGAAACCACCTAAATACTGGTGCGTCAAACCCGTTCAACCCTACTATTCTATATTGTGAGATCTGTCGGACAACTGGCCAGCAATCGACCTGAGGACTGCTATCTTCTACAGAAGTATGTGCAAGTCCCTAAGAACCCTTATTGCAAGTTCTGTAAATCGGTGGGACAAAATGAAGATGAGTGTCGCAGCTTTGACCTCATGAGAGAACGGACTTACGATGCTTATCGGGTACAAAATGAGGCACAGAGCAATGATGGCTATGGTTACCGCGGTGGTGCATTAGGTAGAGGTGCTTTTGGAGGTCGTGGTCGAGGTGGTATGGTCGGAAGAGGAAGAGGCCAGGTTGTGTGTTACAACTGTAACCAGGCCAGGCATCTATCAAGAGACTGTCAAAACCCCACTACGACATGTTGGTATCGTCGAGCCGTATATCATGTGATCGAGCAGTGCCCATAGTTTCTAGCTAAGATTCAGGAAAGAAACAATGCCCCTACTCAGAATATTCAGATGATTTCCATCGAGCAGAGACTTGCCCCAGCCATTAATGTTGTTACCCGGAGTGGAGCTACGATGGAAGTACAGATTAAGGTGCAACAACCTGACGAGGATTGGGTTCGTAAGGCCCCAATGAAAGTCCCAACATTTGATATCGAAAGAGAAATAGAGACATTCATGGAATCCAAGAAATATTTTGCTGATCCTAGCACATCAGTAGCACCTACGCAACAACATCAGTAGCAGTTGCAGCCGCATGAAGCTCCGACGGACAAAGTAAGTACACTGTCCTCCTTTTTACAGAGTTGTCTGAAGCTCCTACGAAATCAGAATTCTTTAAGTGAGCTGCAGAAAGTTATTGCTTCTTGCGAACCTCTGCAAAGTACTGGTCAGGAAAAAGCTGTTAATAGAGTCAGAAGAACTGGCAGGGAAATGAGATTAAATGTTCAGATAGGAGAGTATGATATGGCTGATGTTATCTTGGATCTAGGATCAAAGGTGAATGTCTTAACTAAGAAAACTTGGGAACAAATGGGAAAAACTACCCTTGATTGGTCACCTATAAAGTTGAGATTAGCCAATCAGTAGAAGATTGTGCCCCTAGGGTGGTTCCCTAATGTCCCAGTAGATATTGATGGTGTCTGTATTGTAGTAGAATTCGAAGTTATTGAGATCATTGACAACAGCAACCCCTATCCATCCTTGCTAGGAATTGAATGGGAAATGGAAAATGCGGCAGTCATTAACCTTAAGAAGAGACAGATGACTTTCAAAGGGAAATATTTGAGAGTCATAGTCCTACTGGACCCCTCACAAGGAGAGAGATACACAGAGATAGTAAAATATGAAGACCAGGATGCTTTGGACCACATTTACAATATCACAGCTAAGGAAAAGGATTATGTTGATCCTACTGCCGAAGGTATCATGGATTGGAAGTGCGACAGCGCTTGCATGATGGATTCAGATGATGAGTTATAAAACTGGCATAACAGACTTTATGAACTGCGTGGACATAGATGTGCCAGAATTACCAAGTCTCTCAGATGGATTGGTGCACAGCCACGAACCTTACCTATTTTTGATGGTTCGATGGACCCAGAACAGTTTATTGTGCAATTCTTAGAACAGGTACCAGACTCACAGAAAATGGAGACTCTAGATTCATCATTTAGAGCCACAGCAGCCAGATGGTGGAATGGTCACAAGAAGTACATTCATAGTTGGGAAGCATGCCAGAATTCCCTTTACCTAATATTTAGGGACCAACCTCAGGTGGTCCGAAGCAAGTTTAATGGTAAGACTATTCCTCAGGGACATTTGGAGCAATGCTATGAGGCATGGAAGCATGTACCTCGTGAAGAATGGGTACATAGGTTTGTGCATACCCTGGAACCCATAACAAAGAATTGGTATCTGGAGGTCGATCTTCGCCACGGTACTGTAAGTTGGGATTGTATTGTTGATAGTTTTATGCTAACATTCTCTATTAATGAGGTTTCTCCTGCTTTGGACGCAGCTATTAGATTGATTCATACTAAAGTATTTGATGATCAAGAAATCACAGAATATCAACCTGATTGGAAGGTACAGGAAGCCAATGCAGTAGAATGTTATAACCTTGCAATTGACGAGGATGATGATTTGTGCAACATTAATATTCCTGAATCAGAAGGACACTGTGAAGTACATGGACCAGCAGTAGAGGCACTTGAAGTGACTCAACCCCTGAAGACGCGGACCGTCAACATTGGGTCAGAAGAAAACCCTAAGTATGCTACCATTGGAGATTATTGGGATGACGAAATGGTAAGCAAGGTGACCCAACTTCTCCATGAATATTAGGATCTCTTTTCGACGAAGTTCTCAGAAATGAAAGGTATCCTTGGGGATATAGGAGTGATAAATATCCTATTGAAACCTAATGCGAAGCCTGTGAAACAACGCCCTTATAGGCTGAACCCCAAGTACAAGGAAAAAGTCCAAATGGAGTTGGATAAGATGCTTGCTGCAGGAATCATTGAGCCTGTTGAAGAATCTGAGTGGGTCAGTCCTATGGTGGTGCAAGAAAAGAAGACTAAGGGGGAGATCAGAATCTGTGTCAATCTGAGGAAGCTGAATGATGCCTGTTTTCATGATCCTTTCCCCACTCCTTTTACAAATGAAATTTTAGATAATGTGGGAGGTCACGAAGTGTACTCTTTTACTGATGGATTTTCAGGTTACCATCAGATTCAAATTGCTCTAGAGGATCGACATAAGACAACCTTTGCTACGGAAATGGGATCCTTCCAGTATACAGTTATGCCTTTTGGATTGAAGAATGCCCCTGCCATGTTTTCTATACCCTAACGGTCCTTAAGTTGGGTAGCTCCGTAGAGTTACGGGAGTTTTAAGCGGAGCTATGACTCAAAATAGTCTTAGGGGTGTCGGGGTTGAGTTAAAACCTTCTTTTGTAATAAACCCATGGTTTAAATCCAGGGTTTAGGGTTCGGGGTGCCCATGGTTTAATCCCATGGTTTTGTAATAAGTGCACTATAAATAAGCACTCTGGTAAAGAAGTCAGTTTAGGCTTTTTGATGTAAGATGAATTGATGCAAAGCTAAGGCTATTTTGTAAGAGAAGGTTAAGTCCCAGCTGTGTGCATGGATGACCTCTGCAGCTATGTGCGCAGAGGGTTTTGGGTGATTAAGGAAATCTACAGTTGTGTGAGCAGATGCCTGCAGCTGTGTGCACAGATTTAAGGACTTGAAAGGATCTGCAGCTGAGTGCGCAGATCAGAACTGTGATTTTAGTAAAGAGTTGAATAAAACACAGTTCTGTGGACGTAACCCCTACACTGGGGGTGAACCACATTATATCTGGTGTTGTCGTTCTTTGTGTTGTTTCTGTTATGTTCTTTCATGCATTAATAAAAATACATCTGATAAATAAGATCACTGCTAACTAAATAACTTCGTTGTGAATTCCCAGTAAAGGGTTATGCATGTCACTGTCTGTTTATTTAGCTGCAAAGTTATATATGTGAATGTTGAATCTCTGTGTATATAAATATAAGTTGTTAAAGGCTAAGGTACAGTAATATCCCTCTTCTGCTTGCAGAAACCTGATTCTGTGGCATCCCATAGCTTTTTTGGGTGAGACTACAATCTGTTCGCAGATTGTTGCTGAAAGGGCCAACACTGTGGGTCTTTTGTTGGTGCGAAGTTAATGGTATAAATCCCAGGTCTGCCCTATAGCCCAATAGGCTACCAATCTTGCCTTATATTTCAAAGGTGAACCATCAGTAGCAAATTTGGTTTTGTAAATTCAGTTACACTGAACTAGCTTCCTCCGTGGGGGAAGATCAACCAGCTCCCAAGTGTTGTTCTTCTGGAGTGAGCTGAACTCTTCTTTCATGGCTATTTTCCATCTTGGATCATGTGCTACATCTTCATATGTTTGTGGGTCTGATTCAATCATCAGATAGAATTTCTCTGCAAACAAAGGATCTTTCACACACAAAGCACTCTCAAACTGAGATCTAGTCCTCCTAGGATCATAGGATTTTCAGCTAGTTCTCCAGCTGCATGAATGGTATTTTCTGCCCATTTTGGTCTTGCAGCAATGTTAGGATCTGTAATTAAATCATCATTATTATACATATCATAATCAGCAAAATCAACTATCTCTTCACTTACATTCAATGGTTCTGGTGGTGAAGAGGATTCTCCAACTTCCACTGCTACTAAAGGCTCTTCTTGGAACTGAACACTCCTTTCAATGAAGGATTTGTTTATGCTCAAATTGATCATCTTGTACCCTTTTGAATCTTCAGAGTACCCAAAAAATAGACACTCTTGGCTTTGGGGCTGCAAATCCTTCCTCTTTTCTGTTGGAATTCTAGCCCAAGCCCTTGAGCCAAAAATCCCGAAATGGGTCACATCTGGCTTGTGCCCACTCCATGCTTCAAAAGGAGTCATACCATCAAGTTGTTTATGAGGAACCCTATTCTGGATATAGGCTACACATTTTATAGCTTTGGCCCAAAACTTTGGTGGCAAAGTCTTAGCCTCCATCATGCAGGTTGCCATCTCTTTCAGTGATTTGTTCTTCCTCTCAGCAACACCATTTTGCTGTGGTGTGTAAGGGATAGAATGCTACATCTAAATACCTGCATCTGTACAATATTGAATCAACTCAGACTTGAAATACTCACCACCATTTTTAGATCTGAGGACCTTGAGTTTCCTCCCAGACTGGTTTTCAACCAAAGCCTTAAAGACTTTGAAGAGGCCAAAAAATTCCGACTTGTGTTTCAGGAAGTAAACCCAGCAGTACCTGGAAAAGTCATCTATGAATGTCAATGCATATTTGGCCTGAGTCATTGACATATGAGGAAATGGGCCAGCAACATCCTTGTGGATCAACTCAAGAGGTGTATAGGTCTCTCCTAAGATGCAACCTTGACAAACTCCTTTGGAAAAATTAATCTTTGGTAACCCTATGACCATTTCTTTTTCACTAAGATCAGAAAGATACTTATAATTGAGGTGGCCAAATCTTTCATGCCAAATCTTGCTTTCCTCATTAGCATGAATCAGAAGAGCAGAGGGATTTGAGTAGGGTAGGAAGTGTGAGAACATGTATACCTTCGAAGTGTGATTTTCAACTCCTTTTGCAATGACTTTACCACTTGAGATCTCTGTGATCTTAACTTCATCAAGGGAGAATATGACCTTCTTTGGAGACCCTATGTGGGTCATCTGATACAATGATAAGAGGTTAGAGGCAAGACCTAGAACATACAATACATTGTTGAACTTACCATGGTCAAGATCAATCCTCCCTTTGCCCAAACTTTCAGTGAAAGAGTCATCTCCTAGTACAATTGGTGGACCTTTCGACATGTCAATTGAGGTGAATACCTCCTTGGTCAAAACCATATGTCTTGAAGCTCCAGAATAAATGATGAAACTAGGTGAGCTTGATGTGCCAGCAACCAATGCATGAAATCTCTCTCTGTCTTCTGAATTTGATCCTCCTTCCCTCTTCTTTGAGCTTTCAGGAAGGGAGATGCCATTCTTCTCCAGGAGTTGGGTCAGCATGTCAATTTGCTTCTTCATGCAGGAGCTTTCAGGATGATTGCCCTTACTGCAGTATGCACACTTGCTCATTTCTCCTTTGTTCTTCTTCTTCTGGGGGTTCTTCTTGGAACCTTCAGGCTCCTCTGGAGACTTGTTCTTGTCTCTCTTTTGCTCAGGTGGCTTCTTAGATTTCTTCTTTCCTTTTGAATCCACCCTTGAATCTCCAGTAACCAGATATTGGTCTTTGGAAGGTTTGATGGTGCCCATCATCACCAATTTATCTTGTTCTTGTGTGAGAGATTCCATGAAATAATAGGCATTTTCCAGGCTCGAGCTGTCAAATTTGTGGCATGGAAGGTCGAGACAAAAAATGAATAGTCAGGGCCAAGATTCGAGAGTATGGCCAAAACCAGTTGCTCCTCCTTCTTTTCGATCCCACACTGTTTTAGCTGCAAAACAAGGGCTTTGAACTTGGAAAAATAGAGTTGCATGGATTCAAAGCTATTGGGACTCAAGGAGATCAATTCATTTTCAATTTGATGTCCCCTCATCTCATTTGTCTTTCCAAAAATATCAACAAGATTCTCCCATACTTCATTTGGTGATGTTAATCCATTAAGATGGAAAAGGAGGTCTCTGGATATGCTCAGACACATGAGACCATAGGCCTCATCCCTCCTGTTGTGCCATTTAATTTTCTATGCAACTGCATTGGGCTCTGCTTCTATTGCCATATTCACTCTATAGAGGCCTTTCACTCTCAACAGTATCTCCATCTCTACTTTCCATTCAAAGAATTTAAATGGAGTCAAGATGATCTTCTGAGATTGATCCATAGCTCAAAAATTGTCCCTTCAGTTAGCAGAATGTTCCCAGTCAATGATGTCGAACCTGCAATAATAAATTTGAAGGAGAGAAATCGATCTACAAAGGCTCTAATACCATGTGGAAATTTAACCCAGGTGTTAGAACAATTACACTCACAAAAATTTCCAATTACACATGCAAATTACACATAAAGGAGACTGAATATGGAGCTGAACACTAATCTGTATTGAATAAGTGTACAATAGCCAAACTTGTGAATTCATAGGCTTCCACAATAAATAATTACATGAGAGATTTGAATGCATAAGGATTCCATTCGAATTTGGTCAAAAGCAGGCTTACTAAATCTAAGCAAATCCCCCATAGGTGCATAAAGCATTTTCCAAAACTGTCTAAGAGCTCACGAATTGGAAAAATCAATTAGGAAAGATAATAGGTGATGGAAGGACAACTCATACATGATTTTGTTAGGAGAAAAGAGTGGAGGATGATGAGGACAAAAACAAGTTAACTTCACCTAGTCAAACTTTCCCAATTGCCTTAAAACTCAGAAAAAGTAGGCAATAAAGTAGAAAAAGCAGACATAAGCTAGGAAGGCTGGGAATAAAGTAGATTTGATTCCAAGTGGTTTCCCAAGAAATCCATGACTCAAATTTAGCAATTTTTACCACTTTAGATGTGTGGAGGACAACTTGCATAAGGTGGAATATGGAAACTAGGCAAATAAGACAAAAATTGGATTAATTAATGTCTAAGGTAGCTAACTATGGGTTGATTATTCTAACAATGATACCATTTGCAACATGATTGATCTTATAGATCCATTTGGAAGTCACAACAGAATTCCCCTCTGGTCTTGGGACAACATCCCAAACATCATTCTTCATGATCGATTGATAGCATCCTTCCATTCTTTCTTTTCTGTCACTTCTTCATAGTTGGAAGTTTCTTTATCAATGAAGTCACATAATAGGGCTACATAACTGGAGCAGGACCTGGTTCTTTTCCTTTCTCTGTGTATCTCTTTTGGAGCCCCATATATTTTTGCACCTTGGATAGCTTCTCATACCCAAGCAGGTTTCCTCTTATGAGGATTCTTCTCTTGAGGCAGATCTACAGGTTCTTCTATTTCTCGATCTTCTTCTGGAATTGATTCATTCATGGTTGTGTCATGAATTCTGGGTACTTCTGTTTCTACATGGTTTTTAGTGGGTCTCTTTCTGGATTTGTTGTAAGCTGAGTCTTGTTCAAATGTTTCGTCCATGCTGATGTCGATCTTCTTGAATCCTAGGAAGTTTATTCTGTAAGCCTTTGAAACTTTAGAGTATCCCAAAAATATACCCTTCCTTCCTGAAGGATCTAACTTTGTCCTCTTTTCTTTTGGAATGTGTATGTACACTGGACAACCAAATATTTTGAGATGACTAAATTCTGGTTTCTTGCCAAAAAATACTTCTTCAGGGGTCTTGTTCTCGAGTATGTGGAGTACGGTTCTATACATACACAGCTGTCCTGGAAGATTTTTTCCATAGATGCATAGGAAGATCTTGATCATGAATCCTTTCCCTTGCAGCTTCCATGATCGTTATATTCTTTCTTTCTACAACCCCATTCTATTGTGGATTATATGGAGTGGTAAACTCCCTCTTAATACCTAAATCTTTACATAATTCCTTGAATTCATTTGATGTGAATTCTTTGCCATTGTCTGATTGAAAAATCTTGATCTTCTTCTCTGTGTAGTTTTTGATCAAGGCTTTGAATTCCTTGAACTTGCTGAATACTTCATCTTTGTTCTTCATGAATTATATCCATGTCTTCCTAGAAAAATCATCAATGAAAGAAACATAGTATACATACCCTCTTAATGAACTGGATGACATCGGATTGCTTACATCGGAGTGAATGATTTCCAAGATTCCTTTAGCCTTGCTTTCACTACTTGGAAATGTCTTCTTTGTGTTCTTTCCTTTCGCACATCCCTTGCATACTCCTTTATGTTTTGCTTGTATTTCTGGAAGACCTTCAATAGCTTTTCTTGCAAGTGGTAGTGCTCTATAGTGCACATGTGCAAGCCTTCTATGCCAAAGTTCATTGGGTTCTACTGAGTCATGAACCAAAGCTTGTTCTGGTTGGCCCTTTAATCTATATAGTTCTCCCTCTTGTTCTCCAATTACTACTGCATCATCAATAGTCTTTCCTTTTGGCCACTTGATGACTTGGCCATCTATAAATGCAACTCTTATGCTTTTTGCATCTAATGTAGAGATGGAGAGAAGGTTCTTCTTTAGTCCTGGTACAAATAGGACATCGTTCATTTTCATAGACTTTCTAGAGTCTAATTTGTAGGAGGATTCTCTGCTACCTTTTATTGGATATTGGTAGTCATCCCCAAGTTTCACCTTGTGGGGTGATTCATGTTATGATAGTTTCACAAATGATTTTTTGAATCTCGTCATGTGATTGGAATCCCCACTGTCTATAAACCAATCATTTCTTCCGTGTGTGATGTTTTCCGTGAGAGCGGAAATCAAAACATATGCTTCATCACTTGAAGAATCATCACTGTCTTATTTAATTCTCTTCTTGGAAGGCTCATCATCTTCTGCAGCATGAGCATGATGCCTTTTCTTGTTTCCCTTTCTCTTGTGAGGCCTATCTTTGTTTGCAAGGTGTCCTCTTTCATCAGCAAATGTACTTAGACAAATATTTGTTAGACTTTCTAGTGTTTTTCTTTTGGTGAGAGTGCTTAATTTTGTGATGGCCTGTTATGCTTTTCTTGGATTGTACTATGAGATCTTGATCTTCACTTCCCATCTTTTCTTCTCGAGCTGATATTCGAGATTCTTCTTGTGAGCATTCCTCCCACAGTCTACTAAAATTGACTAGCTTCTTTCTGGCATAGATCCCTTGAATGAAAGAGTCCCATGCCCTAGGGAGACCATTTAAGGTGGTAATCACAATTTTTGCATTCTCTACTTCTTCATCTACTGCTTCTAGTTGTTCTTTAATCTGAAAGACCCTTGTAAAGTAAGAATAGATGGTCTTCGCATTCTGGATCTTTACATTCTTCAATTGGTTTCTCAGAGTCATCTTTCGGTTTATGTTCTTCCCTTCAAATAACTTGGTCAGGGAATCTCTTCAGGTGTCTTTAGAGAGGACACCTGTGGTATGAGGTGATCATTGATTGAATCAACAATAATCCTCTTATCCATGACCAATTTCTTCTTTTGTAAGGCCTTAGCCTCATCTCCCTCTGGAACTGGAACCTCTTCATTGATGTAAGAGTCCAACTCATTTTTTTCCAGGACCAGGGAGATGCTATACTTCCAAGCTCGAAAGTTATCATCTCCCTCAAGCTTTTCATCAAGCTTGGTATGATGAGACATCTTAACAAAGAACCTCAAATGGAAATGAAAAATATTTTGATCTTACCAGGTTAAGATGTCAAAACTGGATCTGGAGCTGAATTTTTGCAAAGCTGGTTGTCTCGTTCAAAAGAAGATTAGGGTTTGACTTTCCCAGATTTCTACCTAACCAAAAACTTTGATCTTGATCTCTAAACTTTGATTTTGAGGAGGAGATCAATCCAGGCCCGGGCTCACTCAAAACTTCCACTTCTGTGGAAACCCCTCATTTTCGGTAGTAGTGTCGGGTCAAAAACTGAAAATGCTTAGAATCAGATTCTGCTTCGACAGAAAGATGCGCCCTAGAGAGGAGAGTCAGCCCAACCTCCTTTTGCTGAAAATCTGTGGAGAGAGATGCAAAAAATAGGAAGCCCTAGCTTCAGCAGCTGCACAATGTCTTCTTCTCAGGTTAGCTTTGATGCCATGCTAGATTTTTAACATTTAAGATATATGATCTTAGGATCTTGTCTGAGAGAATAATAAGCACAACAATCAATCACAAGAGACAATGAACACAAATATTTTCCTTGGAGAAACCATAAAGAAGAAAACCCTACAACTTCCTCAGAGATAGAATTAGCACCAAAAGTAAAACCCAAAGATAGCAAGATGATCTCCCGACAGCAACAGTCTCTCTCTCTCTTGTCCCAACTTCTTCTTCTCTCTCTCTCAGTTATGCGCTACAACTGAGTGTGAGTGAATGTGTGTTAAATAGAGAGGCTCCCTCTCTATTTATACTAATTCCCAACTTGACAGTAATCCACAGTGACGAGACCAGACATCATGTATGGAGTAAGTCTAATATCAAGATTCATGCAGCCACCAAAAGACTCTCATTGGAAAGTAGGTAAAAGAGTTCCGAGGTATGTAAGTGGCGCGAAAGACCTTGGCATTATGTATTCAACCTCAGAAAATTTTAAACTCATTGGATACACTGACCGTGACAATGGAGGCTGCACATATGACAGGAGAAACACCTCTAGGTACACATTTAATTTTGGTATTGGTGTTGTGTCGTGGACTTTGAAGAAACAACCCATAATAACTCTGTCTTCAGCAGAAGCAGAGTATGTTGCAGCTACAAGCGTTGCATGTCAATTCGTTTGGATGCGAAGAATGTTAAAAGACTCGTCACAGAACCAACAAGAACCAACAATCATTTTCTGAGACAATAGTTCAACCATTCGATTATCAAAGAATCATGTGTTTCACAAGAAAACCAAACACATCGACACAAGGTATCATTTCATAAGAGAATTGGTAAACAACAAAGAAATTTGTTTAGAATTTTGTAGGCCTAGAGATCAGCTTGTAGACATCTTTACAAAACCATTTGCAAGGGATACATTCCAATATCTCTGAATTTATTTAGGAATGACAAGCTTTGCTCAATAAACTCTGACATGAACATAGCAAGTTTCAGCTCTGAAACATTTTGTAATATTTTGTTTTAAAAATATTGATCTTCTCACCATTAAGGGAGAGTGTTGGAAATATTAATTACTCGCTGATCCAAATAACACATCATCCAACTCTATCAGAGTCTGAAGAAGGTTGGTTTTTGTTAGTCAGTTTGATAGGATGAATAGGTCATGTCTCTTGTATATAAGCGAGTCGAATTAAATTGCTGAAGCTAAGTTTCTAGGTAGATAGTTATTACAGTCTTTAATGTTAGGTCAGTAGATTTAGAGAGAATAAATTTTAGTCTGTAGAAGTTTTGTATATGAAGAAGAAGATTGTAAATCTCAATACACTCATATGCACAAGCAGAATAGAGGGAGAGAAAGAAATACATAGAAGAGAAGTGCAAAGAAGAAGAAGAAAAACTCTCTGAAGAGTTTGAAGCTCAAGCTTCTTATCTGCACAAGGGTTCGACACCAATCTTACTTCATATTTCATTATATAATATTGTGACTGAGTTGCAATAGTTGTGTTGCACTTTATCCCAAGTGACTTTTGGTGAAAAATCTTTTTCATAACATAAGTCTTTAAGATTAGGAAATATAAAGTTGTTCTTTAGAAGTGAAATTTGGTCACACATGAGTTGGTTCCAACCTAAATCCTTTGACACTAAAAGCTGGTCAAATCCAAGTGAGACTGTCAAGGTCAAAGTGAGCATGGTAAAAAGTCCATCCGAGTAACTATATCGCAGTAATTCCAGACTAAAAAAGGTTGTGTTGCATGGTAACTCAAGTTAATTGCTGCAGCAGTGGCCATTCTCGAGAAGGACAAGACAAAGACAAAGACGGTTTCGTGGCCATTCTCGAGAAGGACAAGACAAAGACGGTTTCTTGTTATATATGTGTGAAGGATCACTATGCAAGAAACCACCCTCTGCGACCACATAAGGTTTATACAGTTGCAAAGGATCCAATGGTTGGAGTGCTGCAGGTCGTCAATGTTGTTCTTGATCAGCGACAACCATAGATGCAAACTTCGGTTGGTTGAGCTTCGTTAAGGAAGAAGTTAACGGACAACAAGTACTAGCATTGGTTGATAGAAGTGCCACACACAACTTTGTTAAAGCGGAAGTAGCACGATGGTTCAAGCGGAGAGTTCAGTCGGGGCAGACTGCGTTCAAAGCGATCAATTCTCAAGTGGTGAAAGTGGTCAGCGTAGCTAACTGAGTTTCATTGAATATTGGGGAATGGTCGGGGGAGTCAAGGCTTCACCATTATACCATTAGATGAATTTGAAATGGTGTTGGGACAAGAGTTCATGGGCAAGGCAAAAGTGGCTCCTATGCCACACTTAGATTGCTTGGCCATCATGTCACAAGGAGACTTCACTGTGAAGAGACCATTGGGAGGCAGTAGAGTCACGTCCATGATGGTGACCACTCGTGCTGGTGCAACTGGTCCTCAAAGCGATGCTGGGAAAGACGAAGAGAAGGCGGGCAAATAGTCTTTCGTTCAGTGACCATGGAAGGAATAGTGGAGTCAGCCATGACAAGCTTGGAAACTCTTGCTGCGTTTTGCACGACCATGGAGAAGCAATGGAGAAGCAAAAGTATTTTCAAAAAGGTTGCATTGCGACAGTGCAACAGTTGGTGCAATTCCAAGATTGGACCGAGGCAATTCGACTACAGATGGGATGTCTTGGTTAGACGATTTGCCTTCTTGACGCATGTTTAAAGGTTGGTACAGGTGATGGCTCGAAGCACGTCCTGTGAAGCCTGCAACAACAACCCCCTACCCCCTACCCATGGAAATGGTAGGCGCAGCTGTGGATGCTTCAAGCAAGGGAGCATCGATGAGACGGGTATTTGTAACCTATTATTACATTGTTTGCAAGGGAGCATCGATGAGACGAGTATTTGTAACCTATTATTACATTGTTTATGAGTCTCTGCCTACAACTGTGTAGGGGCTCTTAGTAATGACACAAACTTTTTATTATTTATTGTAATTTATTACTAGACATATTTTGGTAAATAAAAATATAGGTATTTATATAGACTTTGATAATTCATTATAACAAGTTTCATATTTTATTAATGTCATATATTTGTAAAATGGTTTATAATTTATTTTTGAAAGTGATCAAAATTCAGAAATTTATATTACTAATTTTATATTTTTATATTTATTTTCTTTAACTAATCTTGTTATAGTTGTAAAATGTATTTTATTGATTTTCAAATAATATTAAAATTTAGAAATTTGTAGTTACTTAATGTATAATACATTAATTACCAAATAAATATAATTTTATGTCTAATTATATATATAAAGAGAAATAAATTGTTGGTTTTTTATTTGAATTTAAATTCTATTATGTAACATGTTCACTCTTAATTAAATTAACAACAATCATATTAATCTTATGTTCTGAATATGTCAAAAAGAATATATATGATATATTGATAATTTTTATTTTTTAAAAATATTTTTTACTAATATGTTAACTTGTTGTCTATCAATTTTCACTAATTGCAAATGGAAAGTTTATTGGGCGGTGCATGGTTTCACTGCAATGAAGTTTTGTAAGAGAGTCAGTCTTTGGAGTGCAACTACACATTCATCTAATGGTTTTTCATTACAAAGTTTATTTAATTTTGATTTAATAGTTGTACCACGATTGCAGATAACCAATAGTTATCGAATAGTTAATCTTATAGTTATCTAATATAACTGTGATTAGAGTTGAAGTTAAGCTAATAATTATAGAATCATTGGAGTTAGGCTAATAATTAAGCTAATAGTTATCTAATATAAATGTAATTAGAGTTGAAGTTAAGCTAATAGTTGTATCTAATAGTTAATTCAAAAGTTAATATATCAACAATTGCACTTCAAGTAAAAGTCGTGATTGAAGTTGAAGTTAAGCTAATAGTTGTATCATCAATCACGTTAAGCTCATAGTTGTATCCAATAATCGAATAGTTGTATCTAATAATCAAATAGTTGAAGTTGAATTTTAATTTTTCCAACTATCATGAAGTATACTTATCAGATGTTAACTAGCCTATTTTTGACTTTTTTGAAATTGTTAATTTCATATTTTCCACGAGGCTCATAGAATCATTATGAACAGTAAGCTTGTCTCATTCTCATCCATAGATGAAAAAACATAGATGGAAGTCCACCCCAAAATTATAAGATATATACCTCTATCGGAGTAAATATATAAATGCCTATCGATGTAATTAGCTAGATGCCCAATGACCAATGGAAGAGTTTATTAAGAGCTCAAACAATTTTATTAGGAGTTCGACTCTTACACGACTACACATTAGCTACACTCTTGGATGTCAAATGTTCTTCAACTAAGCCTTAAGCGATTAGATTTGAAGTTAAACTAATAGTTGTAGAATCATTGGAGTTAAGTTAATAGTTGTTTGTAATAGTTATTTATCCAATATAACCGTGATTAAAGTTGAAGCTAAGCTAATAGTTGTAGAATCATTGGAGTTAATCTAATAGTTTTTTCCAATAGTTAATTTAAAAGTTAATATATCATCAATTGCACTTTAAGTAAAAGCCCATGATTGGAGTTGAAGTTAAGCTAATAGTTGTATCATCAATGGATTTAAGCTCATATGTGTATCTATTAATTGAATAGTTGTATCTAATAATCAAATAGTTGAAGTTGAAGTTTAATTTTTCAAACTATCACGAACTAATGTTAACTAAGTTATTTTTCTTTTAAATGATTAATTATGAATTTTGGACGACACCTATAGAATCAATATGCACAGTACACTTGTAACATTATCGTCCGTAGATGAAAAATCATAGATGATAGTCCACCCCAAAATTCTAAGATATGTACACCTATCCACGTAATTAATATATATATTGAATATTTTACATTTTTATTGAGAATGATAATTTTTATCAAAGTTAATTTTAATTTATTAAATTTTAAAATAAATTAATTGATTTTTTTAATTTTAAATATTTTAAAAGATGGAAATTTAATGTAATTATTTATCATTTTTTTTATTTGATACTAATTCAAAGCATTTTTTAAAAATAAATATTAATCATCAACCAAACAAATTTTATTAAAATGAAAAGATTTTTTATATTTTTTTCAACATGAAAAAACAACTTTTTATTAATAAAAGCCGTGTCCCCATTTACAAAAATCCATATAACATCTCCACTGATTCCCAAATAGAAAAAAGGGGAACTATTACAGATCCGTCAACAAAAAGAGAGAAGCTTCTTGACTATACATACTGTTGCCTCCTTTCACACACCTGGGTCACGTGGCAAAAATCTTCAAGCCACTCGGTGTGTCCTTGGGGGAAAGTCTTGAGTCAAGGCTGTCACCTTGTTCTTGACTCCTCCGTTTAGGCTCAACTCCTAATGGAGCCAAGGGGGGTAGACCCTATTATTACTAAGGATAATTACTTAGTGTTGTGATGTTAAATTGAATGAGTTGCTTAGGAGTTTGCAATTTAACTATAGATAATCAAAGATGGCAAGATATAAAAGATGAACACACGAAAGCACAATGTTGAGACACAATATTTATATAAAGCAAGAAAATAACCAGTGCCTTAAAATGGATTCAAAAATAGAAATAGCATACTTGCATGTGCTTGGAGTGAGTTTTTTGCGACTACCTCTTGGTATGTTTTAACTTAAATTTGAAGTGTGAGTTGATTAAAATTAGGCTAAGGGGGGACTCCAGATATACCCGAGAGTACTTGGAGTATGTCCAAAACTAAACCTTCACGGCTACCCGTAAGGAATATGTGGGCTGAAATGAAGTCTCTGGGGCTATTGTTCGTAGCGCACCCATTAGGGTGTGATAGAGATCGGTGCCTTGAGGTCACTTTTCAGAAGTTCCCGCTTCGTTTGGGTATTTTTCCACCGTAAAAAGTTTGATCTAGGTGTTGGATTTTCACCTGATGGTTTGTCAGTTGGGGAGAGTGAGTCCTAATTATACTAGTCACCCAAGTGCTTTTGATATAGCTTGATTGATCAGACAAACCACAACCCAGTGTAGAGCATACACACTGGAGTCTTGTAAATTTTAGTGATTTTTAAACTGGATGTTCTTGTTTAAAAGAAAACCCTCCAGGAACCTCTTTCGATCCAAGTGGATATCAATCAGGGAATCGAGGAGGGGTTAATTTTATGATAGCTGAAAATAAATGATTGAAAAATAAAACAGATCCACAATTCTAGTTTTCTAATTAGTCCTGCCACGAATCTCTTTCCCCTTTCGGGTCAATCGAGAAATCATGGGGTAAGTATTATGATTGCTTTGAAAAAAAAAAGGTGGAATATGAAATTAATAATAAAATCAAGTATACTACCCAGTAAATTAGATCAATGCTAGTTTAAAAAAGAAATAAGCAGAAAGCGATGAAAAGGACACCAACGCAAAT
Source organism: Pseudotsuga menziesii (assembly GCA_001517045.1). Taxonomy (NCBI): domain Eukaryota; kingdom Viridiplantae; phylum Streptophyta; class Pinopsida; order Pinales; family Pinaceae; genus Pseudotsuga; species Pseudotsuga menziesii. The sequence goes on from LPNX011006240.1 coordinate 102,228, forward strand.
CCCCCAGGGGGGATGGGGAATGGGCTCGACAGAGCCTATTCCAAAAATAATTTTATTTATTATTGGTTACAATATTAGAAAACTGAAATATCAGAAAATTATTAGTCCTTATATAGGCTAAAACCAAGATCTTACAAATTTGCAAAATTTTTAAGATTTTAGTGAAAATGGAGACCCCTGGGGGGATTTGAACGCTCCTTAGGCCACTTCGGACAGTAGCTTCCTTTCTTTTCTATCAAACCTGCTAAAAGACAGCAAGCATGTTAGAGTAACATATGCCCAAAATCACTTTAAGAGTACCTTTGGATCAGCCTACCTTATCTAAAAAAATGAAGTTAAAACTAACTAAACATGCGAAAACAAAACCAAGGAAAGCAAGATTTCCTCGGGATCTTGGCTTGTTGTTTGTGCAGCTAATGAAATATGCACTGATATTGCAGAATATTAAATTTTATAACAATGAAAGGAAATCTAATGCATGCGATCTATAAAGTTTTCTTTAAATTTTCATGCAAAAAGACGATTTCCCTAAAGCTAGATCTAGAATGCTTATGAAACTTTTTTAAGTGCAAGATCTAGACTATAGGCTTTGATAAGATAGATCTATGTTGGAATTACTTTTAATATGATAGATCTAAGAAAAATCAAAGCTACGAACAGAGTAACCAGGTAAAAATGTTGATTTTTTATAGAAATGAGAAGAAGATGAGAGAAGGTTGGATCGTTGCTTGAATGGAGCAAGCTAAAAGGAGACCCTTTTGTGGAGTGCTGAGGGACAGAGTCTTGAGTTTATTGGATAGGAATGGCATCAATCTAGATCCACACCTTCATCCAATCGGGAACCTACAACTAAATAACATAAGCCTGCACACACCTCGTGAGATCTAGATATAGATGTATAAAGCGACAAAAATGAAAGACCATGCCAAAATAACCTTATTTAAGCATATAACTGAAATTTTTGAGCATACATCATATGGATAAACAAGATCAAGGAATCTAGCTTTCCTAGTTTACACCCTTACTAGATTCAGCCGAATCCTTGAAGCTAGAACATAGAAGCAGCACAGAATTTGGCAAGAAATTGTAGCTACCACATCAGCAGCATAACACTGAGAATCCACACATACACATGCACTACATAGTATAGCCTCCAAAGCTTCTTTATTCACAAATGATGATCAAATATAGAGTTACAATGGCAATCCCTTCAGTCTAGCTCTAACTAGCTTGGAAGAGGGAGCCTCAAGCAGGATATATACAAAACAAAGGCCATCCATCCCAGGGGGGGTGAAAATCCCAAGGAGATAGACCAAATATGCTGATGAAGAGTCCATCAATGCCTGATCTGTGTCTAACTGAGCCAGATCTGAGTCTCACTGAGTGCAATTGCCAATCGAAGAGCTGATCTGACTGACACCTCAACTTGTTAACTGAATCATCCACCAAAACTCATCCAGATGAGCCAAAACGTGTTGAGGAGAGAGGGAGGGCGAAATTCCCCATAAAGGATAATGAAGATCAACTCTGGATCTAATCTGATCACCTCCTTCAGTCAAGGATTTGTCAGATCCAGTCAATCTGGTTCAGATCTGACTGATTTCAATCAAATCGGCTGAGAATCCAATGATCTATGATTTTGGATTTGCTCCATTATTCATCAATTTATTAATTAAAATAATTAATAAATGTTTTTTGGGGCTTTATGACCTGAGTGATGGAAAATCACTCAAAACTAGGAAATAGTGGGTCCATGGGTTTACATGGTGCTCTTAGCTTGAAAATGAGCACCTACATGACTCAAACTGATTATTTGGCCCACTTTTATTACAAAATCAAATTTTCCAATTAAACTATTAAAAAATAGCCTAAGTTTTGGAAAAAATTAATTTTAATAAAAAACACTGAAAAAACTAAAAAATTGAAAAATTGAAAAACACCTAGGGGGACTTAGACATGTTCATATGACTCAAAAATGATGTCTAACATGTTTATACATTGACACATAGACTCTAATAACCTCAATAGGCATAAATGCCAAGCCGACCACCCCAACTTTGGAGGTATGGAGTGAAAAACTCAGAAATTATCAGTCGTTTGTTTAACAACCAATAATAATGAAGGGAAAAAACACCCTGGGCTGATCAGATTGAAAAATCAAGTCTAAGAGACCGAGTCTTTTACAGACACTATCATGCTAGAACATTTATTACAATTCCCCCATGGGGTATGAACATGTGATATAGTACAACAAGCACTTCCCAGAAGTACTTCCAAAGGTCTTTTGCAGTCCGAACAAGTTAACCCTATCCGGTTCACTAGGCTCACTTGATAAAAACCACTAAGTACAAATTAGGTGGTAACATTCTGGCTCCAACTGCAGGACGTGTGCTCGATCTGGTCTTTAAGGAAAGGAGAGGATACAAGAACACCAGAATCTCTAGTTTATATACCCTGTAAAAACATCTCAACTTGACAAGAAAAACCTCAGTAGCACAAGTTTTATAGAAAACCAAATGAACCATTAAGTTGATTTATTTACACAACATAAATGTAACTAACTAAAAGAAGCAAAGTTTTATTACAGCTAAGTAGAAATGTAGAAAGTAAATGCTCTTTTTCAAGGAGCTTATTTTCCTACTCTAAGCATGATATAAAAACGGTTAAGCGTAATAAGAAATCCAATGTAACCACCTAAGCATTTTATTAACATAATTTTTTTTTTCCTTGTCTTTGGTTACTAGCCAAATTAAGGATACCTTATTCAGAAAATGCAAACCTGCGTGATAATTCAGGATGGGCGGGATGGATGGGAGATCATAGGCATGAACAGTGTCATAAAAAATCTTCCCAAACTTGTATGTGCTCATGCAGGCTACTTCTATCCATGACTGGATAGGACTGATATAGCAATCAAAACGATGATGTAGACTGACTACATCATCATACTGATCATCGGGGCTTATCAAATGATAACTTGTTGCACAAGCCCCAAGTAGCTCCAAATCATAAGGAACCTCTATATGTGGAAAAGATGGTTGAGACTGATGTTCCACTGACTGCATTACATCTGAATTTTCACAATACTATTTCTCAATGTCTTCATTACTGATACCCTTGTGCGGCTCTACATGGTATGAATTTGAATGATCACGTGAAAATTCTGAATGCTCCTCTTCCATACTAAGGTTTTCCCAGGAATCCAAATCTGTGCTTCCCTCTATGGATGTATCGTAGATTGGACTTCCACAAATTTTTGAATAGACACTCCCATTGTCGGACATATCATGGATGGGATTCTCCATAAGATTTTCACAAGTCAGATTATCTATGAAATTCCAATAGTCATCACTCCCATCCATGTCATATGTGGGGGACTCTTCGTCCATGGAATCATGCTCCTACCTATCCATGTCCTCCTTGTATTCATGTTGGTTTTCTATGGGCAGACCCAGGTTTACTGTAATGTACCAACAAAACCCCTAGCTCACTGGCCCTTTCGGTGACAGACCGCAGAATGGCCTGAAGTCTCACCCGAAGTGATCCTAGATGGGGTGGCTGAAGACTCACGTGTCCTCAACCAGGTTCTGTAGCATCCTAGGTTTCTCCTGACTCTGCTTAACCAGTTGAGTCTCTTTATAACGCTGTATCTCTCTTCTGTGCAGACTCTGCTGAGATTGAATCTTATCGCATTGCGGCTTCTCCGACGATGCACAAACTGTCCTTTGTACTTGACTCTTTACCTGCAATATCCCACACCGCGACTCCTCCGGTAGTGCGATATCACCTTTCTGCGCTGCAATAGATTCTATAGTAAGATTTAATAGGACTCTCCAACTCTCACAGTCCAATGACTCTCCTTTCTCTCTTATACTAGCTCAGCTAACATTCACAAGGGTGTTAAACAACCTCACTTAGCTTCTACAGTCTAATATGCTCAACATCTATTGCGCTCAACTTGTGGAACTGAATATGCAGGAATCACGTGACACTGTAACTGTTACGGTCTGAATCAAACACTGATACTTATATGCAGAATACTTAACACATCCATCTCATATTTAATCCTCTATGTTACTGTAAACTGAAGGATAACATACACACATTCATTAATTGTTAGCTAAGCTCATATAATAGGTAACAGATAGCAAATACATAAACAAAATCACATGAAATAGTCACACAACACACTGATTTTACGTGGTTCACTTCCAAGGAGGAAGCTACGTTCACAGGAACTGGTTTTTATATTATATCTTGAGAGAGTAAACACAGTTCCGCTACAACCTATTATGCAGCTCGAGATCTTCTGGGAAACTCTGCGTTCTCAGCTGGAGCCCTTCTCTCTTAGATCTCTTCTCTTCTATTTTGCTTTCTTCTTACAATATATCCTCTCTCTCTCTCTCTCTCTCAATCCCTAGAAATTGTTACATTCATACTCAAGGAGTCATCTAGTGGTTACAATAAGATAATACAGACTGAATAACAGAACCAGAGCTCAACTCTTTTACAATATCTTACGATACAGATGTCTAAAGAACTAGCTGTCTTTCTCTCTAACTATCTAACTGTCTAATATCTAACCTTTTACAATACAAAATACATGCTTATATAGGCGGCCCGAAGGTCTCACCCTGTTACAAAACTGTGGGCCTTTCCCAACAGTAACCCAAAAACCCTAACTGTGACAGTCGGTGCATCTGTACTTTGAACTGCCGCTTACTGGTCATACTGTATCTCTCTGTAGTCTTCGATGCTTCCCGACGTTGATCATGGGTATGAGTGCTGCTTCCTTGGTTGCTCCCCTTTTGTCCTTTATCTTCAATACCTCGGCCCGTTGCTCCTTTTCCTTTATGAGGGTAGCTCAGCCCTCCTATCTTCGCCGCTACCTTAAGTGCAGTGGTTGAGCTCTCTCTTCTCGGCTGCTTCTTGTACTGTTTATTTTGACTTTCTTGTCCCAATATAGTAGCTTTTCCTATAGCTATGGGCCCTGCACCATCAGTCCCCTAACACTTACTTGTGGCTCATCCTCGAGCCACTAACAACTGGCTTCTCTTACTGTAGCTTCTCCTTGGCTTCCTGCGAATTCCTTTCAAATCTTTCTCGAAGTCCTGTGACTTCTTTGTCCATAGCTTTGACACAGTCCTGTGCCGGTTCAAGCATAACTTGACTAATGATGGAGTCTTCTGTAAACTTAGTTTGTAGGTCTCTCTTATCTTTCCTTCCCTCTTTGTCATGCTCTTGCTCTCATCGCTTGCAAGACCTTCGAGTGACCGCTTCACCTGGATCACAGTCGAATCCCTAACACAAGATATATTCCAAAGTTGCATATAAGTCTTTTTCATGGATCAGTAGCTTCTTTAAGGATCTTTGAGCTTTTGAGAATCCTTCCATATGAAAGCTATAGAAACCATGAATTCCATTTTGAGAACAAGCCCTTGTCTGCATGCTGAAGTTCTGCTTGTCCGATTTGTTTTTCCCTTTTTACTTTTCTTCTCAACAAATCACTCCAGGTATTCACGCTGTGTATGATCTTCATATTTTCATTTCTTTGCTGCTGCAATCACTTGTTCTTCTCTTAGCTGATGAAATACGTCATCTTCCTTCTCCCATTCCCTTCTGTTTCTCATTTTTACTTTTCATGAGATCTGCTGGGAAACTCCATGCACAAAGCATGGAGCCCTTCTCTTTCTTAGTCTCACTTTTCTTCTTCTCTTCTTTCTTTTTCTCTGGTGTGAGCTGGACTCTTCTACTATCTGAGCTTGACTCCTCATCCTTGGCATCTGCCTGACCTGTGGTGCACCTAATTTCACAACCTTGGGCGGCGTCGTCATAACAGATAGGAGGCCACCACTCTGGAATCATTGCACAATGTCTTCTAAAGGTTCCTTCTCGGACATACACCACCTGGTGCAATACTATGGACTGGCAATGGCTGCGAAATTGGGGAAACTAGCACTTTGTAACTGAAGTATCTCTGCTCAGGCAAAACTCTTACAAATTGCTCTATAACTCTCAGAAATCGCTAAAGTAATCCTTCTATGTGAATGATCTATGTACTTATAACGAAGGCGATACTCTCTAAATCAATGGTCACTTAATATGGACCCATCGGCAGCATTTATTGCATGGACAAGACAACACCCGTCGTTTCTATCCTCATTAATTGCTGAAAATCCGATCAAATTTCCTTTGAAAACTGTACACAGGCACTGGTCTCGACCAAGATTTACCAAATCTAGGAAAATCACTATACTGTTTCCAAATCTAGGGTAACGGATAGCTGTTGTATCTGGTATTAAATCCTTGTCAGAGGGTGAAGTGACTAGCCCGCTGTTCTTTTCCAAAATAGTCTACGTGGCACGGGGAGCATCGCATTGCTGCGATGTCACACCGCATCGTCCTAAACCAAAAGTTTTTTTTTGTGTGTGTGTAGACTAGTTATAGGTGCGATGTCTACTTTCAACTACACTGGACATCTGCACATCCAGTTCCCTGTATTAAGATTGGGGATGGGGTGGCTATCACTATAAAGCTTAATCCTACTGCCATTAATGAAAGTAGGAACAAGCTCCCCATTCACTTTACTGAGCTGAATGACACCTCCTTCTGTAACTTGCTGAATCTGATATGGTCCCAACCAATGCGTCTTAAACTTCCCTGGAAACTTAACAAACTTATTGTCATAAAGGAGCACTAGGTCTCCTGTCTGAAAACTCTTGATCTTAATGTTCCTGTCATGCCAAGATTTTTCTCGTCCCTCTTGCACTTTTTGATGAAATCCTGCGATGAATCTGTCTTCTTCTAAGGAAAGCAGCTGCGCTAACCTGTCATTCATCGTATCTGCATCAGCCATCTCAGTAATTTGAGCAATTCTTAAACTGGGAATAATATATTCCATAGGCATAACAGCCTCTTGTCCATACACCAAGCTAAAAGGTGTGTGTCCTGTAAGTTTCTTGCATGTAGTTCTATAATCCCATAATACAGCATTAACCCTGAGGTCCCAATCATTTCTTTGGCTATTACAGATCTTAGTAAGAGAATTTTCTAGAATCTTGTTAAAAGCCTCCACCATACCATTAGCTTGCGGGTTGTAGGGAGTGCTCTTATGGTGTTGTATCTAAAATTCCTCCGTCAAGGCCTCAATAGTGCGATTCAAAAAATGTGTGCCTTGATCACTCATCAAAATTACTAGACATCCAAATATACTAACGATGTTTTAAAAAATGAACTGTGCAGCTGTAGCAGCATCACAATTCCTTATTGCTTTGGCCTCTGCCCATCTAGTGAGGTATTATGTTCCTGTGATGATGTATCTCACACCAGATCATTTTTCAGGTGTGTTGATAGGACCCACGAAATCTATAGCCCACTTGTCAAATGCCCGCAGCCTGATCTGTGGTCATAGCAGCATTTCATCTCTCCATGAAGGTTTTCCTATCCTCTGGTAGATATCACAGCATCTGCAAAACTCCTTATTGTCTTTGTGCAAAGTAGACCACCATAATCCTGCTGCTAGAATTTTTTGCGCAGTCAGATTTCCTATGAAATGACCTCCTACGGTACCTGAATGTGCTTCCCTAATAATGGCCTCTTTCTCATGTGGCATCATGCATCTGAGTAGGACTTCATATGGACCTAACTTATATAATTGTCCTGCGATCAAAGTGAAATATGTTGCTTTCACAACTAACAGTTTCTTCTGCTGCTTAGTAAACTCAACTGGTGCCCACCCTGTAGTGAGAAAGTGGATAATATCTTTGTAATACTCATCTACGATCTGGATAGAAACCAATTGCGCATCTGGCAAATTATCTTCTAAATTACTTGGTTCTTCTCCTGAGTCTATTCATGATAGATGATTAGGTCCAACATTTAATTTTCTTGGTTTTACAATAATTTCAAAATCATACTCCTGAAATAAGAGTAACCATCTACATATCCTTCCTCCTAACACTGGTTTATTGACCAAATACTTTAAAGCGGAATGGTCAGTAAACATCTTGAATGAGGCACCCAGCAAGTAGTGCCTGAAATTCTGTAGAGCATACACCATAGCTAATCCTTCTCTTTCTATAGTGGTGTAGTTCTTTTCTGTGGTAGATAACTTTCTCCTGGAGTACGTGATAGGGTGATCAATACCCCCTTCTCCTGGCTGTGTTAAGACAATCCCCAGTGCGATTCCAGATGCATCCACATGTACATGAAATGGCTTGTTCCAATCTGGGAATACTAAGATAGGTGCTGTAACCATCCTCTCTTTAAGAGTGTCTAAGCTTTGCTGGCATTCCTCGTTCCATAAGAATTTCACGTCTTTCTTTAACAGATTTTCCATAGGTGCTGTGATCTTTGCATAGTCTTTGATGAATTTTCTATAGTAGCCAGTATGAACAAGCATTGTCCTCAATTGCTTGACTGAGTTGGGTGCTGGAATATTTACAATGATGACAATATTTGTAGGATCTACCATCAAGCCTTGTCTGCAAACAATATGACCCAACAAAATACCAAATGGTGCACAGAATATACATTTCTTCAAGTTAAGAGAAAAATAATATTGCCTACATTTCTCTAACACTAGACTTAAATATCCTATATGCTTTTCGATTAATCCAAATACTGTCCAGTCATCAAAATAGAATTCTAAGAATTTATGGATGTATTCCTTAAATACAGCAACTACTACTCTAGAAAAGATAGTTGGTGCATTTTTAAGACCAAAGGGCATTATTGTATACTGGAATGAGCCCCATTCTGTCGCAAGGGTGGTCTTATGTCGATCCTCTGGATGGATTCTTATATGGTGATAGCCTGAAAATCCATAAGTGAATGAGTAGATCTCCTGTCCGCCCACATTGTCTAAAACTTCATCAGTGAAAGGTGTCGAAAATGGGTCATGAAGTGATGCATCGTTGAGTTTGCACAAATCGACACAAATCCTGATTTCTCCTTTGGTTTTCTTTTCCTGCACAACCATGGGACTAACCCATTCGCTCTCTTCTACTGGTTCAATAATGCCTGTTGCTAGCATCTTATCAATTTCATCTTTAACATTTTCTTTATAGTGAGGATTCAATCTATATGGACGCTGCTTAGCCGGCCTAGCATCCTCCTTTAGAGGAAGCCGCATGACTCCCAAATCTCCTACTATTCCCTTCATCTTTGTGAACTTAGTGGGAAATAGGTCCCGATAGTCGTGTAACAGATCTGCAATGTGTTCTACAGTTTCATCATCCCAATAGTCTCCAATAGAGGCAAACTTTGGTTCTGTTTCTGTGCCAATATTGATCTTTTTAATCTTAATAGGTTCTGCGACAGCTGGAAACTCTAGCTTTGGTCCATCAACTTCATGAGTCCCTTCAGAATATAGAATGTTGATACTATGAGGATTCTCATCCTCATCCGCTGGCTCTTCTGCGAAGTTGTAACACTCTAGCGCTTGTTCTAACTGTACGGCCCAATCAGGCTGAGTATACACTGGTAGGGTACAATCTTCAAATATCTTAGCCTTTATACTACCTAGGGCCTGATCAATGCTTATATACTCAGATTCAAAAGTGAAAGTGAGTAGAAAGCTGTCTATCATAACTGTCCATGAAATAGTTCCTCTGCGCAACTCTGTCTTAGTGTACCAGTTCCTTGGGATCGTGTCTAAAGTGTGAATGAATAGGTGAACCCATTCATCCTTTGGAATGTCCAAACAACTCTGTTTGCAAATCTTAATATGTGACATAGGGTCACTTTCTCCTGTGTATTTCTGCTGTAAAGGCTCCTTGTTATTAGAGAATCTGATTGCCATCAGTCTCTTAAAATCATCCCATGATGCGATATGTTCTTTATGTGCATGCCACCATCTTGCAGGTGTGGCTTTGACTGCAAGGTCAATAGCTTCCATCCTTTGCTCATGAGGAATTTCCTGCTCAAACTATTGTAAAAATTCATTAACATCTGCTAATCCATGAAATGACAGAATATCCTTGACCTCTACGCCAATCCATCGTAGTGACTTAGTCATAAATGCACATATACGAGATGAGACTTTGTAAAGTCTATTCTGCCAATTTTCTAAGTCAACATCTGAATCTGATGCGCATGAGCTGTCGCATCGCCAACTGATATTTCCTTCTACAGTGGGGTTGATGTAATCACTCTGATTAGTAGTCATCTAATAGAGGCTTTCCATATTATGCACCTCTTCCTCTGCTTTGATGGGTTCAATATAACGAGGACCCTGGAAAGGATCCAACGGTGTGATGACTCGAATCTGATTATCCTCAAAAGTCATTTGTCTTTTCTTTAAATCGATAACGGCCATGTTATTGATTTCCCAATCAATACCTAGTAAAGTTGGATACGATCTTCTATCACCAATGATTTCTATGACTTCAAAGTCTGCAAAGCTGTGAACTCCATCAATATCAATTGGTACTTGTGGTAATTGACCCAGTGGCGATGCCCTCTGATGATTGGTGAGTCATAGATGGATAGGTGATCTGGCTAACTTAGGGCTACCCATCTGTTCCCATGTATTCTTAGTCAAAACATTTACCTCTGATCCTAAATCTAGGATTACCTCATCCATTTCAAATTCTCCAATTTGCGCTGTGAGTCTCATTTCTCTTCTGGTTCTTTTATGGCCCATAATATTATGAACAACACGCTACGTACTGCTCATGGAAGAAGGTTGCTGGTATTGGTCTATGATGCGCTGAAGCTCTCTGATAGCTTTCTCATTTCTGACGAGTTTCAAACAGCTCCGCAAGAAGGATTGGACACTTCCTGTCAACTCATCTTCTTCGTACCTTCCTGATGTGGTAGCCTGCGATGTCTGCACAAGACTAATGCCACAATGTTGCTGCTGCAGTACGCCCTTACAAGGCAATACCTGCAATTTTGATGGTGTAGGTTTAGTAAAGAACATTTTAGCTTGCTGAAACATTTCTTTGTTCTTCTGCAGGTCAAGTGGTGTGGATTTATCACTGGCTTTACGCACCCACTCCGGACCTGTATTCTTTTCTGCATCCTGCGATGTACTACTAGTAGAAGCACCACTATGAGTCACAATATTGAATCTTGGTTCTGGTTCTTTCTGCTCAGCAGCAAGAAGCTGAATGTTCTGGTTTACTGCTAGCTTAGGGTCCCTCATCTTGGCTATCAAGATAGGACATTCTTCTATAATATGCTCATAGGACTTGCAATATTTACATGTCGTAGTAGCGTTCTGACAATCCCTAGCATAATGTCCTATGGCTCCATAGTTATAACAAATAATCGGTCCATGGCCACGGCCAAAGCCTCCACCACGGCCTCGTCCTCTGAATCCTCCTCCATGACCAACATGAGCTGGTTCATGCTGTGGTCCTGCTGCTGGACCTGATGTCTCTGACTGGACTCTGTAGAGGTTGTGTTTTCTATCTATCATGAGATCATAAGCTCTGCAATTATTTTCATCATGTCCTACTGACTTACAGAAGTTACAGTATAAGTTCTTAGGAGTTTGTACATACTTCTGAAGTAAAGGGCATTCTTGTGGTCTATGTCCTCTTGTTTTACATATTTCACACCATGGCCCTTGATTCTGTACTAAGGGGTTAGGAGCCCCACTTGCTAAATACTCAACAAATACTGGACAATTATCTTTAGTATGGCCCTGTCCTTTACACTTTGTACACCATAACTCTTGTGCAACCTCTTTTCCTTTCTTAATCTCATGCAGCTGTAAAGTGAGATTGGCTAACTGATTTTGTAAGTTTGTCATACCTGTACTAGTCTCAGCTAGAGGTGAAGCCTCTAGTTTCATTTCCATGTCCAATGCTTCATCCTACATACGGAGTCATTGTTGCATTAATGAAAGTCTGATGTGAGGGAGCAGTGCTGCGATGAACCATTCCTTATGCTGCTCCGACGCAAACTCAAAGCTAACTTGGTCTATAAGGGCTTTAAATTTCTGATCAAAGTCCCATACTGACTCTGTGTGTAACTGTTTGATGTCTTTAAGTTCTGTAATACATTGTGACTCAGGCTTAGGTTTCTTAAATTCCTTAATCATGGCGGTCCTGACCTGTACGAGCATTCTGGGCTGTGCTGTCGTATACTTCATATACCATGTTAAAGCTCGTTCTCTAAGTGTAGTGGCCAACTGGACAATTTTAGTATTATCATCTGGGATTTGTTTAATGGTCCATACGGCTTCACATAGGAATCAATGCTGTTCTGGGTCTTCTTCCCTTATACCTTTAAAGGTAGGTAACTTCATATCATCCCCCATTCTGTTTCTACGTGGTGGATTCTGATTTGCTATGTTACTACCACTCGGTGGTGTAACTGTAGTATGTACTGTGTGTGAACTACTAGATGGAGTTCCTGCAGGATTATTCTGAGTCCCGGTTTCTTTCTGTGGGGTATAAGGGTGGTAAGGGATACCCCCTACTATTCTTTCTCTATTATTTTTTCTCTGTTCTCTAGTACTGTCTGAACTGTCTTCAAGGAAGGAAGATCTGAAATCTACTTTATACTTCTTACAACTACGTGTACATCCAATTTCTTCAAAATCACTCTCTAACTCTTGTGACAATACACTTACTTAATTTATTCATCTGAGAATTTATCCAATACTCCTTTTTCATGTAATAACATCTTAAGGAACAAGTTTAAAGAGGTCAAGTACTTACCGCGATATCCTGTGAAGAAGTACCTCTCCGCTTCGTTGAAACTCTTTCTTTGATCAACTGCAAACTCTGTAACAAAACCTTCCAGCAACTCGCAAGCCAGAAGTCTACTACCCATGAAATGGGGTTATCAACGCTCTTCACGGTGTGAATCAGATCCGATGTCCAGACAATGTTCCTTTTCTTCTTGAATATGTTCTTATTAGTCAATTTCGATAACCAGTCGTACAACTCATTTGCATAGGTCACAAAAAATATCATATGCAGGTCTGTGAAGATATGTTTTTGTAACCAGTCCTCTGTACTAAGCCTAGGACTCTTGTTTTATTTTTCAGTAAATTCTCTCTCCTTAGACTCAACCCAGTGGTTAAGTTCTTCTTTAGTAGGATGCCAATAGAACATTAGCTCTTCAATTTGTTCAAAACTGGCAACGGAACCATTTGGCATGCCAGATGGCCGAGTCACCACAATCTCCATGAAATGTTGGAAGCCAGTTATATGCATCCCCCAAACCATCACCATAGTTAGGAAAACCCGGGATGTTTGAGAAATCGATAGGTTGAAACATTAAGGTTAACTGGGCACCATATTTCTCCTTTAATTTATCCAACATAGTATCCATTTGATATAATGATTAAACCTTGTACTGAACAGGTGGAGCTGTCAAGTGATGAGCTTTAAAGGTTTTAACATGTCGCATGGGCTCATCTACACACAACAAAACTTCACAAGTTTATGAGATGACAGGGTTTTATCCCTTCAATGGAGTCACCATGTGAAAAAGAAAAAATAAGCATTTATAAATCTTTTCACAAAAATTATTTTTTGCTTTTCTTTGTAAAAATAAAAGACTAGAAAAAATTCAGTGGAGTCGCTAGATGAAAATTAAAGATCTACTCTAAGCATTCATCAAACAAAGCAAAACAAAAAGGAAGAAAACAAAATTCGTACTTGGGAATAAAAATATTTATCCCCGGCAACGGCGCCAAAAAGTGTTGCCACCTTTCACACACCTGGTTCACGTGGCAGAAATCTTCAAGCCACTCGGTGTGTTCTTGGGGGCAAGTCTCAAGTCAAGGCTGTCACCTTGTTCTTGACTCCTCTGTTTAGGCTCAACTCCTAACGAAGCCAAGGGGGGTAGACCCTATTAAGTTACTAAGGATGATTACTTAGTGTTGTGATGTTGAAATTGACTGAATTACTTAGGAGTTTGGAATTTAATTATAGATAATCAAATATGGCAAGATATAGAAGATGAACACATGAAAGCACAATGCTGAGACACAATATATATATATATATATAACAAGAAAATAACTAGTTCCTTAGAATGGAGTAAAAAATAGAAACAATGTACTTGCATGTGTTTGGAGTGAGTGTTTTGTGAAGGCCTCTTGGTATGTTTTAAGTTAAAAATGAAGTGTGAGTTGATTAAAATTAGGTGAAGGGGGGACTCCAGATATACCCGAGAGTACTTGGAGTATGTCCAAAACTAAACCTTCACGGCTACCAGCAAGGAATATGTGGGCTGAAATGGAGTCTCTGGGGCTATTGTTCGTAACGTATCCATTAGGGTGTGACAGATATCGATGCCCCGAGGTCACTTTTTAGAATTTTTCACTTCCTTTGGGTATTTTGCCACCGTAAAAGGTTTGACCTAGGTGTTGGATTTTCACCTGATGGTTTGTCATTTGGGGAGAGTGAGTCCTAATTATACTAGTCACCCAAGTGCTTTTGATACATCTTGACTGATCGAATGAACTGCAGCCAAGTGCAGAGCATACACACTGGAGTCTTGTAAATTTTAGTAAGTTTTAAACTGGATGTTCTTGTTTAAAAGAAAACCCTCTAGGAACCTCTTTCGATCCAAGTGGATCTAAATCGGGGAATCGAGGAGGGGTTAATTTTATGATAGCTGAAAACAAATGATTGAAAAATAAAACAAATCCACAATTCTAGTTTTCTAATTAGTCCTACCATGAATCTCTTTCGCCTTTTGGGTCAATCGAGAAATCGTGGGGTAAGTATTATGATTACTTTGAAAAAAAAAAGAAAGTGGAATATGAAATTAATAATAAAATCAAGTATACTACCCTACAAATTAGATCAATGCTAGTTTAAAAAAGAAATAAGCAGAAAGTGACGAAAAGGACACCGACGCAAATCCCCCAGGGGGGATGGGGAATGGGCTCGAAAGAGCCTATTCCAAAAATAATTTTATTTATTATTGGTTACAATATCAGAAAAGTGAAATATCAGAAACTTCTTGGTCCTTATACAGGCTGAAACCAAGATCTTACAACTTTGCAAAACTTTTAATATTTTAGTGAAAAGGGAGACCCCTGGGGGGATTTGAACGCTCCTTAGGCCACTTGGACAGCATATTCCTTTATTTTCTGTAATACCTGATAAAATAAAGCGATAATGTTAGAATAAAATACACCCAAAATCACTTTAAGAGTACCTTTGGATCAGCCGACCTTATTTAAAAAAAAATGAAGTTAAAACTAGCTAAACAGGCGAAAACGGAACCAAGGAAAGCAAGATTTCCTTGGGATATTGGCTTGATGTTTGTGAAAACAATGAAATATGCACTGATATTTCAGAATATTAAATTTTATAATAGTGAAAGGAAATCTAATGCATGCGATCTACAAGTTTTCTTTAAATTTTCATGCAAAAAGACGATTTCCCTAAAGCTAGATCTAGAATGCTTATGAAACTTTTTTAAGTGCACGATATAGAATATAGGATTTTATAAGATAGATCTATGTTGGAATTAATTTTAATATGATATATCTAAGGAAAATCAAAGCTACGAACAGAGTAACCGGGTAAAAATGTTGATTTTTTATAGAAATGAGAAGAAGAGGAGAGAAGGTTGGATCGTTGCTTGAATGGAGCAAGCTGAAAGGATGCCCTTTTGTGGAGTGCTGAGGGACAGAGTATTGAGCTTATTGGATAGTAATGGCATCAATCTAGATCCACACCTTCATCCAATCGGGAACCTGCAACTAAATAACACAAGCCTGCACACACCTCATGAGATCTGGATATAGATGTATAAAGCGACAAAAATGAAAGATCATGCCAAAATAACATTATTTAAGAATATAACTGAAAATTTTGAGCATACATCATATGGATAAACAAGATCAAGCAATCTAGCTTTCCTAGTTTACACCCTTACTAGATTCAGCCAAATCCTTGAAGCCAGAACACAGAAGCAGCACAGAATTTGGCAAGAAATTGCAGCTACCACATCAGCAGCATAACAATAAGAATCCACACATACACATGCACTACACAGTATGTGGAAATTGAACCAAGTGATAGATTAATTTTACTCACAACAATTAACAATTGATTATGCAAAATCACTCACAAAAGAGACTGAAATTGGAGCTAAAAAATAAACTGTATTAACTCAGTCTACAATAGCCAACACTGTAACATAATAGGTTGCTGAATAAATAAAATACATCAAGGATTCAAATGCATGAGGAGAAATTTGAATCTAGCATAAAGCAGGCTTACTAAAATTAAGCAAATCCCCCATAGGTGTAAAAAGCTGATCCCAAATCTGTCATGGAGCTCATGAATTAACAAAATGGCTTAGGCAAGATAAAGAGTGATGGAATGACAACTAATACATGCTTTTACAAGGATAAAAGAGTGGAGGATGTGTAGGACAAAAAACTAGTCAACCTCACCTAGTCAAGCTTTTCCATTTGCCTTAAAACACTGAAAAAGCAGGGAATAAAGCAGAAAAAGCAGAAGGGCACTTAGGAGGCCAGGAATAAAGTAGATTTGATTCCTTGAGGTTTCCCAAGTGCTACATGAGTCAAATAAGGAAATTTTGACCACTATGGATAGGTAAATGACAACTTGCACAAGGTGGGACACATGAACTAGGCAAATAAGACAAAAATAATGAAATTAATTTCTAAGGTAGCTAACTATGGGTTGATTATTCTAACACCCCCCCTTAAGCTTGACTTATGAGTAATATATCAGAAAATTATAGGGCATAGTAACAAGGCTTAGTCACCCTTTACATACTGCATGTCCATACAACCAAGGAAAGAGGCAAAACCAACTTGGGAAAATCCTCCCTTAAACATGGACTGTAAAACAAAATTTGGAAATCTTGTCTTCACTCATGCTTCATAGCATGATTAGCAATCCCCAGTAGTGATTTGAGATTGCTGAAGGTCTTCTCACAAAATGCTTTGGTGAAGATATCAGCTACTTGTTCTGAAGATGAATAGAAGAGTAGGTGAATGGTGTCATCATGCACAAGCTCTCTGATGTAGTGCATATGGATATTAATGTGTTTGGTTCTCTCCTTTTGAAATGGATCTTTGTAGATTCGAATGGTACTCTGGTTATCACAGTAGATGGTAGTTGAGTACTCTGATTCGAAACCACACTCTCCAAGTAAACCCTACAACCATAAACATTGAGTTGCTGCATTAACAACTCCTCTGTACTCTGCTTCTGTAGATGAGAGTGCAATGGCACTTTGTTTCTTGCTTGACCAGCTGATTCGCCCTTCTGCAAGCATGAACACATATCCTAATGTTTACTTTTTTTCTGTGCTATCACCTGCCCAATCACTGTCAGTAAATCCAATCAAATCAAGATAAGATTTTTCTTTATAGAAGATCCCATGTGTCCTTGTTCCCTCAACAAAGTTAAGGATCCTTTTGGCTTCTTTCCAATGGATCTCATGAGGCTAATCCATGTATCTAGAAGCTACACTTATTGCATAAGAAATATCAGGTCTAGTATGTGTCAGATACAACAAACATCCAATCAATTGCCTATATAGTGTATTGTTTACCATAGGTGAAGAATCAGATTCTTCTAGCTTCACTCCTGAAAGGAAAGGAGTTTTGCTTGCTTTGCAATCCTTCATTCTAAATTTTTTCAGCAAGTCCAAGGCATATTTGGACTGGTGCACCTTGATTCCAGCTTTGGTTTGAGAAGGCTTGGTTTATAGCACCCTTTATGGAAGCAATCTCATCCTTTGAGCTTCCTGTAATGAGGAGGTCATCAACATATAACACAATGATCATTAATGAACCATTAACTAACTTCAAATAGACATTTGGATCTGATTTGTACCGAACAAAATTCAGTGATAGCAAGAAGCTATTGATCTTGGCATACCAAGCCCTGGGGGCTTGCTTTAACCCATACAATGACTTTCTCAACCTGCACACAAGAGAAGGGTTAGTAGCAAAGCCTTGAGGCTGCAATGGCTAAGGCTAGCCTGATGGAATCCATCTTTGCCACTGGGGCAAAGGTCTCATTTTAATCTATGCCATGAAATTGTGAGTAGCCTTTGGCTACCAATCTGGCCTTGTACTTCAGTGGTGAACCATTAGCATCAAATTTGGTCTTATAGACCCACTTACACTGGACTAACTTCCTCCCTGGGGGAAGATCCACTAGCTCCCATGTGTAACTCTTCTGAAGTGAGCTGAACTCCTCCTTCATGGTTGTTTGGCATCTTGGATCTCCTGCTACTTCTTCATATGTTTGAGGATCAGACTCCACCATCAAATAGAATTTTTTAGCAAACATAGGATCCTTCATGCACGGACCACTCTCAAATTGAGATCTAGTCCTCCTTGGGTCATTGGGATCCCCAGCTAGCTCTCCTGCTGCATGTAGTGTCTTGGCTGCCCATTTTGGCCTTGTAGGGATTTTAGGTTCTGCAATAAACTCATCTCAATCAGACAAATCAGAATCATCATGTTCAACAAAATCTTTACTTACTTCCTGAGGTTCAGGTGGAGAAGAGGCTTCTCCAACTTCCACTGCTGCAAGGGGTTCTTCTTCAAACCGAACACACCTTTCAATGAAGGCTTTGTTTGTGCTCAAATTTATCAGTTTGTACCCTTTTGAATATTTAGAGTATACAACAAAAAGACACTCTTGGCTTTGGGGCTGCAAAGCCTTTGTCTTTTCTGTTGGAATTCTAGCCCAAGCCCTTGAGCCAAAAATCCTGAAATGGGTCACATCTGGCTTGTGCCCACTCCATGCTTTGAAAGGAGTCATACCATAAAGCTATTTATGAGGCACCCTATTCTAGATATAGGCTACACAGTTGATAGCTTCGGCCCAGTACTTTGGTGGTAAACTTTTGGCCTCCATCATGCATGTTGCCATCTCCTTCAGTGATCTGTTCTTCCTCTCAGCAACACCATTTTGTTGTGGTGTGTAAGGGATAGAATGCTGCATCTGCACAATAATTAATAAACTCAGACTTGACATACTCACCACCATTGTCAGATCTTAGGACCTTGAGTTTCCTCCCAGACTGGTTTTCAACCAAATCCTTAAAGACTTTGAAGAGGCCAAAAACTTCAGACTTGTGTTTCAGGAAGTAAAACCAACAATACCTGGAAAAGTCATCAATGAAAGTCAACGTAGATTTTTCCTGACTCATGGACATATGAGGGAATGGGCCAACAACATCACTGTGGATCAGCTCTAGGGGTGCAGAGGTTCTGTCATGACTAGCTCTCTCAAATTTATGCTCTGGATGTTTTCCTAGGATACAACCTTAGCATACTCCTTTGGAAAATTTTATCTTGGGAAACCCTATGACCATCTCTTTTTCACTAAGATTAGAAAGACACTTGTAATTTAGGTGGCCAAATATTTCATGCCAAAGCTTGCTTGCTTCATTAGCATGAAT
The DNA here is from genome assembly GCA_001517045.1 of Pseudotsuga menziesii. Taxonomy (NCBI): domain Eukaryota; kingdom Viridiplantae; phylum Streptophyta; class Pinopsida; order Pinales; family Pinaceae; genus Pseudotsuga; species Pseudotsuga menziesii. Next base: position 121,611 of record LPNX011006240.1, read on the forward strand.
CAGAAAAGCAGAGGGGTTTGAGTAGGGTAGGAAGTGTGAGAACATGTATACCTTCTGTGCATGATTCACAACTCCTTTTGCAATGACTCTACCACTTGAGATCTCTGTGATCTCAACTTCATTAAGGGAGAATATGAATTTATTAGGAGACCCAGTGTGGGTCATCTGGTACACTAACAAGAGGTTGGAGGCAAGACCAGGCACATACAACACATTGCTGAACTGACCATGATCAAGATCAATCCTCCCTTTGCCCAAACTTTCAGTGAGAGAGTCATCTCCCAGTACTATAGATGGTCCCTTCGACATGTCAAGTGAGGAGAAGGACTCCTTGGTCAAAACCATGTGTCTTGAATCTCTAGAATCAATGATAAAACTGGGTGAGCTTGATGTGCCAGCAACCAATGCATGAACTCTCTCTCTGTCATCTGAACTTGATCCTCCTTCTCTCTTCTTTGAGCTGTCTGAAAGGGAGATGCCATTCTTCTCCAGGAGTCAAGTCAGCATGTCTATTTGCTTCTTCATACAAGAGCTTTCAGTGTGATTTCCCTTATTGCAGTATGCGCACTTGCTCATTTCTCCTTTGTTTTTCTTCTTCTGGTAGTTCTTCTTAGAACCTTGTGGCTCCTCCGGAGACTGTTTCTTCTCTCTAGGTGGCTTTTTAGCTTTCTTTTTTCTTTTTGAATCCACCTTTGAATCTCCAGCAATCAGAGATTGATCTTTGGATGGTTTGATGGTGCCCATCATCACCAGCTTGTCTTGTTCTTGTGTGAGAGATTCCATGAAATCTGCAAGGCTAGGCATCTTCCAGGTTCGAGCTGTTAGCTTTGTGGCATAGAAGGTCGAAACAAACACTGAATAGTCAGGGCCTAGCTTCGAGAGAATGGCCAGGATGAGCTGATCATCCTTCTTTTCGATCCCACACTGTTTTAGCTACAAAACAAGTGCTTTGAACTTGGAGAAATATAGCTGCATGGATTCAAAGCTATTTGGACTCAGAGAAATCAACTCATTTTTTATTTGATGTCCCCTCATCTCATCTGTATTTCCAAAAATATCAGCAATATTCTACCATACTTCATTCGGTGATGTCAATCCATCAAGATGGAAAAGGAGGTCCCTGGAAATACTTAGACACAGGAGACCATAGGCCTCATCCCTCTTGTTGTGCCATTTTATCTTCTCTGCAGCTGCATTGGGCTCTGCTTCTATTGCCATAGTCACCCTGTAGAGGCATTTCTCTCTCAAAAATATCTCCATCTCTGCTTTCCATTCAAAGAAATTGAAGGGAGTCAAGATAGTTTTCTGTGATTGATCCATAGCTTAGAAAATCTGTCCCAACTGTCAGTAGAAGGCTCCTAGTCACTGATGTCAAACCTGCAAAACAATTTTGAAGGAGAGAAATCAATATACAAAGGATCTGATACCATGTGTAAATTGAACCCAGTGATAGATTAATTTTACTCACAACAATTAACAATTGATTATGCAAAATCACTCACAAAAGAGACTGAAATTGGAGCTGAAAACTAAACTGTATTAACTCAGTGTACAATAGCCAACACTGTAACATAATAGGTTGCTTAATAAATAAAATACATCAAGGATTCGAATGCATGAGGAGCAATTCAAATCTACCATAAAGTAGGCTTACTAAAATTAAGCAAATCCCCCATAGGTGTAAAAAGCTGATCCCAAATTTGTCATGGAGCTCACAAATTAGCAAAATGTCTTAGGAAAGCTAAAGAGTGATGGAATGACAACTCATACATGCTTTTACAAGGAGAAAAGAGTGGAGGATGTGTAGGACAAAAAACTAGTCAACCTCACCTAGTCAAGCTTTTCCATTTGCCTTAAAACACTGAAAAAGTAGGGAATAAAGTAGAAAAAGTAGAAGGGTGCTTAGGAGGCTAGGATTAAAGTAGATTTGATTCCTTGAGGTTTCCCAAGCGCTACATGAGTCAAATAAGGCAAGTTTTACCACTATGGATAGGTAAATGACAACTTGCACAAGGTGGGACACATGAACTAGGAAAATAAGACAAAAATAATGAAATTAATGTCTAAGGTAGCTAACTATGGGTTGATTATTCTAACACAGTATAGCCTCCAAAGCTTCTTTATTCACAAATGATGATCAAATACAGAGTTACAATGGCAATCCCCTCAGTCCAACTCTAACTAGCTTGGAAGAGGGAGCCTCAAGCAGGATATATACAAAACATAGGCCATCCAGCCCAGGGGGGGTGCAAATCCCAAGGATATATACCAAATATGCTGATGAAGAGTCCAGATCTGAGTCTCACTGAGTGCAATTGCCAATCGAAGAGGTGATCTGACTAACACCTCAACCTGTTGACTGAATCATCCACCAAAAATCATCCAGATGAGCCAAAACGTGTTGAGGAGAGAGGGAGAACAAAATTCCCCATAAAGGATGCTGAAGATCAACTCTGGATCTGATCTGATCACCTCCTTCAGTCAAGGATTTGTCAGATCCAGTTAATCTGGTTTAGATCTGACTGATTTCAATCAAATCGGCTGAGAATCCAATGATCTATGATTTTGTATTTGCTCCATTATTCATCAATTTATTAATTAAAATAATCAATAAATGATTTTTGGGGCTTTCTGACCTGAGTGATGGAAAATCACTCAAAACTAGGAAATAGTGGGTCCATGGGTTTACATGGTGCTCGTAGCTTGAAAATGAGCACCTACATGACTGAAACTGATTATTTGGCCCACTTTTATTACAAAATCAATTTTTCCAATTAAACTATTAAAAAATAGCCTAAGTTTTGGAAAAATTTAATTTTAATAAAAAACACTGAAAAATCTAAAAAATTGAAAACTTGAAAAACACCTAGGGGGACTTAGACATGTTCATATGACTCAAAAATGATGTCTATCATTTTTATACATTGACACATAGACTCTAATAACCTCAATAGGCCTAAATGCCAAGTCGACCACCCCAACTTTGGAGGTATGGAGTGAAAAACTCAGAAATTATCAGTCGTTTGTTCAACAACCAATAATAACCAAGGGAAAAAAAACCCTGGGCTGATCGGATTGACAAATGAATTCTAAGAGACCGAGTCTTTTACAGACACTATCATGCTAGAACATTTATTACAACTCCCCCATGGGGTATGAACATGTGATATAGTACAACAAGCACTTTCCAGAAGTACTTCCAAAGGTCTTTTGCAGTCCGAACAAGTTAACCCTGTCTGGTTCACCAGGCTCACTTGATAAAAACCACTAAGTACAACTTAGGTGGTAACACATACCAAAAAACAACATCCAAAAATTAGGAACAAGAAACTAGAATATCCCTTCAACTTCAAGAAATTGTGAAATACAAATCCAATAACAACTTTAAGTAACCAAAATTAGAAATTGTACAAACTACCAGTCCTACAAACTTTTCCAAAAAAGAAATTCCTGAACCAAAATTTTCCATCCATAAGGCCCAACTCCTTTATCGATAGACTATCAGCTTCCACATTTAGATCTCTATAAATATGATGGAAAGATAAAAATAAATAAAAATAAAATTTTTTCATCAAATTTCTAATGCTTACCATCCAATGATAAAGAACTAGAGACTTCACTTGAGCCTACCCCTTAGCACAATTAACAATGACTTGAGAATCCCCCAAAAATTGCAAAGATGGGAGACCCCACATTTTAGCACAAAAAAGTAAACCCCATAACACCACCAATTCAGCTCTAATGTTCATGCCTCTACCATTTTTCATCCATCCCTTCCAATATTTAAAACCAAGCTAGCACCACAAACACCATTTGAAGCTTCCCCATCGAAAAAACCAATAGGATGTTCTATCAAAAGATGAGGAAAATAAAAAAATTTAAACTTCCCAATAGAAGTATCATTGTTCCATTAAGAAAAGGAAAAAATAATCTTCAATAAAATGACATCTTCCTTCTGAATCTGATTGGAAAATATGGCATTATTTCTGGATTTCCAGAATTCCAACATCACAAAAAGTGGGAGGTAGCTGAAAATATTTTTCCTTTCATACTAATTGCTAAAAAACCCCCCCACTGATTCTCCATCCCACCTATAATCCAACATAAATTAATTCATTAATAAAAACAAAACTTCTTTAAAGAAGACACACTTATTAAATAAATGGCTAATTGATTCAACCTCTAATTTACACATAGTGCATCTTCCAGTCCCAACAAACCCCCTTCTTTGCAAAACATCCCAATTCAATATCTTGTTTTTCAGACTTAACCAAATAAATAACTTTAGTTTTAAAGGGGAAGAACCTCTCCACAACCATTTTGTCCACCATTCAGTACTACTAATACTATCTTCCATAATGACAAAATGATAAGCCAACATAGCAGTAACCAATCCCTCCTTAGTATTAAAATTCCAAATTAGCTTATCAGGTTTATCACTCAAGGTGATATTTCCTTGAGAGAGATTTGAAACATATAAGTCCCATTCCTAAGCAAGAAATTGAGTAAGACATAGAATTGATGAATGAGCCCGTCTATTGTTCTCGACACCCAAATGAATCTGCTTTAAAACAAATATATTTTTACAATGAAGTTCCAACACAAGCTCTCGAGAAAACTTGTAATCACATTCCATACTACATATAGGATCAATTCCCAGATAAATTTGAATACCCCTACCAACTTGCCAACTTAAGTCATTATTGATAATAGGAAGACAAGTCATAAAACTACTCCACACAACTAATTGCATGTTTTTCTTCACATTATTTCAGCTGAACTATAGAACGGGTTCCAAGCCTTTTAAATATTTAGCTTTGATGAGTTTTTCCCATGGGACAACATTAAACAAGAAGCGCCAGGGTTTTTTTGCACATAAATAAAAGTTGAAATTTGCCAGATGTTTTATCCCCCATCCCCCCAAATCATGAGGAAATGACACACTTTCCCAAGAAGAAAGATAAATCTTTGAAGAATCCAAACTGTCCGACCACAAAAAATGAAAAATCTTTGCTCTCATCCGAGAGATTATAGAAGCCATAACTATAAATAAAGAAAACCAATAGACATGAATTCCTTCAGCACATATGAAACCAAAGAGATCCTCCCCCCTAGAGAGAGGCATCAAAATGTCCAACTATTTATTCTATGATGAATTCTTTCTAAAATCCACTCCTAATATTTTATACGATAGCCATTGGGATTCAAATGAAAACCCAGGTAGTTGAAACCATCATCAACACTCTAAACTTTAAATGGAAATAAAATGGATATAAAATATTTCAAAGACAAGTCTCTGTAAAAGCATATAAAATAAGATTTTGTTTCACTTGCCTCCAAGCCCGAGGATTCATAGAAATTTTTTAAAATACTCTGCAAGTATCTCCAATCATATCTAGAACCACCTCTAGCTATAAAACCATAGTCAACGAACAAAATATGAGTGATGAATACCACCCCGGAAACCTTAATCCCAAAAAACTTCTTTTGACTCCTTGCATGTCGAATAAGAAGACTAAGACCTTCAATAGATAGAATAAACAAGTAAGGAGAAAGTAGACACCCATGTCTCATTCCTCTACTGCCTTTATAAAAAACCGACGAAACACCATTAATGAGAACTGAAAATCTTTCTGAGGTTATGCAACCCATAAGCCACTCAACAATATCATGATATAACCCAATCTAAACAAGAATTTCTCTTAAGAAATACAAATCCAATCTATCATAAGCATTACGAAGATCCAATTTTAAAAAGAAGGAATTCTTCTTTTGACGTTTAACTGTATGTAATTAGTCTTGAACTATCCCCACATCATCAATAATTTTCCTATCCGGTAAGAAAACAAACTTTTCTTTAGAAATAAATTTACCCAATAAAAGCTTCAGTCTCTCTGTAATAATATTAGAAATAATTTTCTATAGCCGATTGCATAGAGAAATTGGGTGAAAATCACTAAAACTACCAGGTCGATCCTTTCTAGGGATAATATTTAGATAAGTGGAATTTAGGACCTCATTAACTTTTCCCTGTCTCCAAGTTTCTTCAACCACTTCAGAAATCTCTTTCCCAATTAAGTAAAAAAAATTCCAATAAAACTCCACCATCCAACCATCCGACCCAATACTTGTGTCCTTTGAAAACATCTTCATGTTTATGTATTTGTAACTTCAGAATGTATTCACTTGTATATTTCTTATTGTATTTCATTGTACCCCAACGGAGATTTTTATTCCTTTGATCGGGAGAGTCATTAATATAATAAATTAATGTAAATTCATTGAGGTTAACCCTCTGTTGTAAGTCAGGGAAATAGTCCCCACAGTTGAGTGGTATTAGGGTTATTAGATTCTCCTAGTGAGGTCAGCCCTGTATAAGTAAAAGTCAAGTTGAAAAAAGTATAAATAGCGAGTGAGACTCTCTATTTGGAACACACAATCACTCAACGGTAGCATATGATTAATAGAGGAGGAGCTCGCACAAGTGAGAGACAAAACAACTCTCAGAGATCATGTTTGTGTATTTGGGTTTTACTTTTGCTATTAGTGCTCATTCTATCTCTGAGGAAGTTGTGGGGTTTTCTCCTTTATGATTTCCCCGAGGAAAATTATTTGTGTCTCTTGTCTCTTGAGATTATTGTTGTGCATGTTATTCTCTTAGATAAGATCCTAGATCATATTGATTAAATGATAAAATTCTAACATGGTATCAGAGCTAACCTAAGAAGAAGACACTGTGCAGCTGCAGAATCTATGTCTTTTTACTTTTTGGGTCTGTCTCCATAGATCATCAGAAAAAGGAGGCTAGGCTAACTCTCCATTAAAGGGCGCATCTTTCTGTCAAAGCAGAATTTGATTCCAAGCATTTTCAATTTTTGACCTGTCACTGTTGCAGGAAATTAGGGATTTTCATAGAAGAGGATTTTTTTAGTAATCCCAGCATAATATTTATCTCCTCCTCAAAATCAAAATTTAGAGACCAAGATTGAATTTTTTGGTTGGGTAGAACTCCGATAAAGTCAAACCCTAATTTGAAAAACCTTATAAAACTAAAACTAGTCATTTTTGTGCATTCACTATATATTGAGACTGGAGAAGGATCAGGAGCCAAAACGTTTACAGGCCGAAGATAAATTCTTGATGAACCCTATGTAAAATTTTCAGCCTCATATTTTCTATATTCTAGGAGATATGATTCCTCCAATTCAGGATTCCATCCTCTCTTGGGATTCAACCTTAAACATATGACCTAGGGAAAATTTTTATATCTCATGCTACAAAGGCCCAAATTAAATTTATCAAAATGTTCTAGATACGGAATGGACTGTAATTTATGTGGTAAAAGTTTTAGACCCAGAAGGTAAAACAGTGCGACATGGCAGTCCGTACAAGTTCTCTATTCTGAACAGTCCTGAAATAAGTCACCTTGGGAAAATGCGCATAAGTCCCAAATGGTGAAACCAATTCTTTTCTAATCTATAGTTTTAGAAAGAGGATATATAACTCTACCTCAATAAAAATTTCATACATAGAGGAGTAGTAATTTCGGAGTTACCGTAGAAACAATATCAGAAATTTCTATAAAAGAAATTGGAAAACTAGGGCTTCCTATTTCGGGAGCTTCCCTCCACTTTTTTTCAGAAAAGGAGTACATTTGATATATTTCCTTGAAGAAACACATCTTTCTATCCAATAATAAGTTTGAAATTCCAAGTTTTGAAAATTATTGTTTCTCTGAAAAACCCTAGATCAACTAGCTCCAGAACCAAGACGGACACCTCAAATCAGTAAGATCTAAATTTTTTCTATTTACATTTGAGGTTCTCATTTCAAAGTGACTAATCACACCAACTTGATGAAAAGCTTGGTGAAGCTGACAAATTATAGGTATTGAAGTATAGGACCTCTATGATCCTTGAAGAAATTGACTTGGATCGATATTTTGGTAAGAAATGTCTAGGACCTAGAGCGTGATGAGGCTAAGGCTAGAGCCAAGAGAATCATTGCAGATTCTATTAAAGATCATCTCATCCCTCATGTGTCATCCTTGAAGACACCAAAAGGAAGTGTTTGATGCTATGACGAAGCAATTGAAGAATAATAAGATATTGTTATAACCACCTTGAATGGCCTCCTAGGATCACAGGATTCATTCATTCGAGGAATGTGTGACAGAATGAAGTGATAACCTTCAGCAGAATCTGGGAAGAGTGTACACAAGAAGAATCCCAACTCATAATAAGAGAAGAGAAGATGTGAGCAACTAAAGATCGAGCTCTCACGATTCAAAGAAGATCCCTCAAGCGATGAGGAATATGAAGGACTCAATTCTTGAAGAACCTCTTATCCATCTTAGCATTTGGATAATAAATGATGATGCTATGAATAAAGAAGATGATGAAACTGAAGGCTTAAGAAGGAGTCTACCGATGAAACAAATAAAGATAATTATTTGAATTGTCTTTTCCTATATATATATATATATATATATATTTGTTTATATGACATTGTTTAGTTGTGAAATGTATTATGCATGATAGAATAATGAACAATGTATTACTAATATGCATGTGATGGGTAAGTAGCCCATGGTGCTCTGCAACACTCCATTGCTACTGATCTAGAATGAAACCTCTTTGTTGGCATATTGGATTAGTGCACAATCTCAATGATGTCATGGTAGAGATGGAAGGCATCTAGAAATTTTTCATGAGATATGGATGAATGTTGTATTAGCTAAAATAGTTGCATGATTATATCTTTATGCATAAATAATTTTCAATTATGAATATGCCTTATGAAATGTTTCTAACCATACAACCGGTGCATTTGAATCGTAGGAAAGATCGCGTACAATTGTCTACAAGAAAAGAAGGATCAAACTTGTTGCGAACACATCAGGATTTGAACCCGAATTTTGACATCATCCGACATTTCGCATGGATGTGTTGGACAACAATCAATCAACAGAACGCCGATAACAAAATATTTATAGCACCGTCAAATCTCCGACACTAGGGAGTCAGATTTCGGACCCTTGTAGTGTCAGATAACCAACACTTCAGTGTCAGATCTTTGATGTCTGTGAACCAAGTAATGTCATTTATCCAACCCCTAAGCATCAGATATCCGATGGGCAGTATAGGTTTTTTTATAAAAAATAAATTAAGGTTTACATGATTTTAAATTTTATGGTCCCATACTTTCAACGGTAACTATGTTGAAGGTGTCGAATATCCGATGCATGTACATTATAAATATAAATTGTTTTAAACATTTCGACATGTTTGTTGTAGAAGCGATGGATGATTGCGAAAATTATTTGTTCCTTGACGGACGTTTTCAGGAATTCTTTTATTCTTCAACGGGTGGTTGCGGGAATTTTTTTTTTCATCGATAGACAGTTTGCCGAGAATTTTTTATTCTTCGACTTCTCTCCGTTTGACAAAACCTTGATGCATGGAACTTGATTTTTTAAGACAACTGGTTATATTCATTAATGAAGCTTATGACAAAATGTCAAATAGATTGAATATTCCGGATCCAAACAAAGACAACCGACAATTGCTTGCTAGAGTATGGGATGCAGCGAAACGAAGTGGTGATGGAAAATGTTATTGTCCGTGTACTCAATGTAGGGGATTTAAGAGGAGGAGAATATTGATCTCAACAACCACAAAACATTGCAGGGAACATGGACACACTAAGGGGGGGAACAAATATCATCTATTTGTAGGTTTAGCATTATAAACATTATTATATTCATTTTTTTTGGTAATTGTATGTATTATTATTTTTTCATATATTAATGTATATCTATTGATGTTTCCATGTATTTATATTAAATGAAAGACACCCTATAGCATGTCGTCTAGAGGAAGTGCTTTCAGAACAAGTTCAGGATCAGGATCATGGAGCGTGTATGTTTAATGGAGAACAAGTGAATGATCATATTGAACAAGATGATCATGCCGATGATGTAATTGAAGATGATGGTACAAGTACATTGATCCATGATTCATTTAACATTAGAATGGATGACGACGATGTTGATAATGAAAATGATGATTACTTTGATGATGTTCATGATATACCTCTTCTTGATAAGGCATATGAAACCCTTTATGAAGGCTCCAAAACAAATCTTCTCTCTACTATATTTTTGATAATGAACTTGAAGGTTATGAATGGTCTTTCAAACATTGCAATCACATGGATGCTAAGGTATCTAAAATAATCCATCACATATATAGGATCGTGATAAAGTTTATTTGTATTCCTCTAATTATTGTATTGTTAACTCATTATTGATCATTGTACGGATGAAGCGTGTTTCATTAATATTATTTATTTATTACATTAACGTTTTTTTTGTAGCTTGATAGCTGAATTTTTGTTACCACCATCAAATATTTTACCTCGCACATATCAAGATTTATCTTCCATCATGAAAGAGATTGGAATGCATTATGAATCAATTCATGCATGCCCCGATGACCATGTTATATATTATAATCAGCATGAATTTGCAACAGAATGTCATGTAAGTAGATATCGTATAGATAAAGTAACAAAAAAGGTGCCTCAGAAGGTTCTTCGTTATATTCCCATCATTCCATGTTTGCAACGACTGTTTAGGTGCAAAAACATAGCACAATTTATGGATTACCATGCTAGGAACAGAAGTCAATATGATGTTATCCAAATGCCTGCAAATGGTACTGCTTTTAGAGATATTGAGGAAAAGTGGCCTCACTTTAAAGAAGAACCACGTAATCTTAGGATATTTAGCAGCAGATGGTGTTAATCCATCTGCACAGATGAAATCCATTTACATGGTGTGGCCTATTTTTGTTATCAACAATAACATTCCTCCATGGTTGTCAATAAAGAGGGAGCACATAATATTTTCCATGATTATTCCAGGTTTTACTGACGAAAACTATTTTATTTATAATGTAGTTGTGGCATCTCATTTGTCGTAATATGTATCTTAATTTCATATATATATCTATTATTTTACTCTTTTTCATGGTTTATATATCTTAATGGTTCTCATAATGATATATTTTATATGTACTTCAAATTATGAATTAGGTAAGTTCCAAGTCAAAGATATGAATGTATACATCAAACCTATTATAGATGAGCTACTGAAGTTAGGGAATGGCATAAAAATGTATGACGTATCTAGACAATTACGACAAAGGAAATTTCAATTCCATGCAATGGTTGTATGGACAATACACGATACCCCTGGGTTAACTTTATTTTTTGGTTTGTAATTTTAAGTTCCCCTTTAATTGCATTTAATGATATGGAGTAGTTAGAATATTTTATACATGAATATATTTGACATAGATATTCCATATCTAAATATTGTAGGTCTTCAGACAAAGGGTAAATTTGCATGTCTAGTTTTTGGTCCTAAGATAAAATCTCGTTGTTCAAAAAGCTTAAGAAATGAGGTGTTTGATGAGTATAGGCATTTCCTCTCTAAGAATCATAGGTATAGAACAACTGAAAGAAATATTTTCAATGGGAAGCAGGAGACTGCATTAAAACCATGGAGAATGACACCTCACCTTTGGAAGATGCAATACAATAGAAATCGTCATCATGGTACGTATGTATCATCGTATATGAATTTTTATGTATTTTAATTTTTAATGTGAGTTGTTTGTTGTAGTGGCCATATTTGATTCATGATGTAATTTATTAATTATAAACTAATATTCATGATGTCCATCGTGATCATGAAGGCATTAATGGTATTCCACGAGGAATGAAAAGTTATTGTATTCAATTTAGCAGGTTGCCCTACAATGAGCACCTACAAATTGCTCATTTGTTTGATACAATGCATATTGGAAAGAATGTTATTGAAATCTTAAGGCGACTAATAGAGATAAGGAGGGATAAAGATAAAGTTATGAAAGTGTGCAAAGACATTCAAGAAATCAACCATGCAATGAAAGACGTCGTCCAACTTCATACCAATGGAGAACAAGTTAATATAAACTCAATTCCATGGATGTTTACGGAGCAAAAAAGCAATGTTGTCAAAGAAGTAATGTGGAAAATTAAATTTCCCACTGGTTTTTGTACAAACTTGAAGAATATCATAACTAAAAAAGGTGATTTTGCTGGGGTCAAAACACATGATTGGCATGTCT
>LPNX011006240.1:138786-203307 GCA_001517045.1 Pseudotsuga menziesii
CCCTCATTAATGTGAAGGTTCTTTATTCAAGTTAAGATATAATAAAAATATCCTAATACTATTATGGCAATTTATATAATATAAAATAACATATAATAAAAATAAAATACATATAATATAAAATAATATATAATAAAAATAAAATACATATAATCTATAATAATATATAATAAAAAATGACAAGTCTATTTGGACATTGTCGTGACTCGTTTTGGATAGTTTAGTTCAATTTGGAGGTTTTTGTGAATTTGGGAGTAGGTCCGGTGGAGCACAGGGTTCAGAATTGGAGCTCACAGTTGATAATTGGAGGTCAAGGTTGAGAATTGGAGCTCACGGTTGATAATTGGAGCTCACGCTTGAGAATTGGAGCTGACGATACAAACTTGGAGCACACAGTTCACGTTTTGGAGTTGCCGTTTTGGATTTGGAGCTCATGGATCAACAGGTAAGCATCATGACCTCCTTTTTTTCGGCATGCTATGACAATAGTTTTTAGGCATCCCGTGATAAGGGTTTTTGGGAGACAAGGGTTTTTTGTGCGCGCTGTGATGTTTGCTCCTTTCTGTCGATCTCAAAAATCGGCGGTCCAATATTGACTTTCCTTAAGGGGGAGGGGACCCTATGCTATATAATTTGATACCATCAACCGCTCACTTTGGCAAGCTGCTATGGCACCTCAAACTGATAAACCCATTTCCCAATAACCAGGGTTGGGGTTTACCATAAGCAACCCAATTGGTCATTCCATTCCTTAACATGTGGAAAAGGAGCCTGAACTTCTGGCCTTAGAAGAGTTACTTAATGAGTGCCATGGACTTAAGAAAATTATAAACTTAAGATGGTGGAATAGATGGAACGAGGGATACCTTTGTTGATGAAAGCCAAGACCTTGAAAAATACACTAGTTCAAGGACAAAATTTTGGGAACAAAGAAGTTGAAATAAGTAGCGACTTTTAAAAAACTAAGGCAAAGAAAAAAATTTCATGGTTGGGGTAGTTATACACCTTAACAAGTTGGAGAATACAGCAGAGACAACCATTACGGAAAGGGTCTAAGGTCAACAATTCAATGCCAAAACCCTCAAGAATTGGGTTTAGGAAAATTGGGGTGACAAACTAGGATGCATTACCAAAGTCTTGGTTCTCTCCAAAGGTTGTTCATCTTGCATCTTAATAAAGACGAAGATGCACAATGGGATCTCAAATAGAATTGGTGTATAGGCTTGGCACTAATGGCTCTGAAAATGTGGAGAAATCTATTTGACAAGAAAAGAGAGAAGTTAGACATCACCCTAATTTGGGTGTGACTTTAAGGTTTTCCCTTTGACTATTGGTCTTTAGATGTTTTCAGGGGCATTAGAAATATTGTGGGAGAGTTTGTTGCGACATATATGTCATTTAAAAAAGTAGGAGAGTATGAAATTTTCTCGAATTTTGGTTAGACTAAACAACCATGAGGGTCTAAAGGAGGATATTGAAATTGAGCACAAAAATATTTCTATCATTCAGACATTGGACTATGAGGGGTTTCCATTTAGGTGTTGGTGGTGTCATAAATACAACAATTTACGAGGTTCATCCCAACTAACCATTAGGTCATGACAAGAGGCAAGGGTTGTGAGCGAAACAAACAAAATAAATACTTGTTTGGATCCATTAGTAGTGGTTATCTTGTTTCCAAAAGTAGGAAGATTTGTTAAAGAGGTACATGAAGAGGAAGGGGGATTTTGGTACCGAGAAATTTCGCCAGTTGTGGAAGTTCGCTCTCTGGATACTCTTCTTCGGTCAAGTTGTTTGGAGACTGATATTGGTCATGGTGAAATTTAGATGGATTTCAAGGATGCGATGACCCAATGTGTTCCATAATCATTTGTTCCAGGTATAGACAATTCCCATATGAAGCCTATTGCTATTTTCTCTCCTATGATAAATTTCCTTCTTCCAAAAATTATGAGAGGTTTTCACTTATCAGTTCTCTGGATACATTGTCACTAAACAAATATACGAGTCATGTTATGTGACCTAATTCATGGGCATATGGAATGAACACACAACCTAATGTTCACCCCTATGTGAATCCTCAAGAGACACCAAAATATGGAAGTGGCCTTCATTAGATATAACTTTAGACCTAGGTCTTCACACGGGGATGTTAAACATATAGTAGAAGGATTGGGACAAAATCCTTAAACCTTGGGAACTAGGAAGCAGAAGGGGTGAATATCAAACCTCCAAAAGGCACAGGAGAAATTCAAATATGATATGGCAGCTAGGAGACAATCCACCTTTGTTGGGGCGCTTAGAGTAGTGAGAACCCTAAATAGCTACTTTGCTGCTACCATCATCCACTTAGCACATTCAAAGACATCTAAATCACATTTTCACCCATTCATCTGTCATCATAGTTTGTGGAGTGGGTAGTTTGCAAGACTTGGTTATATATGTAGGGGTGAAGGAAGCAAATGCTTTTCCTTCAGCATTGGAAATGATCATAGTGGATGATTTTGCTCGAGGTATGATCCATCCGATTACCTCAGCACAGGGGAAGATCTCAAGATGCGTGGCTTTCTTTGTGATACCTGATTTTCTTATGTTTACATATAAAATTATATATTCTAGGCCTACATCTGACACATTTTGGTGCTTTATCATATGAGATATTTGACCCCACAGAAACTCGTGTTCATCCCCCATGATAGCTTTCGCGTCTTCCTAAATGATCTATATTCTAGGAAAAACCTCCAAGTATGAGTTCTCCTCGGTGACCTTGGCGTTCTTCTTTCCACCCTTCTTTGGCATGTTGTGATGTGAGGACTAAAGTTGTAAATTTGTAACAGGATTTGAGTTCCACCATAGCCACAATAGTTAGAGTTTTTTTGCTTACATGTATGTTCGGTCCGTTGGAGAAGGATGAAAAACAATCACTACCCTGAGCAAGATTGCCGAGCCATGTTTTGTTATAAGCAAGAAACTAGAACCTAACCCCTAGATCATTGAAGATCATTATAAAATATTAATTTTTTTTCTACATACCTGTTAATATCATCGTCAAACAAAACTGTCCATGAGGACAAAGTTCAAGAACTCTGTCCACATGAAATATATCTCACAAAAGATAACAAGTGTTCAACCAAGCAACAGTGACGACTCGTGGTATTATGCCTCACAAGTTTGCGATGTTGCAACCCCATGAAACATAATACCACGAGTCGTTGCCATTATTATCCAACACTTATTAGCTATTTTAGAGTTAGTGAATTGAAAGTGGCAAAGCAATGCAAAAAAGAAAGGTAATAAGTTTGACTAAATAAACTATTTTGATAATTGTACCTACATCTTCTGTTGTTTTAATAATTGTACCTAATAAACTATTTTGATAACGATGACGATTCTTGGTATTTTGTTTCACAAGTTTTCCATGTCGCAACCTAATGAAACATAATACCAGGAATCCTCAACATTATTAGCCAACACTTATTAGCTATTTTAGAGTTAGTGAATTGAAAGTGGCTAAGTCAACGCAAAAAAGAAAGGTAATAAGTTTGACTAAATAAGCTATTTAGATAATTGTACCTACATCTTCTTTGATGGGGCTTCAGCCAATCAAATTGGAGGTATAGGTGTTCATCTTTTGATCAACCAGGACCACTATTTTTGCTTCAAATTGGGTGTTGGTCTAAGTACAAACACTAGATTTGAAATACTTGCTTTATGGACTCTCCTTTATTGTGCTAAATCCATGGTCCTTCCCACTCTGCACATTCATGGTGACTCCACAACCATCATTAATTGGTTCAATAGAAGATCAGCACTAACTTTACTTGCACTTGATGGCTGGTGTCAACGTATCTGTGATATGGAACCTTACTTCATCCAGCTAAAAGCAGTTCACATATTCAAAGAACACAATACTAAGGTTGATAGCTTATCCAAAGAAGCATTACCCTTGGCCTTAGGCCATTTTCAATTTATTGAATTCACTGATGGTGAATGTACTAATCAAGGCACTTTCCAGCTTTTCTATGTTTTAGCACTTGAGTCTTTTATGTGATGTTGCTATCGACATCCTTTGGATGATTGAGGTGGATGATCCCCTCATATTACTGATATCTCTTATTTATTGCTTATTTGGATTAGATACTTCAGTATTAGACTTGAATTCTCAGTCTGTTGAAGGTTAGTGATGTGGATGTAGTCAAGACTCCTAGATTAGAGGTGTTACCTTTGAATGTTTGTCTAGTATTCCTGTGAAGCAGATCAACAGTATTCCTTAGGGTTTCCTTAGGGTTGAAAATTAGTATGGGAAAACAAGCATCATCAAGACAAGCTAAAAGGAATAAATCAACAAATATTACAGACTGATATAAATTTATTTAACGTGCCAAGTAGCCAGATCTGGAAATGTCCACTCTTCACCACCATTGATTATATATATATATATATATATATATATGATTGTCGTAGGTTACCACTGGGAAACATGCCTCTGAAGTGCTGGCATATGCACTACAGAGTAGTAGTGAAGAGGTTAAAACATCCACTCTACAATATCTCCAAGAACTCAACATCATTATTTGTCCATTATTGTAAAGGCATTGTACTATAAGATTTTCCTGGACTTGTTGATTTCACTAGTGAAGTTGAACGTAAATGATAAACAGAGAGGAGCACTAAGCAAGCTACAACACTTTGTAGTAAATCGAATGAGTAGAGATATAATGTCTGGAGCAGTCTGCATACATCCTTCACTTGAATGATGTTAGTTCTTGGCAATCCTAACATCATTCAAGTGAAGGGTCTTGAAGCAAGCACTAGGTATTTTGATGTCCTCTATTTTTTATTTGAACATTTTATGTCAATTTTCACCGTGTCTAATTTTTTTTTGTCCCTCTTACAATTAACATGATAAGATGACCTTTGTGGTTTAGACAGTTGGTTAGCTTTAGAATCAACAAATATTACAGACTGAAGTGCTGGATTATGCACTTCAGAGTAGCACAGTGGTTAAAACATCCACTCTACAGGATTTCCCAAGAACTCAACATCATTATTTGTCCATTACTGTAAAGGCATTGTACTAGAAGATTTTCCTGGACTTGTTGATTTCACGGTGAATTTGAACGTAAATGATAAATAGAGAGGAGCAATAAGAAAGCTACAACACTTTGTAGTAAATCAAATGAGTAGAGATATAATGTCTACATCATTCTGCATACATCCTTCACTTGAATGATGTTAGTTCTTGGCGATCCTGTATAGTGGATTTTTTAACCTCTTCAGTACTACTTTGCAGTGCATATATTTATATATATATAATCATATATATATATAATCCATGGTGGTGAAGAGCAGACATTTCACTTGAATGATTTTTGGGTCTTGAAGAAAGTACTAGGTATTTTGATTTCCTCCATTTTTTATTTGATTGTTTTATGCCAATTTTCACCGTGTCTAATTTTTTTTTGCCCCTCTTACAATTAATAGGATAAGATGACCTTTGTGGTTTAGACAGTTGGTTAGCTTTAGAATTATTCCATGGTGTGAGTGATATTTGATGTTTCCTTTCCCTTTTTCCATCCCCTTGGTTTCATCAAATCATTGAGGAAGGCATGATATGGTTAATTTAAGAGCCTTTTGATTTGTGGGGTATAGTCTTTTTTGGTTCTTTCTACTATGGGATTTCCATAGGGTTTCCTTAGGGTTGAAAATTAGTATGGGAAAAAAAGTTAGCATTTCCTTAGGGTTGAAAATTAATATGTCGAAACAAGCATCATCATGAATATACGTAATAGATCGGCATAAAACTTTGTTTTGTAGAGCAGTATGGGTGAACAATACAAGACTACAAATCAATGATAATTTAGGGATAATATTCATTATAAAAGGACCTTTGGGTAGGTAGAATAGGGCATCAATTCATCCTCCATTTGAGTCCTTCAACCATTCATCTCACTCCCCTTCATTCGTAGGTCTCAAAATATTTAATTTGGGAACAAGGTACTTATACAGTTTGATCAAAGCCATCAGCTGTGCAAGATGCTGAAAGTAAGGATATTGCTTCATGTTTCACTTTTGTTGTCAAAAGGAATACTGAAAAGTTAGGAAGTACCAAAGATAGTCATTATGTGCACATGGACTTAATGTAGGGAGAGAAGTCATGTCTACTTGTTTGTTCTTGAATGGGAGCAATGATGAAACCACAATAGTGATTTATAGATGGAAATCATGTAATGGCAATCATAGGGAAACTGTCAAACATTGGGAAGAATCATTGCACTGATAGGGGCCCTTAATACAGAACAAAATTGGTATTTTAGGGCCAACTGGGGTTGTTACTTCTGTTGTGAACAGGTCCAAAGATTTTTAGGGTTGTTTTGTGACCTACGGTTGCAAGGAAAGCCACCAAAGACTGTTATTTTCTATTGATATCCTTTAAGAGATTGTCGAGAATCACATAAAGCACAATCCAACTTGGTTTATAGGGTCTGAAATTAAATGGTATTGGTTTTATTTAGGTTTGTTTACCCACTTTTTGTGGAGAAAAAACACCCAGGATTCATGATACTGCTATAAATTGTTGTTTAGAAGGTTGGAACAACCCTTATTTATTCCTGGAATGAAGGTTTGAGGCTTTTGGAGTGCCCATGCCTGCTCTTTATGTCCATATCTGTGCCTAGAATTGTTTATTCCCAGAATGAAGATTTGTGAGGACTTGTTGATTTCACAGAGAAGTTGAATGAAACAGAGAGGAGACTAACCAAGCTACAACACTTTGATGCACATGCACATTGACGCGCATGCACATTGACGCGCACGCACATTGACGCACACAAAAAGTGTTGTAGCTTGGTTAGTGCTCCTCTTTGTTTCTCATTTAGGTTCAACTAAATAGTAAAATCAACAAGAACAGGCAAATCTTCTAGTACATCTCCTTTATACTAATGGAAAAATAATGATGTTATTTCTCTGGAGATCCTGTAGAGTGGATGTAAATGTTAGCTCGAACTCATACACGGGTTTGCATTAGTGTCCAACCAAGGTGGTTTATTATAGTCCAAGTATTAGCATATTCAATGGATTTCCCTCATGTTGGTAATCCAAGCATTAGCATATTCAATGGCTTTCTGAAAGCCATTTTTTCCATTGTTTGTCACTTTTCATAGGGCTGTTCATGCCCAGAACTGCCTTTTAACCCTCCAATTTGGCCTAGATTTAGAGGTACGGCTGTTCGGTGATGGATAAGTGCACAAGGGTGCCCAAGATGGTGAAATAGGGTTGCTTCATACCCTTTTTTACTACCAAATAGGCTTGTTTGTGCCCATAATTCATGTGGATGCTGCTATAAGGCATATGAATGAGATTTTAGGGTTGCTTTCACCCACAGATTTCTCATTTTCACAGCCAGAATTGCAAAGACCGCCTCCTATTGCCATTGATGATCATCTTTTATTGCTTCAATGTGCCAAGATCTGAAAATTGGCCTAATTATAGATGATTTGAGATGCTTTACTGTTTGTTGTGACCTTTATAATGCTCCCAAAGTGCTCAGATTTGTCCCTTTGATGCTCATAATTGATTCTAGAGTTGTTTATGCCCATAGGACTGCCCAACATTACTCCTAGTGTGACATTGAAAATACCAAGTTTGTTCTTCATCATCAACTTTAGAATCAACAAATATTACAGATTGATATATATGTATTTAAAACATTCTTTTCATTCTTGAACGTGCCAAGTAGCAGATCTGGAAATGTCCACTCTTTGTCCATTACTGTAAAGGAATTGTACTAGAATATTTGCGAGGACTTGTTGATTTCACGGAGAATTTGATTGAAACAAAGAGGAGACTAAGCAAGCTACAACTCTTTGACGCATGCGCACATTGACGCACACGAAAAGTGTTGTAGCTTGCTTAGTGCTCCTCTTTGTTTCTCATTTAGGTTCAACTAAATAGTAAAATCAACATGTACAGGCAAATGTTCTAGTACATCTCCTTTATACTAATGGAAAAATAATGATGTTAGTTCTCTGAAGATCCTATAGAGTGGATGTAAATGTTGGCTCAAACTCATACACGGGTTTGCATAGAGGTTAAAACATCCACTCTACAGGATCTCCAAGAACTCAACATCATTATTTGTCCATTACTGTAAAGTGCTCATATTTGTCCCTTTGATGCTCATACTTGATTCTAGAGTTTTTTATGCCCATAGGATTGCCCAACATTGCTCCTAGTGTGACATTGAAAATACCAAGTTTGTTTTGGAAGGCCAAAATAGGGCCAATTCACCTTGGTGTACTGGTTTATTGTTAGAGGAAGGCCTTCTCTCATTATTTGAGGAACATTCACCCTTGGAGACACATGCATAAGGGAAGTGTTCAGCCCTACCAAAGGAGAAGGTGATCATTTGAAGTATGCTTACACTATTTTATACACCATTTCATGAGAGATATTACATGCTTGGAGGTTACTCATTTAGCTGGTCCACTTGGAAGGTTGTTCACATGGTTCATGCCCTATTTTGTGAAGACCAATTTTGTATTCGAGGGATGCTTTATGGATTGACTATTGTGCACATGCGTGGTGTAGCATCCCCGACCCTCCGACCGGTGAAGAGGATGCTACCATGGCCTTAACCATCCGGGAAAATAGCCCCATGAACATGTGCATTCATAAAATGTTGAAACAAATGCATTGAATTAGAACATACACAGATACAATTATTTATCATACACAACGGAAGCAACATACATTCATAAAATAATTCAACATGTTCATCATATTCATTAATAGTAATGTGATTGCAGAGGTAAAATAGACAAGATTACTTATCTTATGAATAAATCACTCCGCAACCAGCTATGTCGCTGCAACGTTCCACCCTACCATAGTCTAGCATGCTCCTAAATCTCTTAGCAATGCTGCCACCCCCAAGCTGGGCATGATTCCCCAAGGAATAGGGAACAAGCAGGCTTACACATAGCCAAGGATACACAAAACACAGCCAAGCCAACACAGTTGGGTTTAGCAGGCCATCAACAAGACATCCAATCCAACATGGTCAGGTTTATCAGGCCATCAAGGAGCTGGGAAAGGCTAAATGCTAAGCTATTGAGCCCATTACAGAGCTGGGAACACCTACACCCGAACTAGCCTGACTTCTAAGACACCCACACACACCCAACAGAAGGAATCAGTCCCTTCTCTGCTACACAATCCCTCAGGCCCTAACTTCCCTTTTAGTGCTATTCAGGGGTTGTGGAGAAGGAAGCCAACCCTCTAGCTCTACCTCTGTGGTTTCCAAACACACCAGGTTTATCAAGCAAGCCAAGCCCCCATCCCTGTTCTCAACACAGTCCGAAGACCATCCATTGCACACATGTAATCAATCAGCAGTTACAGCTTAAGCAGGGAAAATGACTCCTAATTCATTCTTAGCCCTATCATGGCCAAAACAAATCCCAATCAAATTACAACAGTCCCAAAATGTATCAGTAACACAGATCACAACATGGGGAAAAAACCACAGTCTGTCCTGGGCAATGAAGCAATCAGAAAAGACTTACATAGGCCGCAATGGGGAAGAAAATATAGACTCCCAACCTGTGCGTGAGGGAAATTTACATCAGCCCCCTATAATTCAGATGGAAAACATGCTAGATACCACTTTGCAGGAACATGAATGACATCCGAACTGCTTTCCCCTCCTGGCTGCGTGAGATCAAACAGAAAAGGTGCCTGTGCGTGAGAATGAGCAGACTACTGTCCCTGCGTGAGGGTGAATAGACAAGGGAAAGGATGGTGTAATAGAGTGAGTGGAATGAGGGGCATAATCATTCTTCTTCCCATCATGAGGTTCAGTCCGCTGGTGGAGTGTGTGTGTGGGCAAGGACTGGAAATCCTACCACCCCCACTCCCAAAACAATAACTAGCCTCAACTACTCAATATAATGTTTAATGGTGGTGGCTGGATGAGACAAGGGAGGATGAGCAATCAAACAGGGTGGTGACACATGGATTTTCCCCCTTATAGCCCAAAATTGGACATTCCCCACCCTTATCCTTATGAGAATCATGCCCCCTTCTCAATTTAGTTGCCACGAACGTAGTTGGTTGGATTATTTAATTAAAGATGCATATTTACATGATGAAAAAACTCAATATGTATGCCGCATGCCCCGATATACCATTGGTGACAATTTAAATCTGAACATAGCATAACCCATCAATGGTGGGGCCTTGTCCTTTAGCGCTGCACCATGATCATTTACAAGGTATACATCATATTCATCTAATGCAATAGGGTCAAAACTGGGGTGTTACATTCCCCTCCCCCTTCAATAGCACTGTCCTCAGTGCTTTACAAAATTTAACAAAATGCTACACTGGAATTGCCTCAGTGTTCCACAGAATTGAACAAAAATGGGTGTGCCAATTACATGGCATCCTCCAGCTCCCACGTAGCCTCTTCAGGTCTGTAGTGCTCCCATTGCACCTTTACCTGACTTATGTCTCAGTTCCGAAGCATTGTGACCTTCCTATCAAGGATGTGCATTTCCTCGATTTGGAACTCTCCCTCGAGTTCCACCTGAATCACATCCCAATTTATCACATGGTTAGGACCATGTACATATCTCTTAAGCAAAGAAACATGAAAAACATTATGAGCCCTAGTGCTAGCAGGCAATGCAAGTCTATATGCAATGGGCCCTATCCTTTCAAGCACTTCAAATGGCCTACAATATCTTGGTGACAACTTGGCACAACTTCAAAGCTTCAAGGAACTCTTCCTTGCCCTCACTCTGAGGTAAACATGATCCCCAACACTGAACTCCCTATTCACCCTATGCTTATCTGCATAGATTTTCTGTCTGTCCTGTGCTGCTTTTAGATTTTTCCTGATCTTTACAACCTCTTACTCCATTTCCTTGAGCAATTCTAGTCCAAGCACAATCCTGTTCACTAGATTATCCCAAGTCACAGGGTCCTACACCTTCTCCCATACAAAGCTTCATACGGACTCATCCCCAAGGATGCATGCTGTCCATTGTTATAAGCAAACTATACCAAGTGCAAGTATTCTTCCCACTTGGTTGGTTTGTCCATCACGTACATGTGAAGCATATATTCAAGCACATGATTAACTCTCTCTGTATGCCCATCTGTCTGAGGATGGTATGCAGTGCTGAAGTTTAGCTTTGTACCCATATATGCAAACAACCCCTTCCAAAAGTTGGAAGTAAACTTGACATCTCTATCAGAGACTATTGCCTTAGGCAATCCATGCAATTTGAAAATATCCTTCATGAAGATCTTTGCAATGTCATCCATCTTATGCCTAGACTTAACCAGTATAAAATGTGTTGCCTTTGTCAACTTGTCCACCACAACCATGATGGAATCATGTTGTCTCCAAGTCATCGACAATCCTGTAATAAAATCCATGGAAATAACTTCCCATTTCCATTCTAGAACTGGCAAAGGCTGTAACAAGCCTGCAGGGTGTTGATGCTCAACCTTTACATGTTGACATTTCATGCACCTCAAAATGTACTCATCCATATCCCTTTTCATTCCTAGCCAAAAGTATTGCTTCCTAGCTGTAGCAATTGTCTTTTGGTATCCTGGGTGACCGTAATACAAATCTTGATGGATTTCATCCACAACAACTCTCCTCAAACCTGCTACATTTGGAATATAAATTCTACCTTTATAAGTGAGAAGTCCATCTTCTTCCAATTTATATCCCTCATACCTCTTCTCAAGACTTTGCTGTTGCAATTTTTCTTTTACCTGCTCTTACAATTCATCTCCAGCAGCATGACTAACAATTTGCTGCCTCAAATCTGATTGGAAAATACTAAGGGAGGCCACGTGCATTTCCCGCACCTTCCTGCTGAGTGCATCAGATACCTTGTTCTCTTTTCCTTTTATGTGCTTGATTTCGAAATCAAGCTCACATAAAAATTCCAGCCATCTTGCTTTCCTAGCATTCAGAGTAGGCTAATCAAACAAATACTTCAGTCCACAATGATCTGATCTGAGCTCAAATCTCCTGCCCATCAAGTAATGTCTCCACATATTGAGAGCATGTACTATGGCTGCAAGCTCTAGATCATGGGTGGCATAGTTCTTCTCATGCTCCTTTAGCTTTCTTGACTCATAACATATCACGTGGTTGTCCTGCATGAGGACTCCTCCAAGCCCTTGTCCACATGCATCGGTATACACCACAAAATATTTCACTGGATCTACAACCTTCAATACTGGTGCACTAGTGAGAATATTCTTCAATTGCTGGAAGCTTTCTTCACACCTCGATGTCCATTCAAACTTCATCCCCTTCTTTTGAAAAGAAGTGATGGCATGTGCAACTTTGGAGAATCCCTCAATAAAACTCCAGTAGTATCCTGCAAGTCCCATAAAAGATCTTACATATGTCACATTTCTTGGAGTAGGCCAATTCATAATGGCGTCAATCTTCTCAGGGTCCACATATATACCCTCCTCTGAGATAATGTGACCCAAATACTGAATTCTATCTCTATAGAAGTCACACTTGCTCAGTTTTGCATACAACTGATGCTCCCTGAGCAAATTCAACGTCAATCTCAAATTCTCTTCATGCTCTTTCTCATTCTTAGAATAAACAAGAATGTCATCAAGGAAGACAAGAACAAACTTGTCCAAATACCTGCTGATGACACTATTCATAAGGCACATAAATGTAGCTGGTACATTTGTGAGACCAAATGGTACCACTACAAACTCATAATTCCCATACCTTGTCCTGAAGGCTGTCTTATGAATGTCTTCATCCTTGATTCTCACCTGATGGTAACCAGACCTCAAGTCAATCTTGGAAAATACCTTTGCTCCTCTCATTTGATCAAAGAGGTCATCAATCCTAGGAAAAGGATATTTATTCTTCTTAGTAACCTTGTTTAAATATCTGTAATCAATACATAACCTGAGTGTACCATCTTTCTTCTTTACAAATAGAACTGGTGCTCCCCAAGGAGACACACTCGGCTGGATATACTTCTTTTCCAACAACTCTTGCAGTTGCATCTTCAACTCTAGCATCTACGGTGTACTCATCCTATAGGGTGACTTGGACACTGGTGCTGCTCCTGGCACAAGTTCAATTGTGAAATCAATGTACCTCTTGGGAGGAAGCCCTGGAATCTCATTAGGAAACACATCCCTGAATTCCTGTAACACCTGATAGTCCTCCAACTTAGGAGTTTCATCTCCTGATGTCTCCAAAATATGAGCTGCATACAACTGGAAACCCTTCCTACAGAACTTCTTTAACTTCATTGCTGAAACTTGTCATACTGAAATCACCTTTGGAATACCTTTCATGACTACTAGGTTCCCTTCTTCATTCATGCATTCGAAATTCTTATTGTAGTAGTCAAGATTCACTCTGTGAGCTTCTAACCAATCCATTCCAATGAGAACATCATAGGAACCAAGTGGTAGAACATTTAGATCTACACAAGTGACCAATCCATCCATGACCAATGGACATTTCTCTACCATTTCATTGAATTTTCTCTTAGTTCCAGTGGCTAGCTAAACTAACCAAGACTTCCTATGCTTTACTTTCTTAAAAGCACAAATCTCCACTACTCTAGGAGTAATGTAACTGTGAGTAGAACCAGGTTCAATCAAAATAGAAACAGATTGCTCAACAATCTTACCTGCTACTTCAACCACAGTTGACTGGTGATTTGACTAGTGGTCCTCCAGTGCTGCATAAATCCTAGGGACTGCCCTTGCTACTTGACCCACTGTTTCTGCTTCTTGAATTTTATAAGCCAGTCTTGCACTCTCATTCTCGAGTGGACAATTTCTGTGCATGTGGGGTCCTCCACATTTCCAACATTGAAGTGGTCCCATGTTATGTTGTGGATCTTTAGGCTTTTCTCCTGTCATTTCGATGGGCTTACTCACAACTTGGGATGGCTTCTTCTGCTAATTCCTGAAGTTAGAAGGTTTGAAACCTTTCTTTCTGTGGTCAAACTTCTCATTCTTCTTGTCCTTCCATGCCTTATGGTAATTCGTCTTACCTTTGCTTTGCTCATAGCAATACTTATCCTTCCTTATTGCTTCCTCAAGAGTTCTAGGTTCATAAAACTCGATTCTATATTTGTAAGACTGAGGTAATCCACTCAGAAAACACTAGACCTTCACTTTTTCATCTCTAATGTACCGAACATACCTCAACAGCTCCAAAACCTTATTTTCATATTCTTCCATGGTCTACTGTTCCAATCTCAGTTCATGGAACTCCTTAATATTGTCATCATAATACCTATCAGAGAGGTATTTCTGTTTGAAATACTTCTTGAACTGTTTCCATTTAAGTCTCCTTTCATTGACCCTCTTTACTTGCTTGAAGTGTTCCCACCAAATGGATGCCGTTCCATTCAGATTGAATATGGCAACTCTTTCCTTCATGTTTCCTAAACAGTGATTCACTTGAAAGTACTTCTTTATTCCAAGAAGCCAAGCTTCAGCCTCTTGTCCCGTCTTCACCTCACCATCAAATGTAGGAGGTTTAGCTTTCTTAAATTCATCCTGAGAGTGATCCCTATGGTGTCTCTTTATTTTCCTTTTATGAGGTGAAGAACTTGAATCATCGCTGGATTCTTCAAAATCAGATGATCCACTAGAAGTCCTTCTCCTTCTCCTAGTACTGCTCTTACTCCCTTCTAGTCTTGTTGTACGTCGTCCAGAGTCTATCTTTCTTTGCAATTCTATTAAACTCTGCAACATTACAACATAAGTTGATTTTGCTCTTCCTGGGCTTTGATCAAGCTTCTCATGGTGGCTGCAACCTCGGACGGTGTCTCTTGGAATCTCCTTCCATTAGACTCTATGTCATCATTTCCATTACGGGCATTTTCTCCCATGGAATCTCCTGCTCGCTCGTAAGAATTTCGAGCATCATACCCATCATGGGTTCTCATGATTGAACCACCTCTGGCTTTACCACACTGTTCTTCCCGGAGTACTTCTTTGGAAGTTATCTAAAGTTCTGTAAATGTGTTCGTAGCAAACTGTTAGATTCACAATATTAATATAAATCAAAATTATTTACCTTTTCTTTTGGAATTCATAAAACAATAATTATGCTAAACACAGAATTTTCTCTATTTCATATTCAGCATTATGACCACAGACAGTCTGCTGAAATCTGCTAAAAACCGATTGAAAATCCTACTAAAAAACGACCGAAGTTTCCTCTACAGAGTTGGATCCCATTCCAACTATCAATCCGACATTTCGGCGGTGGAAACAACTAGCTTCTTCCGCTGTTCATCGGACGCACAGTTGCTTGGGCAGCCACAACGGTGGAAATAAATCTCATTAAGACCTCCACGACAATCTAAGTAAGCTTTCGATCTACATCGGCGACCAAGTTGACTGTGCATCAGGTGCATAGTCCTTTGAGTAGCCGCAATGGTGGAAAGCATTCTTACTTCAGCTTCCATGGGCAAATGTCTAGACTTCCCATTAGCTGTCGGAAGTACTAATCACTACGGCATTAGTGGTTGAAGCCTCTATCCATCAGAAGGATAGTTCATTAGCCAGCTGTAATGGCGGATGTTCAATCCACTAACTTCATCCGATGTAGCTCATCGGCAACTGAATTAACTAGGTGTTGGTGAAATAGTTCCATCAACATCTGCATTGGCAGCCCACCATCATTGATATTCTTCCGATCGGTGACAAAATCCACTAAGGCATAACCTGATCGACATCAGCAGTCTCTTCTCATCAGAAGGCTAGTTCTCTTGGATTCCGCAATGGCGGGTGCACAAACCACTAACTTCTGCCGATCCAAATAGCTAACTGTTGTCGATCACCGATGGCCTCAACACTTAGACAATTCTTTGAAAATTTTCTCTTCTTCTATCAGAGAAAACTTTCTTCCACTGACTTTGTCGGCTCCATAATCCACTAACACCTCCACATCGGTGAGTGGAAAACTAAAGCATCAGCGGTTTAGTTCGTTCAGCAGCCGCAATAGTAGCTCATCATCTTTGATCCTTTCCCAATCAGTGATCCAATCCACTAAAATTTTCTGACCGACGAACTAATTTTTGACCGGCATCGGCAGTCGAAGCTTTTCCCCATCGGAAGACTAGTGCTCTAGGATTCCGCAATGGCGGACGCATGAAGCACTATCTTCTTCCGATAGCCAACGATTTCGGGCCTTAGAAAAATTCTTAAGCTTTATTTCTTTATGGCGTCGACGGTTGGAGGCCTTACCCATCAGACGCTTAGTTGTCTAGCCATCCGCAATGGCGAGTGCTCGATCAACTATTTTCCACCGACGACATCGGCAGTCTCATCAACTAACCTTCGTCCAGCGCATCGGCAGTCCAAACCACTACATTGAGCCGGTGTTTCGACGGTCTTCGACTGATCTTTTCTAAAACTGTCGCTCCCGCATCCCCTAATTTCCACCGATGGCCGACGAAAACTTAGAAAACTTTCCACAATTTTCTTCTCACTGTCCTCCATCGGGTGTGCTTCTGTCTAGCTCTCCGCTGTGTTGAAAGTACATCCCACTAAGTGTTCTGATGAACCAATGGTTCAAACATTTAGACAATTTTCTTTTGTGAATTTTCTAGTCATTCATTGATTTCTCCTGGGCAGAAGGAAACATGTCTCTGCTACTAGTCTTTCATGGCTCATTCAGGCCCATGCTGCAACATGAGCTCTGATACCACACTGTAGCATCCCTGACCCTCCGACTGGAGAAGAGGACGCTACCATGGCCTTAACCATCTGGGAAACTAGCCCCATGAACATGTGCATTCATAAAATGTTGAAACAAATGCATTGAAGTAGAACATACACATATAAAATTATTTATCATACACAATGGAAGCAACATACATTCATACAAGCATTCAACATGTTCATTATATTCATTAATAGTAATGTGATTGCAGAGGTAAAATAGAAAAGATTACTTATCTTTTGAATAACTCACTCTACAACCAGCTACGTTGCTGCAACGTTCCACCCAACCATAGGCTAGCATGCTCCTAAATCTCTTAGCAATGCTGCCACCCCCAAGCTGGACATGATTCCCCAAGGAATAACGAACAAGCAGGCTTACACATAGCCAAGGATACACAAAACACAGCCAAGCCAACACAGTTGGGTTTATCAGGCCATCAACAAGATAGCCAAGCCAACATGGTCAGGTTTATCAGGCCATCAAGGAGTTGGGAAAGGCTAAATTCTAAGCTGTTGAGCCCATTACAAAGCTAGGAATACCTACACCTGAACTAGCCTGACTTCTAAGACACCCACACGCACCCAACACAAGGAATCAGTCCCTTCTCTGCTACACAGTCCCTCAGGCCATGACTTCCCTTTCAGTGCTATTCAGGGGTTGTGGAGAAGAAATCCAGCCCTCTAGATCTACCTGTGTGGTTTCCAAAAACACTAGGTTTATCAAGTAAGCCAATCCCCCATCCTTGCTCTCAACACAGTCCGAATACCATCCATTGAACGCATGCAATCAATCAGCAGTTATAGCTTAAGCAGGGAAAATGAATCCTAAGTCGTTCTTGGCCCTATCGTGGCCAAAATGACTCCCAAGCGAATTACAACAGTCCCAAAATGTATCAGTAACACAGATCACAACATGGGGAAAAAACCGCAATCCATCCTGGGCAATGAAGCAATCAAAAAATACTTACACAGGCCGGAATGGGGAAGAAAATATAGAATCCCAACCTGTGCATGAGGGAAATTTACATCAGCCCCCTGGAATTTGGATGGAAAACATGCTAGATACCACTCTATAGGAACGTGAATGACATCAGAACTGCTTTCCCCTCCTGGCTGTGTGAGATCAAACAGAAAAGGTGCCTATGCATGAGAATGAGCAGACTACTGTCCCTGCGTGAGGGTGAATAGACAAGGAAAATGATGGTGTAGTGGAGTGAGTGGAATGAGGGGTGTAGTCATTCTTCTGCCCATCATGAGGTTCACTCTGCTGGTGGAGTGTGCATGTGGGCAAGGACTGGCAGTCCTACCACCCCCACTCCCAAAACAATAACTGCCTCAACTACTCAGCGAAACATTTAATGGTGGTGGTTGGATGAGACAAGGAAGGATGAGCAATCAAACAGGGTGGTGACACATGGATTTTCCCCCTTATAGCCCAAATTGGACATTCCCCCCCTTATCCTTATGAGAATCATGCCCCCTTCTCAATTTAGTTGCCGTGGACGTAGCTAGTTGGATTATTTAATTAAAGATGCATATTTACATGATGAAAAAACTCAATATGTATGCCGCATGCCCCAATATACCATCGGTGACAATTTAAATCCGAACATAGCATAACCCATCAATGGTGGGGCCTTGGCCTTTAGCTCCGCACCATGATCATTTACAAGGTATACATCATATTCATCTAATGCAACGGGGTCAAAACCGGGGTGTTATAGGTGGCATCTAGGGCCTACAAAGAAAGTTGTGTTTTAATCCAAATAGTGTTATGATGTATAGGAATCCTACAAACCTAATTGAGTCAACAATGAAGTAGGTTTAGAGTCTAGATGTTTATATTTCTAGGTTAATTTTTTTTTTGAATTGAAGTGTCATGTGTGTGGCCTATGCATTCCCACATTCACTTGGTCATTTTAGTACGGATTGGGATGAATTGACCATTTTTTTACCGATCCATTCAATCATACCTTGATTTGCTTGGTTCGGTACCAAACTTGTCACTCCAATCGTTTCAAAGGCCGAGTTAGGAAAGGCAATGTTAGGAAAAGGCAATGTTAGGAAAAGGAAAGGCAAGCAATAAGTGAGAATGGAGAATTGTATGTAACTAAAAGAGGGGCATATATAAGATTTCTTAGGGCATAAATAAATTTTTGCATACAATCCCATTAGTAGCATAAATTATGGGAGAGATCAAAAAAACATCACTACACAAATATTAACCGATAAGTATGGTTTCGGTGTTTCATTTGGAGAATAAAATCCTATAACAATAGTTGTTATTATGACTCTTAAAGGGTGCTAGATGAGATCGGTGCACTTTTAGGAAGTTCAACTTTCAAGCAAAATAAGCCATCAACAACAAGTATGTGCACCCTAGAAAACATGGAAAAGATCATAAAACATATTAGGTAAAATGGATAATCATCTATAACATCACAAAATCATTCATGGGAAAACTAAAAACCACTTAAAGGAGATATGTTCTTTGAAGAAGATAGTCCATTAAAGGAGAACCTACAGGTTTTGTATAGACATATATTGGCATAAATTGTAGTGTTATATGTGATGCATATGCATAACATATCGTCTCAAGTTTGACAATGTTGAAAGGCTAAAGTACAATGGCCACAAGCATACATTTGAAGCTTATGAAGCCTACCCAATTCATGTTAGCAAAAGGCAATGCAAGCAATAAGTTAGAATGGAGACTTGTATGTAACCAAAAGAGGGGCATACATTAGAATTTTTAGGGCTGCCAAATTCCCACGCCTATTAACCAAACTCGTTCTTGAAAATATTTTTCATTAACAAGTTATTGGATTACAAGTCTTTCCAAGTTTTTTTTCATATAAGTCTTCCCGTGTTTTTTTGCTGGTATTTTGCTATGCTTATGCCATTTTTTTTTTGGCCACGGTGCAGGTAGAACCAAACAGGTATTTTTCAGACCTGTCTTCCTCCACCAAAGGGAGTTTGAGAAGGATAGAGGAAAGTGAGACATCTAGAAGGTCTACACGGGATAGATCAACTAGATGTCAGAAGATCAGAAGAAAATTCGACAAACGCATAAATTTTTTTCTCCAAGGAGGGGGGTCATGTTCCTATGATGATGAGACAGCAGGAGACATCGACGTGCCCTTAAGGTACCAACACCTAGTGAAAAAATGGGTGCCTAGCGATCTTCCTAAAGTAAACACTGATTTTTGTGTGAATGAGAGCATATATAGAATTGCACCGTCCTCATTGCATGGATTGGGCTTGTTTTGCATGGACGGCATAAAGGTTGGATATGGTAGATGTATAGAATTGATGGAGTATGTTGGACCCTATTACAAATACATTTATTGGATGTGCCTGGTCCAATATACATGAAGTATGTGTAGATATGGCTTGTCAGCGAATTATATACAACTGAAAGACAAAGCTCAAAATAAAGGAGAAACGATGTACATGGACGGAAGGCTAAAAACAACCGGTAATATTGCGGGGTTTATAAACAGTACACAACCAGGGTCTACATTAAAGCAACCCAACTACATATTTGAGTCACGTGAAGGAAACCATGTCTTTGTATGTGCAATTAATCAATAGCTACTGGTGAAGAACTGCTTATTGATTACAATTTGAATCGTGTAGATACAAACAATGTTAGTATGGTTGTGGTACAACAAACAATTTAACCACCCTTTTATTAATTATTTTAACATCTATAGGAATTTTTGTTAGCATACAATTGAAATTATCTAGTTTTCATGTTTTTTTATGTAACTTTTATTTTGTTTTTGATGCAAGGTTCTCTCAGGGGCACCTCCATCTCCGCAGATGTTTGTCGACTTGAGTCAAGGCAACAGGTATACATTGATGTTTCCAATGTAATATTAAATTTATGATGGACATATAGATATTTTGTTATGTATTTTCATTAGTATATTAGGTTTGTTTATATAATATTACCGATTTTCCATGTAGAGTGTTGATCAGGGAAGCCAACCTGCTGTTGATCAGCCGACTACAGCATCAAGGCAACATCCAAACATGAATGTAATTCTCCATTTCAAATACTTTAAAATCTATTGTGATGCATTATGTTTATTTTGTTATGTATTCTTTTGTTTTTATGGTTGCATTCATGATGGTAATGTTGACCGGGGAAACTCCTCAACTGTTGATTAGACGACTGGAGACTCGAGGCAACCATTTAACCTAAATGTAATTCCACATTCTAAATACTTCAAAAATGTACACATATAAAACATGTAGCATAGTGTTTATTTTTGTTTTTGTTCAGTATTTGTTATCTTATACATATTGCGTTCATTGTGATAATGTTCTCTACTTTTTTTGCAGGTGGCTGATTGAGGTAAATCCCCATCTGTTGATTAGACCACGCCCTCGACTAGGCATCAGGTAATCCTAGATGTAATCCATAATGTAATTATTTGTGCACACTATATTTTCAAAGACTAAGCAATTTTTTATATATATCAGTTGTAGACAGGGGATTCCTTTTATCAAACGATGTCTCAAAACTCTTTACAGAATGAGGTCTCTTGGTTGATGAGAGATAGTGAAATTAGAGAGTCTGTAGACCCGTTGAGGGTGCTATAAAGGACAAGGGAAAAAAAAAATGAGGAACTAATTCGTCTAACATTGGCAGTTCCACTAACAGAAGGGCTCAAACAAAGGATTCAATTGTTGTTATGGAAACGTAAACAAGTGGACATAAGTTATCGAATAAAAATGTAAATTCATTTATAAAAACTTTATAATATTTGATTTTATATGCTATTGAACTTATAATACAATGGGTTTAATTTACAGCGCGCTATGGAGATTATCAGTGGTGGTCAAGGAAATGTTGGTCCCAGTGACCAAACCACTCCACATACACCACATACTGCTCCCATATTTTCCACTAAACAATCGGCAAAAATCTCTGCGACACCGCTGAGGGCAGTCGAGGGTGCAGCCGATGTTTCCCCACCCACAATAGATGTTGCAAAAGAAGGGGTGGATGCAGGGCTAGATAGAGATGTGGAAGCATTTCCTAGATCTTCTCATGTGACTAGCACTGGTTCAATAAAGTGTACATTTTTGGTGAATGAAGAACTGGTTCCAATAAAGATAGAGAGGATTCGAGTTCATTATAGATTGTTGAATTTATTTTTTATAATTTGTGTCTAATATACCGATAATATTTTCTAATGTTGACTAATGATGGCAATAATGTTTTGTAGGAAATGATATATTTTATAAACACATGAATGATTTGGCCTTGGAGATTATTGGGCCCACCATCCCCACAATGTGGAACAAGCAGCCAAAAGCTTTAAAGGATGATCTGACTAATCGCTTGGTTAGTCTGTTTGGAAAAGATACCTTTGATACATCGAAGGTACTATAGAAGGATGGAAAAAATCTAAAGATTGTTCGAGACCAATATAGGGTTCACCTAGAAAAGAACCCTAGGTATGAGCACCCTCCAATGATTCCATCTATGGAGTGGAAAGCCTTCGTGGAAGATGGAAAAGAGAAGGGCCTGAGAAAATCAGGAAAAATACCACCAGGTGGAATAGGGAGGTATGCAATACATTCCAAAATGTAGGGGTAAGCCTTATTATTACTAGTTTTTATATCAATTTTGGTACATAGAATAATGTATTTAAAAACATAATTAGGCTCTTAGACACATCTAAGGCCACAAAGGCAAGAATTGAAAAAATTGGCCAACACAAGCTTGGGCTTGGTGGTTACTCCAACTTGGCGGCCCGATATGTAAGTATCACAAAACCCAAATCCACATCCAAATATGATACAGATTATTAATTTTGTTTTGTCCTGAAAAAATGATTTAAAATTAATGACATCATGCAAATATGAAGGCCAACCGGTTCAAAGAATTGCCCAACGCGGATTACATGAAGCTTGGCTTCGAACATGGCTTTGACGCCGTTGTTGAACACCGGAGAAGCTTGTCTGTGAATACTACATGATCTTCTACTGATCCATCTGGTGCCCAGGTATGTGAAAACTGTATAGTTTAATGATAATTTATTAATAATCATGCAATTTGTTCCTTATAAATAAACTAACATAAATTATTTATTCCTTTTTGTGCAGGAAAGTAATGATCCCGTTCATGTCGAGGATGTAGTACATGACCAACCAAACAAAGATCATGCTTCTCATCCTGGTAATGAATTTATTAATTTGCTACTATTTTTTATAGACCATTGCATATGATTAACATTAATTCTAATTCTACACAATTCAACTACAGAGCATGTGGCTGCAGATCATAACACGGAACAGGTTGGGCCAATACGAGATAATGTTGAACATGTTGATGTGCACATGGCAGGTAAAAACACACATTCGTAAATTTTTTTAAATGAATTACTCGTATTTATCAAAATATAAATATATTAATGAAATATTTTGACATTATTGTAGAAATTCATTGCCCCTCGCCCGAAGTTCAACCTTGCGAGCAGACTAGTAGGGATACCAATGATCAGATTCTCGAAGATGTGACTCTAACTAAATATTTAAAGAGAAGAAAAGTAAAAAGGAAGTGACTAAAAAGATTATGAGTAATTCTTATTTATAAAAAAAAATTAATGCTTTTTTCGTCTGTTTCATGAATGAATGCTTTACTGAATTGTTTATTGATATTTTTTTTTCTGCCATTGACTAAATTAATGTTTTAATGAATGGTTTTTTCAGCTGTTGAATGATTGAATGGTTTAATGAATGTTTTAAAGAATGATTTAATGAAAGCATTTTTCAACTATTGAGTGAAATAATTTTCATTGTAGATGCATTGTTATTTGCATTGTGAAATAGTGAAATAAATTGTTATTTGCAAGTATAGGCATTGGGTTTGGGGAGTTGAGAGTGATGTGAGGGGCGGGAGGGGCCATAAGAGCTTCCACCTACACGTGGTTGGTCTTGTTTAGTAGAGAATATTAAATTATTCTCGAAACAAAGAGGAGCTCAATGAATGGTAAGGAAGAATACATTAAAAAACAACTATTTCTATATTTTTACTGTGTAATTTTCACTATTGCTATTTGAC
The DNA here is from genome assembly GCA_001517045.1 of Pseudotsuga menziesii. Classification (NCBI taxonomy): domain Eukaryota; kingdom Viridiplantae; phylum Streptophyta; class Pinopsida; order Pinales; family Pinaceae; genus Pseudotsuga; species Pseudotsuga menziesii. Next base: position 162,635 of record LPNX011006240.1, read on the forward strand.
TCCTCCATTGGAGCTTGTTACATATAGCGTTGAGAAACATTTCCATAGTGAAGAGGCAAGAAATGGAGTTTTGATTAGATCGATGGCCTTATATACATAGTATTTTTGGTTATCCATGTTTTATCAGGTGATATATTCTTAACAATTAATTTACATGAATAGTTGAATAGTATTGTAATTTACATTATAATAGAATTGTATTTATTTAGATTGTTTTTGTTATTTTCATAAACAAACATAAATATCTTTGATGGGTCCTAACATTAAACTATTGCAACAGGACAAAAAATGAAGTATGTTGAATGATGTTTTGAAAGGTAAAGCATAAGAAGATAGTGTGAAGATCCAAAAATCAAGGTATAATATGTTTTATTTTCTTTGATTGAGCTGTGTATTGGGTATTTATGAATGTGCACACACATACATTCAGTTGATGATGATGATTACCATACATAGAGGCGAACTTTGTTATATCTGATCTAAACAATTACCTTAAATATTTTGATTTATCATGATAACTGGCCCCGTGGATGTAGACAAGAAGATAGGTGACGCACTGGAGGATCTAGGGCTAAATAGGCAGACCAAAATTTGAGGGTGGCTTATAATTTTAAAATTGTTGTTATTTTTGGATTGTTGAATTTTATAAATTTCTAAGGTTTTTGAGTTTATAAAAACATAGATCTAATCTAATACTACACTAATCACACAAATGCGTATATTTACACAAGAAATACTACTATATTTACCTCTAGGGTTTGTTGGAGGATCCTAATTAGGGAAAAAATCAGAGATCTAAGGACAAACAAGATAACATTCCTTCAAGAGGATGTTTTATAACATGTAAAAGTTGACAAACGTTAGTAAAAATCCCTAATTCAAAGAAAACACAGCATTACAACCACCATTCAATCCATAGAAGCATAATTTCACCAAAATTTACCAACGGAGCAACCAAGAAAACCCTAGATCCTCCTTGTGCTTTTGTTCTTCCAACGATGCTAGCATCAATCTTGCATGTGCATGAAACCCTAGAATTCACCCATCATTTTACCATAAATCCAAAGAAGAAATAGTAATATATTTGATAAGTTTCCCCTATGAATCCATAGGCAAGCCTATATTATTAGAATGCATTAACAAAGCTAGAGTAGGAGTTTTAAGAAAAAACTTTGAAAAAACATACAATTTATTTTTGTGATCAACTTTTTCATGGGCTTCATTTTGCTCGTCAAACGTGGGCCAATCTAATGCTCCTGCAACTCCATAGCCATTGTAAACCAATCTTTATATGGAGTCATTGGTTTATGCTCTTCAATATGAAGGCCCTCTTAAACATTGCCTCTTTCTATGAAGTCATAGACAATAAGGCATTCCTTGCCTCATGCATAATAGCTAATACAAAGTAGTTAGATGGTAATCATTGTGCTTAATACTTAGCCACCGATGCTGGTTATAATAGAACATTATGTTTGCTTGTAGTAAAAATAAACTATGAAGCCTTATAGAGTTTCTCTTCTTCTGGTAAATACTTTATTATTAGACTGTGAGATATCTTGAATTCAATATCTATTTGTTTTAGCAGCCAAAGCCTTCATAGACTCCATTCATTGCATCAAAGGCATTGACCCACTGATCATTGGTATTATTGTAAATAAATATTTCATAAAAGCTCTGTTGCCATCTCTCCAGGAAAATAAAGGGATTCACTAGCTGCAAAAGGATTGGATGCTATAAACTCATGCTCCCAGCCTGTAGAAAACACAACAGCAACACAAAGCATAAAAATGGAAAGCCTATATAATAAATTACAAAGGGAAATGCATGATAAATTTGGATAAATTGGGTTATAAGGGAGATCAATGTTTTTCTTGCATTGCCAGCCTCTCCTAGGGATCCAGTTGCCACTATTTTGCTATCTAAGTAACGGCAGAGGGAATCGCTGTCTTTGAAAGTCAGTTGAGAAAGGATACATAGTGATTTAGCTTTGGGAAGGTAAATTGTTGTCTTTGCTGTATTTGTTGCTTGCAGGCCAGTAGGATAAGGTGTTTCTTTGGTCAATATAGATACTGTGGATGGATGCTGCTGAGTGGAGTTTGGACCTCAAGCCCCAAGCCATGATGCAATAAATGTAGCTATTAAAAATTTAGTCCAGTTAGGTACAGTTGTTTGTGGGCAAAAAGTCCTAAAAAAATTAACTAAATCTGGTTTGAATCTCATCAAGATGGGTGTAGAACCTCGATTAGGGATTTTGAGTTTTGTGGGTGGAGAGTTGTTGGATCGATAGCTGCTGCAAATGCAAATAGATTTTTTTGTTTTTTATATATGTTTTGAGGTTGATACTATTGATCCATGACCTTGTGGTTTGTATTTGTCTCACTCAGCCCTACAACTACCTATCTCTCTCTCTCTCTCAAGTATGTGCATTGTTTCGTTAGTGACTTGTCTCCTAAGAGACAAAGTGTGATCGTATTATAAATCTGAGTATAGAAATTAAGGAATGTCTAAACCACATTGTTTTCTTCTATTTTTCCATTTATAATATTTTTGCATGTGCTTGACTAATTCTGTTCATACATATCCTAGGTAATTGTAATTGATGGATGTACATAGTGCTGATATGTAGTAATCCTGGCTTGGTTTGGAGAAAAATGGGTCATAGAATCAACTGAATGGACATTTAGTTTTGACATTGAGGAATCATGCAAAAACGAGTAAACAAACCTCTGTAATTGAATCACATATCTTGAATCACATAGACTTGGAGAAGGTTCAATTGGGTCTTGTGCACAGCTACAACAGAGCCAACGTGAAATTCAATGTCAATAGAGTGGATAACATGGTTATACAGGCTAATAGTCTTCTCGAAACCTTGGACAAGGACATCATGAACACCTTTTGCATGAGAGTAAGGTATTGCAAGTTTAAACTTAGTATTGTTTTTAATTTTTTTGGGGTTTTATATGAAACAACATTTAAGATAGTTCAGTCAGGGTCAATTCTAACAGTTGTCAAGTTGAGGTCAATTTCCCATAAGTGGCTTTTAATTCTTTGGTTAGGACTCATGAATCATATTTATACTGAAAGGTAAAAGGATTTGTTTATTAACTTAGATTTATATCAGATCCATGATTTCTTTGTTCTCTGAGATGTGTTTTAAAATCACTATATTTGATATTCCCAAGGAATAAATAAAAATATACATTTGACTAGTCCTGCAAGGACTCAAGTGTGTTGGATACTGTTTTGTTGTCCCTCATTCAAAAACAAAGAAATTTAAGAAAACTATTAAAAGTCTTACGTATTCTCTAGGATACTCAATTTGTCATTAATATAGAATCATCAAAAGAGTCCTAATATCTAAACCATCAATACAACAATAGGAGCATAACCAGTGTCTACATCCCTTAGCTATGACACTAAGCTAATTTGCCATTAAGTGGTCGTTAGTACAAGTCTTTTCTGAATCAAATAGGAAGTGACTTTTCTAAATTCTTGTTTGGTTTAGGCACCCTTCAATAACAACAAAGTATATTTAGAAAGCTTGTCTACCATTGAGTTGAAATCACATATATTCAATCACATAGACTTGGAGAAGGCTCAATTGGGTCTTGGGCACAGCTACAATAGAGCCAACGTGAAATTCAATGTCAATAGAGTGGATAACATGGTTATACAGGCTATTAGTCTTCTCGATACCTTGGACAAGGACATCAACACCTTCTGCAAGAGATTAAGGTATTGCAAGTTTAAACTTAGTTTTGTTTTTACTTTTTTTTGGGTTTTATATGAAACAACATTTAAGATAGTTTAGTCAGGTTCAATTCTAACAGCTGTCTTTTATACAGGGAAAAATATCAGAATAATGGTGAGGTACCATTACTGGAACATGCCCCAATCATGGGAACATACTCAACATACTTATTTTCTGCAGGCCTGCAATCCATGACTGAGGAGGAATTGACCGCAAACAATGAACCATGTTGCTCAGAGAAATTTGACAAAATTGGAAGCTCTTTAGTTTTTTCTCTCAAATCCATCACTGATTGTTTAGAAACTTGCTGATTCTTCTTGCCTGTAATCTCAAACTCAGGTTTGTTCTTACTTGTATTCTCAAACTCAGCTCCCAAAATATCTGACAATTTTGAATGTAGAGAATCTCTCTTTGAGCCCTTTGACACACTCCACATATTAACCTATGCTCGATCATCTGAGCTACTTATCAACTCACCAATGTTTGGTCCAAACAAGTTTCCTTCAGTGGTCAAATTCTAGGCTAAAACCATGTGGGGGTAAGTGAAATATTTGGATTTTTTTTTTAAATCCACCAACAGGCGTCACTTTTCTGACGTTCTTCTGACACTCCGATAAACCCATATGATAACTGTGTCATGACTTCGACGCTTCCTCCCATCGGTCATTCGATGGTTAAAGTGTCGGGCCACGTCGAAAGTCCGACTCTTCCAGTGTCGGCTAGCATCGTATTTTCGACACTCTCTGGATAAAAATACCGACGGCGTCGCCTTTCCTGCGGCACTTCTATTCGTCGGAAGGTCGACACTTCAAGGGTCAAAGGACATCAGATTTCTGACGGTTTATGCAATTTTGATTGGCACTTTGGAAGGAAAAATGGTTGAATATGTGACACAATGGTGTGTCGGATCTTCAACCCACATTAGTAGAATGTTGAAGATCCAACGTTACGCCACTGGTGGAAAAAAAAAGTGTATGTTTCGAAAATGCAACAGAGAAGTGTCAAATTTCAGACATGCAAGGTGTCGAATTTTGGGTTGAAATTCTGATGTGGAAGAACAAGTGAAGACAGTTCAAGAAATAATCCAAAATGAAGAATATTATGACGAGACTTCAAGAGGCCTCAGACACACTCTAGTTATGTGACAGTTTTGAGCGACATCATTAATGCAGATCCTTCTAGCTATGAAGAAGTATCCAAGAAGAAAGGGAATGAGAGTACCAAGAAGAATGATGTCTAGGATACGGTATTGACACCTCAAGGGAAGTTCCTGGTGTCTTCCATATGGCCATATGGATCTACAAGATCCAACATGCAGTAGATGGAAACATTGTGGGATACAAGGAAAGATTCGTAGCGCAAGGATTCTCACAGAAAGAAGGCATAGACTACAAAGAGACATTTGCAACCACTGGAATTTAAGACACATGACAAGTAGACTCATGTGTGCAAATTAAATAAGGTCGTGTACGAGCTCAGCAGTAACTCATGGAATAACGCATACATGAGGAGATTGAATACCACCTAGAGTGATGAATATCTTAACCTTTGCTACAAGGTTGAAGATGAAAGCCTATAGAGGATGACAATCTCACAGATGGGTGCGAGAAGAACTTTTGAAAAGGTTCAAGATAGAAGATCTTGGTATCTAGTAAACCTATATGGATACATAGAATATTAGTAGCAAAGGAAGCTACTTGTCACTCCAGTACAAAATGTTTCAATACATAGAGTATGAAAGGAAGAGGGAGAATGATGTTCCACTTCAGATGGAGTGACTGCATAATATCCTGAGGTTAGACATGGTACGATAGGATGGACAGATTACTGATGACTCTAATATTTACTAATACTAAAGTGGATTTGAACCTTTTATTCAAGGTTGAAGGTGTGTAAATTGAACCCAGGTGTTAGAACAATTACACTCACAAAAATTGCCTATTACACATGCAAATTACACACAAAGGAGACTAAATATGGACCTGAACACTAATATGTATTGAATAAGTGTACAATAGCCAACCCTTGAAGTCATAGGATGCCACAATAAATAAGGATTCAAATACATAAGTATGCCATTCTAATTTGGTCAAAAGCAGGCTTATTAAATCTAAGCAAATCCCCCATAGGTGCATAAAGCAGTTTCCAAATCTATCTAGGAGCTCATGAATTGGAAAAATAAATTAGGAAAGATAATATATGATGGAAGGACAACTCATACATTCTTTTCTTAGGAGAAAAGAGTGGAGGATGATGAGGACAAAAAACAAGTTAACTTCACCTAGTCAAACTTTCCCAATTGCCTTAAAACTCAGCAAAAGAAGGCAATAAAGCAGAAAAAGAAGACATGTGCTAGGAAGGATAGGAATAAGAAAATTTGATTCCAAGTGGTTTCCCAAGTTCTCCATGACTTAGTTTTAGCAAGTTTGACCACTTTGGACATGTGGAGGACAACTTGCATAAGGTGGAATATGGAAACTAGGCAAATAAGACAAAAATGGATTAATTCATGTCTAAGGTAGCTAACTATGGGTTGATTATTCTAACACCCCCCCTTAAGCCTAACTTATGAGTAAAATATAAGAAAATTATAGGGCCTAGAAACAAGGCTTAGTCACCCTTTACATACTGCATGTCCATTTAACCAAGGAAAGAGGCAAAAACCCAGTGGGAAAAATCCTCCCTTAAACATGGACAATAAAACAAAATTTGAAAATCTTGTCATCACTCATGCTTCACAGCATGATCAGAAATTCTCAATAGTGATTTGAGATTGCTGAATGTCTTCTCACAAAATACTTTGGTGAAGATATCTGCTACTTGTTCTGAAGATGAACAGAAGAGTAGGTGAATGGTGCCATCATGCACAAGCTGTCTAATGTAGTACATATGGATCTCAATGTGTTTGGTTCTCTGTCTCTGAACTGGATCATTGCATATTCGAATGGTACTTTCATTATCACAATAGATAGTAGTTGATTATTTTGATTCAAAGCCACACTCACCAAGTAACCCCTGCAACCATAAACATTGAGTTGCTGCATTTACAACTCCTTTGTACTCTGCTTCTATAGATGAGAGTGCAATGGCACTCTGTTTCTAGCTTGACCCGATGATTGGTCCTTCAGCAAGCATGAACACATATCCTGATTTTGAATTTCGATCTGTGTTGTCACCTGCCCAATCACTGTCAGTAAACCCAATCAAATCAAGATCAGATTTAGCTTTGTAGAAGATCCCATGAGTCCTTGTTCCCTGAACAAAGTTAAGGATCCTTTTGGCTTCTCTGCAATGTATCTCATGAGGCTGATCCATATATATTGAAGCCACACTTACTACATAATAAATATCAGTTCAAGTATGTGTAAGGTACAGCAAACACCCAATCAGTTGCCTATACAGTGTATTATTTACCATAGGTGAAGAATTTGCTTCTTCAAGCTTAACTCCTGAAAGGAAGGGAGTCTTGCTGGGCTTGCAGTCCTTCATGTTGAATTTGTTTAGAAAAATCCAAGTCATACTTGGACTGATGTACTTTGATTCCATGTTTGGTTTGATCAATCTCGAGCCCCAATAATTGGCTCAATAACCCCAAATCAGTCATAGAGATGCATGGTTCATTGCATCCTTCAAAGAGGCAAATTCATCCTTTGAGCTTCTTATAATGAGAATGTCATCAACATACAAGAAAATAATCATTAATGAACCATGAATCAGCTTCAAATAGACATCAGGATCTGACTTGCATCGAACAAAATTCAATGATAGCAGAAAGCTATCAATCTTGGCATACCAAGCCCTGGGGGCTTGATTAAGCCCATACAATGATTTCTTTAGCCTGCACACAAGAGATGTATTAGTAGAAAATAATTGAGGCTGCTGCATGTAAATCTCTTTAGTAAGATATCCATTCAGGAAATCACACTTCACATCCATGTGATGTACCTCCCACTGCTTCGAAGCTGCAATGGCTAAAGCTAGCCTGATGGAGTCCATCTTTGCCACTGGTGCAAAGGTCTCATTGTATTCTATGCCATGTTCCTATGAGTAGCCCTTGGATACCAATATTGCCTTATATTTCAAAGGTGAACCATCAGCAGAAATTTTTTTTTTGTAAATCCACTTACACTGAACTAGCTTCCTCCTTGGGGGAAGATCAACCAGCTCCCAAGTGTTGTTCTTCTGGAGTGAGTTGAACTCTTCTTTCATGGCTGTTTTGCATATTGGATCATGTGCTGCATATTCATATGTTTGTGGTTCTGATTCAACCATTATATAGCATTTCTATTCAAACAAATGGTCTTTCATACATAGAGCACTCTCAAACTGAGATCTAGTCCTCCTAGGGTCATTAGGATTTCCAGCTAGTTCTCCAGCTGCATGAATGGTCTTTGCTGAACATTTTGGTATTGTAGGAATGTTATGATATTAAACTAAATCATCATTATCATACATATCAGAATCAGAAAAATCAACTATCTCTTCACTTACATTCAATGGTTCTGGTGGTGAAGAGGATTCTCCAACTTCCACTGTTGCTAAAGACTCTTCTTGGAACTGAACAATCCTTTCAATGAAGGATTTGTTTGTGCTAAAATTTATCAGCTTGTACCCTTTTGAATATTCAAATTACCCAACAAATAGACACTCTTGGCTTTGGGGATGCAAAGCCTTCCTCTTTTCTGTTGGAATTCTAGCCCAAGCCCTTGAGCCAAAAATCCTAAAATGGGTCACATTTGGCTTGTGCCCACTCCATGCTTCGAAAGAAGTCATACCATCAAGCTGTTTATGAGGCACCCTATTCTAGATATATGCTGCACATTTTATAGCTTCGGCCCAAAACTTTGGTGGCAAAGCCTTAGCCTCCATCATGCAGGTTGCCATCTCTTTCAATGATCTGTTCTTCCTCTCAGTAATACCATTTTTCTGTGATGTGTAAGGGATAGAATGCTGCATCTGAATACCTACATTTGCATAATATTGAATGAAATTAGACTTGACATAATCACCACCATTTTCAGATCTAAGGACCTTGAGTTTCCTCTCAGACTGGTTTTCAACCAAAGCCTTAAAGACTTTGAAGAGGCCAAAAACTTCAGACTTGTGTTTCAGGAAGTAAACCCAACAATACCTGGAAAATTCATCTATGAATGTCAATGCATATTTGGCCTGACTCATTGACATATGAGGAAATGGGCTAGAAACATCACTGTGGATCAACTCAAGAGGTGCAGAGGTTCTCTCATGACTAGCTTTCTCAAATTTATGCTCTGGGTGTTTTCCTAAGATGCAACCTTGACAGATTCCTTTGGAAACTTAATATTTGGTAACCCTATGACCATTTATTTTTCACTAAGATCAGAAAGATACTTGTAATTGAGGTGGCCAAATATTTCATTCCAAATATTGCTTGCCTCATTAGCATGAATTAGAAGAGCAGAGGGGTTTGAGTAGGGTAGGAAGTGTGAGAACATGTATACCTTCGAAGTGTGATTTGGAACTCCTTTCGCAATGAATTTACCACTTGATATCTCTGTGATCTCAACTTCATCATGGGAGAATATGACCTTCTTTGGAGACCCTATGTGGGTCATCTGATACACTGATAAGAGGTTAGAGGCAAGACCTAGAACATATGATACATTGCTGAACTTACCATGGTCAAGATCAATCCTCCCTTTGCCCAAACTTTCAGTGAGAGTGTCATCTCCTAGTACTATTGGTGGACCTTTTGACATGTCAAGTGAGGTGAATGCCTCCTTGGTCGAAACCATATGTATTGAATCTCTAGAATCAATGATGAAACTAGGTGAGCTTGATGTGCTAGCAACCAATGCATGAACTCTCTCTCTGTCTTCTGAATTTGATCCTCCTTCCATCTTCTTTGATCTGTGAGGAAGGGAGATGCCATTCTTCTCCATGAGTTGGGTAAGCATGTGTATTTGCTTCTTCATGCAGGAGCTTTTAGGATTATTTCCCTTACTATAGTATGCGCACTTGCTCATTTCTCCTTTGTTCTTCTTCTTCTGGGGATTCTTCTTGGAACCTTAGGGCTCCTCTGGAGACTTGTTCTTGTCTCTCTTTTGCTCAGGTGGCTTCTTAGCTTTCTTCTTGCCTTTTGAATCCACCCTCAAATCTCCAGAAAACAAAGCTTGGTCTTTGGAAGGTTTGATGGTGCCCATCATCACCAATTTATCTTGTTCTTGTGTGAGAGATTCCATGAAATCTGCAAGGCTAGGCATTTTCCAGGCTCAAGCTGTCAACTTTGTGGCATGGAAGGTTGATACAAACACAGAATAGTCAGGGCCAATATTTGAGAGTATGGCCAAAACCAGTTGCTCCTCCTTTTGGATCCCACATTGTTTTAGCTGCAAAACAAGGGCTTTGAACTTGGAAAAATAGAGTTACAGGGATTCAAAGCTATTAGGACTCAGGGAGATCAATTCATTTTCAATTTGATGTCCCCTCATCTCATATGTCTTACAAAAAATATCAACAAGCTTCTCCCATACCTCATTTGGTGATTTTAATCCATCAAGATGGAAAAGGAGGTCTCTGGATATGCTCAGACCCAGGAGACCATAGGCCTCATCCCTCTTGTTGTGCCATTTAATTTTCTTTACAGCTGCATTGGGCTCTGCTTTTGTTGCCACAGTCACTCTATAGAGGCCTTTCACTATCAACAGTATCTCCATCTCTGCTTTCCATTCAAATAAGTTAAATGGAGTCAAGATGATATTCTGAGATTGATCCATAGCTCAGAAAGTGTCCCTTTAGTCAGCAGAATTCTCCCTGTCAATGATGTCAAACCTGCAATAACAAATTGGAAGGAGATAAATCGATCTACAAAGGATTTGATACCATGTGGAAATTGAACCCAGGTGTTAGAACAATTATACTCATAAAAATTGCCAATTACACATGCAAATTACACACAAAGGAGACTGAATATGGAGTTGAACACTAATCTGTATTGAATAAGTGTACAATAGACAAACCTATGAATTCAGAGGCTTCCACAATAAATAATTACATGAGAGATTCAAATGCATAAGGATGCCATTCGAATTTGGTCAAAAGAAGGCTTACTAAATTTAAGCAAATCCCCCATAGGTGCGTAAAGCAGTTTCCAAATCTGTCTAGGAGCTCACGAATTGGAAAAATAAATTATTCAAGATAATAGATGATGGAAGGATAACTCATACATGATTTTCTTAGGAGAAAAGAGTGGAGGATGATGAGGACAAAAAACAAGTTAACTTCACCTAGTCAAACTTTCCCAATTGCCTTAAAACTCAACAAAAGTAGGCAATAAAGAAGAAAAAGTGGACATGCGCTAGGAAGGCCAGGAATAAAGTAGATTTGATTCCAAGTGGTTTCCCAAGTACTCCATGACTCAGTTTTATCAATTTTGACAACTTTGGACTTGTGGAGGACAACTTGCATAAGGTGGAATATGGAAACTAGGCAAATAAGACAAAAATGGATTTATTAATGTCTAAGGTAGCTAACTATGGGTTGATTATTCTAATATAAGGAAAAATACCAGTAATGCTCATGTTATATGTCGATGACCTATTCCTGACAGGAAAATAGGAACTCATTAAAGATGCAAGAAGGAGACTTGTTTTCGAGTTTGATTTAAAGGACTTGGGTATTATGCACTACTTTCTAGGCATGGAGATGTGGTAGAGCGCAGATGAAATCTCTCTTGGAAATGGGAAGTATGCATTGGATATCCTGAAGAGATTTGGCATGATGGACTGCAAGGCCATGGCCACACCTATGGAATTGAACCTGAAGTTATTAGGTGATGCTTGATCAGATTCGACTGATGTGATGATGTATCACCAGATGATTGGATCATTGATGTACCTAACAAACACGAGACCCGATATTTTCTTTTTCATGAACACATTGAGCCAATTCCTAACAAATACGAGACATTATCACCTAATTACTGCAAAGCATATTCTGAGGTACCTTAAGGGTACAGTTGATTATGGGCTCAAGTATGAGGCGAATCAGAAGATTAAGCTAGAAGGTTATGTGGATTTGGATTGGGAATATGGTTTCATTGATAGTAAGATAACTTCGAGGTGTTGTTTCAGTATGGGAGTGTGATCTCTTGGTTTAGCAGGAAGAATTCTTGCATGGCACTAAGTATAGTTGACGATGAATATGTCATAGATTGTTTGGCTAGTTGTGAGGAAGTATAGCTAAGGAAGATACTATCTGATTTGTTTGATCTTGAGTTAGATGCTACTTGCATATATTGCGACAACTAGAGTTGTGTGAAGTTGTGAGAGAACTTGGTGTTCCATGAAAAGTCGAAGCACATTGAGATCAAGTATCATTATATCAGGGATATGGTACAGAGAGGAGCAGTGAAGCTCCAGTATGTTGCAATGGACGAGCAGATAGTTGATGTGTTAACCAAGCCATGGCCAGAGTAAATTTTGAGTACTTCAGAGAGAAGCTTGGAGTTCTTCTGATCAAGGTTCCCTCCAAGGGGAAGTGATACACATGATCCCTTCTTAGATGGTAGTAGGTGTTTTACCATGCCGATGGATGTAAGTGCTGAATCCTTTCCCAGATGGTAGTAGGTGTGTTCTACCATGCTAATGAATGTGAATGTTGTGCAAATGGGTTGTGCTCTGAGATGATCTGAAGAGAATGACCTTGCAGAGGGAAAGGCCTACATTTTGCATGAAAAAGGGCTGGATCTATAGAGAAAGACCTTGCAGAGGGAAAGTCCTACATCCAACATGAAAAAGGGTTGGATCTATAGAGGAAGACTTTGCAGAGGAAAAGGTCTACATCTAGCATGAAAAAGGGCTAGCTCTGTATGACTACATCTAGCATGAAAAAGGGATCTCTTTGTAGAGGAAGACCTTGCAGAGGGCAAGGCCTACATCTAGCATGAGAAAGGGCTGGCTCCATAGATGGAGAACTACATCTAGCATGAAAAAGGGCTGTCTCTATATATGGAGAACTACATCCAGCATGAAAAAGGGTTGGCTTTGTCGATGAATACCTACATGGAGGCTAGGTCTACATCCGGCATGAAAAAGGGTTAGCTCTGTAGAACTTCCTATGACAAGTAGATTTGTGATATAACACCATTTTCTTGAGATAGGGGCAGGATCTTTGATGATGATCCAGTGATGAAGACTTGTGCTAATGAAATGTGTCAAGAGAATACCTTCCTAGTTAAGAGGGAGTGTTGATGTATTTGTAACTTCAGAATGTATTCACTTGTATTTCATTGTACCCCAACAGAGATGTTTATTCCTCCAATCGAGAGAGTCATTAATATAATAAATTCACGTAAATTCATTGAGTTTAACCCTTCGTTGTAAGTCGGGGAAATAGTCCCCACAGTTGAGTGGTATTAGGGTTATTAGACTCTCCTAGTGAGGTCATCCCTTTAAGAGTAAAAGTCAAGTGGAAAAAAAGTATAAATAGAGAGTGAGACTCTCTATTTGGAACACACACTCACTCAACTGTAGCGCATGAGTAAGAGAGGAGGAGCTCAGACAAGTGAGAGAAAGAACAGTTGTCGAAGATCATCTTTGTGTCTTTGGTTTTTACTTTTTCTATTGGTGCTCATTCTATCTCCGAGGAAGTTGCGGGGTTTTATCCTTTATGGTTTCTCTGAGGAAAATTCTTTGTGTCTATTGTCTCTTGTGATTATTGTTGTGCATGTTATTCTCTCATACAATATCCTAGATCATATTGATTAAATGATAATATTCTAACACTTTAAAGTAATCTTTACCTCTTCCACAGTAACCGGTTTACCAATAGATAGACAGTCTTATTTCTCAAACATCAAAGGAAATTTTTTTATAGTTTTCAACTGACTCACCAGATTGAAACCCTGATTTTGAGAAAATGGTTTTTAAAGTAATGTACTGCCACACTTCGAATAGATTTATGATCATAATTGATTTCCCCTTTCTCATTACTGATTTTCAAACAATATTAGTCAGTCTTCTTTGATTTATGTACCTATGAAAAAATTTGGAATTGTTATCACCAGCTTTTAACCAGATAGCTCTACTCTTTAGTCGCAAGGTTTCCTCCTTTTGTTTGAGAAGTTTCCCATGCTTGGACTCCAAATCATTCAATATTTCTTTTCTATCAATGGAGAAAAAAATACCATCCACCACTGTAGAAAGAGTTTGAATTTTTGCTTCTATCTCCCATATCTCCTTTTGATTCTCAACTTTTTTTTAACTTTTCCGAATTATGGACTTCCACTGTAAGTTTTCTTATCTTAGCAATCAGACCAACATCACAAATGAGTAAGAGACTGTAGACAAATTTTTCCATTGGTCATTGACAAAATCAAAGAAAAGAGAATCCTCTAACCAAATGATGTTAAACTTAAAAGGATATTTAACCAAATATTTATCAAATTCTATCTGCAAAATAACTACCTTATGATCCAAGATGTCGATTGAATAAGACCAAGATCTGTACTTACCAAAAATCTCACAAAGATCCTCAGCATGGAAAAACCTATCGAGCTATTTAGCAATACCAACAACCTTGCATCGACCATTTGACCAGGTAGGGGTCAACACATTTCGAATAATATCCATCGGCTTCAATTCCTCAAAATTTGACCTAAAAAAGTCTAATAAAGGATCTTCAGATTTTCCAATGCTGAAAACTTCTCCATAGACATTGTGAAATTAAAATCGCTTGCCACAATTAGAGACCTATCTGCCATTAAGAAACCTTAAATATGGTGCATGCCACCTTAAATTAATCATAAAAATAACTTAGCTTTATAGCTAAGTGGCAATAAGTCATATTATAATATATTTTTTTGAGTTTTTTCTTTTTCTTTTTTTAACTGTGGTTGGCTAACCTTGCTACTCTAGTGTTGGGAATCAAGAGTATCCTAAACACCTCAGAATGGACCCCTAGACCTATGTGCCCTCCCACCATAAATACCATTGCACCACTTTACTTGGGTCTTAGATTTCGTGAGGTTATTCTCATTAATGTGAAATATTTTTTAGGTTGAGGATGTTAATTATGAGATGGAATTGAATTGTTTAAGGCAAGGAATTGGGGCATTGAACTTACATTAATTACTACTCACATGGATTAGTGTGTCTCGAGAATTGTTTATGGTATAGGATTAGTGTGTCTTGATACTTGCATATGGTATAGGATTAGTTTGTTTTGAGACTTGTGTACACTATACAATTTATATTTAATGTATTTCTTATATAGCTCTTTGGTTGTCATTGCATTGGTTCTCATCGAATCATTTATGAAAAATTCTTGTGTTTATCATCAAAGGTCGTGACCCTCTCCTTTTGCAGAAGGAATCCCATGGTTGCTGGCCTCTGATGGTGGTGGGTGTGACCCTAACCAAACATCCTTACAGGCGATGGTCCATCTCTTATCACACTATTCCACACTATTTGTGTTATCCATTAATGGTGGCTCTTGCATTAAAGTTTTGTCATTGGATGGGTGAGGTTGATTTGGATTTGATGCATGTTGGGGATCATGGTTTTCAGATGGCTTTTACTATTGGCCATTTTCAATGCTTTTAGAGCTGTTTTTTTTTGGTGCTCTCTACATAATTTATTCTTGAGCAAGACCTTTTTTTATTTGAGATGAGAAATATGCAGATCTATTGACACCTTGTAAATGGGAGACATAGGGGTCACGACCCGTGGGTTAAGTTGTTGGTTGTGGAGCCTAATATTCCAGATCCAGAGATATTATCCAGTTGTGATTGTAACCTAGAAGTACTATACACTCATTCCCCCTGCCTTGGAGTTCTAGGTAGCACCCCGAAAAAGGGGGTTCGGCCCCGAATTTTTTTTTTTTGGATGTGTGTTGGTCAACAATATTGCGGACCCATGGTATTGGGTTAACCCTAGAATTTTCCCATTGTATTTCCCCTATAAAAGAGAGCATTGTAAATCGACTGGGTATGGTATTGTATTGTATTAGAAGAGAGACTGTGAGAGCGTGAAGAGGAAGTGCAGCGGTTTTGTTGTAGGGTGTATCCCTTCATCTTTCTGGACTGTAATAAAAGGACTGACAAATTTCTTTGTGGACGTAGCCCATCCCTTGGGTGAACCACGTTATATCTGTGTCTCTCTGTAATGTTTTAATGTGTTCTGCATCTTGTTTATTGATTTAACTGTATATTTGTTATTGCTCTTTTCTAACATAAGTTTCACCCTAAAATTTTCCACTTGATTAAGTATTGATTTTTGCATCCTTGATTTAGACTTAGCTGGAAATGGCTAGTTTTGAGTCCCCATTGATGTTGGCGCGCGCACCTTAATGGTCCCTAATTTTGGTAACTCCGCGGTTTTTGTGGAAGTTGTAAGCGGAGTTATGACTCAAAACAGTCTTAGGGGTGTCAGGGTTGAGTCAAAGTCCTCTTTTTGTAATAAACCCATGGTTTAAATCCATGGTTTAGGGTTCGGGGTGCCCATGTTTTAAGCCCATGGTTTTGTAATAAGTGCACTATAAATAAGCACTCTTGTAAAGAATTTAGGTTAGGCTTTTCGATGTAAGATGTATTGATGTGAAGTTAAGGCTATTTTGTAAGAGAAGGTTAAGTCCCAGCTGTGTGCGTGGACGACCTCTACAGCTGTGTGCGCAGAGGGTTTTGGGGTAATAAAGGAAATCTACAACTGAGTGCACAGAGGCCTGCAGTTGTGTGCGTGGCTTTGAGGACTTGAAGGGATCTACAGCTGAGTGCGCAGATCAGAACTGTGGTTTTTTTTGTAAAGAGTTGAATAAAACATAGTTCTGTGGACGTAACCCCTACACTGGGGGTGAACCACGTTATATCGTGTGTTGTGGTTTTGTTCTGTATGCATTGATAAATATACATCTGATAAGTAAGATCACTGCTAACTTAATAACTTCGTTGTGAATTCCCAGTAAAGGGTTAAGTAAGTCACTGTCTGTTTATTTAGCTGCGAGGTTATATATGTGAATGTTGAATCTCTGTGTTATATTAATATAAGTTATTAAAGGCTAAAGGTATAGTAAGATCCCTCTTCTGCTTGCAGAAACCTAATTTTGCAGCATCCCATAGCTATTTCGGGTGAGACTGCAACCTATTTGCAGGTTGTTGCTGAAAGGGCCAACATTGTGGGTCTTTTGTTGGTGTGAAGTTAATGGTATAAAGCCCAGGTCTGCCCTATAGCCCAACAATTGACCTCAAATATTTTTGGACACATTTTAAGGGATCCACTTGATCAAAAATTCTATTTACCTTCCTTAGCATATTTGTTGGAAGTGGACCATGATTTTTACAATATTCTATTGTGCATATGTTCTGTAAATCCTAGATTAAAGAACATTTTTATCGATATTGATCTTCAAGATAACTATCATACCTTGGTCAAAACACACAATTCATATGGAAAAAGTAACCCATCCAATGGATAGCCCAACATTAACCCATTCCCTTTTAGGGTGTTACAAAATCTATTTAAGTCACCTTTTATGTCTTTGTAAAGGGTTACAAACTATTCTCTCTTAGGCACTATTACTCTATTAGATTTGTTTCGGATTGTAACCTAAGTGTTCTCACCTGCATTTCTCACAAACTTGAATTAATTCAATCATTCACCTCATTAACACTCCAAATTCATAGATGCTTCCTTCCTCTTCACTTGAATTCTCTTGTTATATCTATTGGTTGGATGCTCCAAGATGTCTTTAACTTTGTCTTTACACTCACCTTGGTCTTCCAATGGCTAGCTCAAGGGATTTTCCAATACAATGTTGGGTGAGGACCTTTTAAATATTGACACCCAAGGGTTTCATATTTTCACTTCATTAGTTAGATATTTTTCATATGATTTCCTTAGTGTGTGTTTTTTATTGCATATTATTAGATATAGTTGTTTCAAGTCTATTTTTGTAGGAGGTCTTTAGTGAGTCTTTAGATACATTTGAGTAGGTTCCTATTCATCATTAGCTCTTATTGCTTGATCGTAAACCTTAGTCCAAGTGGATTTCTCCCTTCCTTTCTTCTTTTTAATAATTTATGGTCTCACATCTAGTTAATGGATTTCTTATTTAAGGAATTAATACACCCATAGACCTCCTTCCTTGGATTACTTTCTCATCGAAGTTAAAAGGGAAGAAACAAAATGCATGTTGTTCATTGTTCACAATTGATTTGAAAAGGGGTAGCAAGTGGTGCAAGGCTCTTCATACTTCTATGATATCCCTATGAGAAGAGTATTTCTTTCAATTGTTTATCCATGTTGCTTGTCATGGTAATAAACTAAAATGATGTATTCATGTTCCTTCCATGGGAAAATTAACTATACGATATCTTATGAGGCTATAAATCACTCACATACAACTTAGACTTTAAAAATCCTAAACCTTTGATAAACTTGACTACAAAAGACATATTTTCACTATCTTATATTAGAAAAAGGTTTACACATCAAACTCAAACCTAAAGCATTTGTACAAATATCAAAAATTCATTCTTCATAGCATTGAGGATTGTTACAAACATAGATACAAATGTTTCTCTCAATATTTTAAATTAATAACTCAAATAAATCCTTTCAAACCAAAATAGTTCCTAAATATATATAATTCAAAATGACTCTATATATTTATCATATATTTTATTAATGCTTTAGAATTGAGAATACAACATTTGGATCTAGAAGTGTCAATTTGGTTCATATCCTAAAAACTAGTGACTAACTGATCAAAATGGTGAATCCTTCATTTGAAGTGAAAATTTTGGGTGCCAAATGATCATGACCTAGGTTGAAAGTTGTTCTATACATTCTACATGTTAATAATATTATAATGTTTCTTTGACTTCATCAAATTTATTCTATATGTAAAATCTATCTATGGCCTCGACAAAGTAGTGATACAATTATTCCTTGTAAATATAATTGATAGGGAATGTTAAATCACTATGTTTTAAGCATGATAAATTAGTAACATGTGGGAATGTTTTACTAAAGACTTCTGAAAGCATCATGAAGAGTCAGGTTTAACCATACTTGTCCCTCCTTCTCAAATTATATCATACCTATGTCTTGGTTCCACCATGTTTGCCACCTGGAGTAGCCAAATCAAGCATTTTCTTGGCCAACCTATGTCAAGTTTAACCATACTTAGATGAGCTTCTCGAATTATGTTATATCCATGTCTTCTAAGGAATAATTTTTTGGAGAATTGTGCCAAGATTTGTCAGGTAAATGGATTTAATTCATTGACCTGAAAAAATGAATTCAAATTAAGGATGACACATATGCTTCCCCAAAACCTACTTAGTTTGAAGTGATCAGAAATTTTGAGTTCTTACGCAGGGTAGACCTTATCTTTCATATTCAAATCATATCCCAACTCACTGCAATTTTGGTTCCCTCAATGTAAATTTGTGTGAGAAATAGTCAACTAAAATTCTATCACTGAGAATGAAAAACACTTGAATTTTTTCTTTATTCTTGACATTTAGTGGATACAGGTCTGGAATTTTCTTTTTCACCTTACCTTTTAACAATAAACATTTTTTTCTAAATTTACTTTTTTCAATACAAGTGTACCTTATATTCAAACATTGACTTTCTTTGTCCAATGTTTTAACTTAATCATAACAAAAAATCACTTTCTCACTAGCCAAGCCTTTCAATTGGAGTATCTAATGGTAACTCACAAAGAAGATAAAATAAAACCCATTTATTTAATTTTTTTCCCCTTTATTAAGTATATTCACAATAATTTAATATAATATAACATACTATTAGTTTTCTTTTCGCTGAAAAAAGAGCACAACTAAAAATTTGCATTAGTTCTAAACCATATTGTTCAATTTCAAAAAAGTATGCCTTACACATATACTTCTTCTTATAGGAGAATATGCTATAACATACTGATAGTATGACCAACAAGTGGTGTTCCTATACAAGTAATTGTCACTATATATGGCACTACAAAATTCCAAATGAAGTTTCCAATAAAATGTGAGTGAGAAGCTGATAGATAGACAAAATTAAAGAAAGCCAAAAATATAATTGGCAGAACTCTTCTAGTCAACTGGGCCTAGATCCAATTCCTTGATAATATCATTTTTGACCTCCCAAAAGAAATCCAATCCTACCTCTAGAAAAATACCACTTTTTGATAATTGGTTTGAGAGGATAGTTTGTTATGTATATATGTCATGGAAATATACCTCATCAAAATGAACAAGTGTCCTGTAGATATCGTCAAACAAAGGCCTCAAGAAAATATTATGTGGATATCTTCTTTGGCATGGCCAGTCAATCATAAGACGAGAACCCCCATATACCTATACAGTTTTGATCCCTCTGTTGTATGCAAATTTGATGGAATTCCCAATGTCCCTCATTTCAACTTTTTTGTTGGTGGATGCACCAATTCCACCTGTGAACTTTATCTAGTGTAATTCAGATAAGAAAAGTATGCTCCCAACAACCCTAATGGTCAGACTGCCTTGTACCACACCATCAAAATAACACCATGGATTTGATTTATCTATCTATTCATGATTTATATGCCTAGATGGTGGTACCTTCTATAACATACTATTAGTTAGTTGTGTGTGTGTGTAATGATGTTTTAGGATTTTAACATTGAGTAGATGATATCCTTAATAAATCTGTTGTATGCTTTAATGTATCTCATTTAAAATGATTTAAATAATTATCTATTGATATGGAAATATTCAAATACCCAACAAATAAATTGAAAAAATGGACAATATCTAATAAACTAAATTTAAAAACTTGTAAAATCTATAAATTTCAAGAATAATACGATAAAATTATATAAATTTATCTTAGTGTTCATATTTGTTTAAACACTAATAGATTTTTATTTTTATTTTGTAATCCCTTTCTATATGTTGGGGCGCATAGTCCATGTTTGGGTAACTCCGCGATTAATTAGAAAATTTGTAAGCGTAGTTATGGGTCAAAATAGTCTTAGGGGTGTCAGGGTAAGTCAAAACCCTCTTTTTTGTAATAAACCCGTGGTTTAAATCTAGGGTTTAGGGTTTTTGGGTGCCCATGGTTTAAGACCATGGTTTTGTAAAAATGCGCAATATAAATAAGCGCTTGTGTAAACAAGATAGGTTAGGTTTTATGATGAAAGAAAGATTAAGGCGAAGCTAAGATCGGGTTTTGTAAGAAAAGGTTAAGTCCCAGCTGTGTGCGTGGACGACCTCTGCAGCTGTGTGCGCAAAGGGTTTGTGTAAGGAACATTAGGAACGACCTGCAGCTGTGTGCGCAGGGGCCTGCTGCTGTGTGCGCGGCTTTTTGAGGACTGGAAGGATCTGCAGCTGAGTGCGCAGATCAAACTGTGGTTTTGTAGCAAGTTGAATAGAACACAGTTTGTGGACGTAGCCCCTACACTGGGGGTGAACCACGTTATATATGGTGTTGTGGTTTCTTGTGATGTTTCTGTTCTGTTATCTTTTATGCATTAATACTGTATACATCTGATAAATTAGATCGCTGTTAATATTTAGCTTCGCTGCAAATTCCCTGTATTGGGTTGAGAAAGTAACGACTGTTTATTAATCCGCGAAGTTGTATGTAAATGAATGGTAAAGCATTTATAGTATTGTTTAATAAGATTATTAAGGCTAAGGTACAGTAATCTCCCTCTCGGCTTGCAGAAACCTGATTCTACGGCACCCCATAGCTGTTTCGGGTGAGACTGCAACCTGTGCGCAGGTTGTTTCCGAAAGGGCCAACACTGTGGGTCTTTTGTTGGTGCGACACAAAAGGTTTAAACCCGGGTCTACCCTATTGCCCAACACTATACTTGATAGATTTAGATTAAGATGTATATTATATTATAATCTATTTATCAATTAACGATACTTGAACAAGAAAAATATTTGTTTTCCCCATAATCAATATGAATATTTAACACTTAATAAAAATACAGCTTAATGTGCACAATATCGTACTAGCATTTGCACTGAGAGGTGCAAAGGAATGCCGAGAGGGTAAAAATATTGAGTGTTTTCACAGCTGAATGAAGTATCTCCAGAAGCATGAGCATTTCACTTAATAAAATTTCCTCTTAATTCTTGTTTTTGGGATTTTTGGTTTTCAGAAGAACCTTTTCCTTTATAAGTATCATTTTGGGTGCTTCCGTCTTCAGACTTCCGCTTTTCGATGTCCGAAATGCGAGGATCCGATTTTTCAAGTTTGTGGGGAAATATTTATCTATATTTCAGGTTCTTCCATGCAGAATTTGGAAATAGAGACTCAGATGTTCACAATAAAACATTTTTCCTTTCCGACTCCCGCTTCTTGATGCCCGGAATGCGGAAATCAAAAAAATCGTTTGTCGCGTTTTTTCTTTCTTGTATTTCCTACTTCCTTTTTCCAAAAAAGTCATTTTTCATTAAAAAAGAAAGCTGAATTTTCGACTCCCTCTTTTCTATGTCTAGAATGCAAAACTCAGAACTTTTTATTCACAATATAATTGTCATGCTTGTCTTCGACTTCCGAGTTCCGCACAACCTTTTCCCAAAAACCGAGATTTTTTTGTTTGGCAGCTTATGCTTTCTTATTTTCTTCACTTTATACTTTTAGGCTTTGGGGAATGAAGAATGCAGAAATTTAATATGTACATTGTCCAACTAAATTACTTTTCGACTCCTGCTTTCTGATGTCCGGGATGCGGAATTTGGAAATCGCAAAATTCAAACTTTGGAAACTTTTTACTTCCGATTTTTAAGTTTCACGCCTTCATCTCAGCTGTTCATTTATGGTAGGTCTACGGTCTATATATTTTCCTATTGAGACTTTGGTTATTTAGTCTATTCAAATTCAAGATGGTTTTTACCATTTTCACTCACATTTTTTAGTGTTCCTGGGGATTTTTACAGTGTTTTTCTTGGTCAAGCTCACAGTTTTCCTGGGTTTGAAACTTTCTACCAGTAAGTTGACTTCTAATAGCCATTTATTTTGTTACTTGTATACTATAGTAATTTTTTTATCATGGCTATCAAATTTCTGGTGGAAATGACATCAATTTTACCCAGAAACACAAGATTAGAGACAGCTCCTCAAGAGGAAAAATCCAAAGACCCAAACGACGGAATATTCACGGAAATTAGTGGAGATGTTTCTGAAACCCTAGTTTTGGATTTGTCAAGGATATATGTTATCTTTGATAATGATGATTTTTCCACTATGCTTCATGTCCAACCAACTTATATCAGAATTCAGAGCTCATATCTCCATCTCATTGCCTCTAGATCACCTTTCATGCCTTACACAGACCCGGTGAAATGGGAATTGGACAATGCTAAACTTGAAGAGTGCACGTTCAATGACCACATTGGTACTTTTCTGGCCACCTTCATTATTGATACTTTTTCTAAGTCTTACCTCATTGGACCCCCCAAACAATTCCTGATCCATAAGTTTCTAGATGAAGCAACCTCGCGTTACAATTATGAAGATGTGGTAAAAGGGTGGATGGAAAACCCTACTCAGTTTGTTCCTTGACCAGGTAATGCTTACCCTATTTCATGGTTCAGGAAACCATATTCATTTCTTGCAGCCATGTTATGTTGGTTGTATGGGTCAAGTAATTTATTGCTGTTTAAAGCTAAATGGGTTCCAACAGTGCATCAAATTCTCCTTACGGGGCTCATATTTTATTTGTAAATTTGCAAGAGGAAATTGTTAAGTATCAGAAGACCCCAACAAAAAGGAAACCCTTGTTTTTTTATGTCGGCTTATGTAATGGATGTTTTTTGTGCAACTTATGCATTTTTTTCTTTGGGTTGGAATTGACAAAATAATTCCTCGCATGTTCATATTTATTGTTCTGACATGTGGGAAGATAACAATCTTCCTCGGGTGTATGATATTTGCGACCTTTTCTTAGAGTCAATGTACCATAAGGTTTTCAATCTTGACGCTTTGACGTTTTCACAAAGTGCAAGGGATTTGATCACTTTGCATGGGGATTGGTATGTTGGAGAATATTTCTCCTACTTCAGAATTTGGGGCAGCAACATGGACCATTTACTGCCAAGGAATGTCCTAGACCACATGGTTTTACAAGAATTTTATTTTTAGACGATCGTTGATGGTGCCTTCCCTAAATTGGCCAAGCACGAAAAGAAGTGTTGGCCTAGGTTTCCCTTGACTTTAGGTTCTTTGGTCCTACATAATTCTACCCATGCAGTAGTGCTGGGTAAGGAAATTTCAATTAAGAACCTGGGAGGAGCGCCTAAAATAATGCATGATCCAAAGGATTATTTTGGCAATTCTATTTGCTAAACAACATGCTAAGTTTCATTACACACATGAGAAGTTACCAGATGACTCCATATATAGGGAGACTATTGATTTTCATGAGGCATTGGAGAATATCACTGATCTAGAAGAAAAGGAACATGTTGCTAAGTATAAGAAAGATATTAAGAAGGATACCCTTCACTTCAGGAAATAAAATTTTGATGCAGAAGATAAAATTCACAGGGAAAACATGGAGAAAGAAGAAAGACAATAGGAAACAACAACTTCTTCTTCTGTCTACGCCTCCGAGTCTAAAGAAAAGGGTAAATCCATCACGGAAACCCCTATGATTGCTCGCTTTTCATAATTGGATGAGATCAGCACAAAGGGGAAAAATTAATGAGAAATGTTGAGAAGATCAGTTCCCATCTTCATACATAGGTATAAGAGGTTGAACCTCAACATAAGAGACACAAAAATCAATCTGTTCCCCAACAAGCACAAGAACCTGAAGCACTAGTGGATCAAATAGAACACATACCTCAGCAAGTTTTCAAAGAGGAACAACCAACGTAGGTCACTCCACTTTCTATTCAATAAAAACTACCTCTTCATATTACTCCAATACAACAGGTTGAATCTCCACCTAAACCTAAAATTGAAGTGCATTTCATTGATATTGACCTGGAGGAAGAATCTGGTCCTACTACACACCCTGTATAAATTTTCTCTTCCATGACATCTTCTATTCTTGAAATACAATCATAATTAGGTTTATATGATGGTTTATTTCCTCAGTATTTCCTTTTCTTATTTGAATTTAAAGCCTATTCTTGAGGAAACCTCTAGAAACCTATCAGTATTAGAAGAAGTGGCTAGTCCTACTTATCCTCATGCACCACCCGTCTCATTTATTCCCAATACATCCCATACTACCTCTACATCCTTGCATATTTCATTTTCCCAAGTATAAGTCCCTTCTACCTCCACAATTTTTTCTTTGCAAGTCTATATCCCTATTCCCACTTCTTCCTCTTCTCTTATATATATTTTCCATACTTCTCCCTTGGAAATTTCTCCCATTAGTGTAGAAGTCTTAGTCTCTCATACACAACCCGAGCCACATACCACCCCCAAAGATGAAATCCTACCAGAATTAGAAGAGATGGAAGATTTTGGAGAGGATGTTGTTGTTTCCTTAGGGAAATATTTTGGAGCAAGAAAGAGAAGGAAATAATAAAAAGGGATCAACGAGGACAAGGGAAGGCACACTCAAAAATTTTCCTGCCATTAATCAATTTGTTTGGAGAAATTATGCCCCTAGTGTTAGAAAAATACCATTGGATACAAAAGCTTCTATGGGATCTTTCGTAGGAGAAAATTATGACCCAGTGTCAAATCTGCATAAGGATCTGTTGCAACTGCAACTACCATCCCAAAAAATAATTTGATTTTTAGGGCCCCCTTATTCTTTTAGTTTTTAGAAGTCTTGGAAAGTCTATCTTATCTCACCAAGTTTTGCTTCATGACTTAAAAGTTTGGAAAAAAAGTTGTTTTTCCTTATATCGGATGCACTCTTGAGAGTCTTTCCGACATATCGGAATTACAGTGGTCTAACCAACCGATGTTCTATATCGGATGCATTCTGAAATGTCCTTCAGATGTATCATATGTTCTCTAGTCTATCGCATCATAAAAAATATCTGAAGGCTCTGGGAGCTTAGTCTATATCCTTTCCGACGCATCGGGTCTCCCATGTCCTATCCTTTTCCAATATCCATGGAAGCTTTGTCATATTTCCATCCGTTGTATCGACTACTTCTTTCGAAGTGGTTCAAAAGGTTATTGGTTCACCTGGTCAGTGTTGTGGATGTGGAGTTCAAAGTGCATCTGATGTTTTCCCATTGTGGTTTTCGATGCCGATGCGAGGTTAGTTTCCTGTCTTGTCGATGATTGTTTAACCGTTTCAGAGTTTTAGTTGTAAATCACTCGATATTTCGAGCCCATTCTTTATAAACCATCTGAAGCTTTCACGCTCACTAGCAAGTTCATCTCCGACACAAGTTTGGCAATTTTTTGTTTTCCCATTTGAAACTATTCCTTTCACCCATGTTCAAGCCTATAAAATCCCATAAAGGGTGTTCTACGGTCATTTTTTCATCGTGTTGTTGGCCATTTGGAGTTGCAGAGATGTCAGTGTTTAAGCGGTTTGTTTTCTAGCAAAGGTCATGCTAATCCAGGTCATTTTCAAATTTTCTAGGTAGGATCTTACCTCTTATCCTGTCATTTAGCATTTTTAGCATGACTTGATAGGGTTAGGTTGTTTTCTTGTTCTGCAGGGAGGTTATTTGAATACTGCAGTGGTCATTTCATTTTTATGTGGGTTTTTTTTCTCTTGGTCATTTAAGCTGTGGCCATCATTTTGTTTCACCTACCAGCCCTGGTTTTCTTTATCCTCAGTATGCCATGAGGTTTCCTCTGAAATTTGTTGAAAGAAAGAGGGAAGGGTACAGATGAGCGTTTCTTTGTCTACACTGCTCCCTCATTTCCTCCACCATATTATGGCAGATGTGCAGTCATTGGTGGAGCGTAGTAGGTTTTTTATGGGATGTCGGGGGAGGGATTTTCTTCTGTGGGTGAAGACCCTCTTTGTTCATTCAAGGGGTTAGCAATCCAGGAATTTTCCGGGTTTTTCCCATCAGTCGTATTGATGTATGTGGATGTAAGGTTGTAGTGAAAACCTAGGAATTGCGCAGTAAAAGTTTTGCCTGTAATTTGTCTCCAAACCATGTGGAGAACCTCTTCCAATAAACAATGAGAATTCACAATATAATAGAAATATTGGAGCACAAAAGAGATTTTATTGATCGCAGGCCATTTCGAGGGGGAAACCTCTTTTGAGCAAGCTCAATACAAAATAACTCTTTGATGATTTCATTGGCCTCAACACTTAGTTATATACTAAGTGTAATCTAAACAACTGTTACTCCCCATGAATGTGGGATAATACAACATACTAACTGGATGACTTAACATCAACTATTAATCCCCATGAATGTGGGATCATACAACATACTAACGTGATGACTTACAAAGCATATGAGTCCAATAAAATATACTAAAAAAATAAAGAGGAGGGTTGACACGGGTTCTTAACATCCCCTCCCTCTTAGAAAAGCTTTGTCCTCAAAGTGTAAGATGTGGAAACAGTTGCCGAATCTGAAGGAGTGGTTCCCATGTAGCATCCTCTAGTTGCATGTTGTGCCATTGAATTGAAGACCTCTGTGATGGACCAAGAGAGAAGCTGACAAGTGCGCTTATTGAGGATGGCCTCCGACTCCAAAATGATGGATCCTTCATTATCCCATTCTGGTAAAACAATTTGTGCACTGATGTTGGTGCCAATCACTTGCTAAATGCGAGAAGGAAGAAGTGCCAATTTATAAGCAACATACCCAATATTTTGAAGAACTGTATATGGGAAAGAGATATTTGGAGCGAGTGTTTGATTCCCTTTTTCTTTCAAGGAGGATTTCTTGTAAGGCTACAGATGAAGAAAAACCATATCACCAACTTGAAAAGTGCACTCAGAATGGTGTTGATTGGCCTGTTGTTTCATGCGGGTTCTTTCCATGTGAAGATTGTCCTATAGGAGGTGAAGAATCCGATGTCGGTTTCGAAGAACCATGTCAACTGTCTGAACTGGTGAACTGCTGGGGGTGGATGGAAGGAGTACTGGAGGTGCGTGACCATAAACTGCTTCATATGAAGTCAATTTAGATGTAGTATGGTAGGAATTATTGTACCACCATTCAGCAAGAGGGAGCCACTTTTCCCAATCATGTTGTTATTTAGAGGTGAAACAACAAAGATACGTTTCCCAATATTTGTTAACGACTATAGTAGAACCATCTATTGGTGGGTGATAAACTGAACTCATATGCAGTTCGGTATCGGTGAAGCGAAAATGACTTGTGAAAGTTGTGTTGCGGTTTGAGACAATAGAAGAAGGGATTCCATGAAGAAGGAATATCTG
Source organism: Pseudotsuga menziesii (assembly GCA_001517045.1). Classification (NCBI taxonomy): domain Eukaryota; kingdom Viridiplantae; phylum Streptophyta; class Pinopsida; order Pinales; family Pinaceae; genus Pseudotsuga; species Pseudotsuga menziesii. The sequence goes on from LPNX011006240.1 coordinate 190,707, forward strand.
GTCCATGAAAATTTGTGTGATTGAAGAGGTGGTATATGGATGGCTGAGAGCAAAAAAATGACTATATTTGGAGATTCGATCCACCACAACCAAGATTATGGTCTTCCCGCCATATTTAGGGATCCCTTGAATGAAATCCATCCAAATATATGTCCAAATCCTTGTAGGGGTGGGAAAAGGTTCGAGCAATCCGGAAAGGAGTGTAGTTTCACCCTTGTGGTGCTGACAAGGAGCACATTCGACAACCATATGTTGAATTTCTTGTTGCACCCCCTTCTAAAAGAAGTTACGTTGTGCCAGCTCATATGTTTTGATTAACCTAGAGTGCCCTACTGATGGAGAAGCATGGAGTTCATAAAAGACCGCATTTTTAAGGTCTGTGCTTTGGGGAAGCACCAGAAAACCCGTGTACCTCAGAGAAAATCCATCCCAAGATGATACGGTACCATAGAAGGGTTGCTGGCCAATTGTTGGATGATTTCAGATAATGAGGATTTATTGACATAGCCTTACTAAACAGAGTGTAACAAAGTTTGAATAGGCATATAAATAACTGAAAGAGAAACATGGGAATCAAATGTGCGTAAAGGAGCATCCACCACAAGATTATCCTTAGCCTTCTTGTAAGTGATCTCATAGTCATAATCCCTGAGTTTGCTAACCAATTTCTGTTGTGTTTGGGATGAGACCTGTTGTTCTAGGAAATATTTCAAACTCTGGGGATCAGTCTTGATGCCAAAAGGATTCTCTAAGAGCGATGGCACCACTTCTGTACTGTGTGCAAAATAGTCATCATTTCCTTCTCATATGTAGAGGTGGATAAATTCTTTCTAGAAAGGGATTTTTTGGTGAATGCAATGGGATGCTTATCTTGAAAGAGGACAACCCCAAGTCCATTGTCGTAGGCATCACTCTCAAGAGTGAAGATCATGGAAAAATCAGGAATATGAAGGGTGCATCGGAATGAAAGATCCAAGGGAGTAGTTGAGATTACTAAAGGTTGCATCTGAATGAAATGGAGCTGAGCGATGACACCATGTGAATTTTTCTTAAGGAGATTTTCCATGTGATGGGAACTGATGAGGCTAAGAGAACCTGGTTGTAAACCATTGAATGTGTGTTTGTTCCCATTGACTGAAAATTGCATCCACAGTTCAGCAAAATCCCATAAGATGGGTCCTAGTGTGCATAACGATTGAGTTCCCAAAATCACATCACATCCTCCTAGAGGCATGGAAAACATGTTAGAGCACAAGTTACAATATCCAATAGAGATACACACATTGTGACACTTTCCTTTGCAAGGTAAAGTGCTCCCATTAAAAACCATGACTTTATAGATGGAGCAAGGATGGACAAAACTATCAGCTTGTTTGGCAATCTGAGGGTCAATGAAGTTATGGGTGCTACAAGAATCAATGAGTATTGTAAGAGGAATCTTCTTGAAGAAACCCTTGACCTACATGGTTTGTGGGGTGGTGACTCCAACTAATGCATGGAGAGATATCTTTGGGTGTTCGTCATAAGAATGAGGGTCAACAAGAGGCTGCTGAATGTCAACCTGATCGTCTACTGGATCCTGAGCAGCTTCACAAATTTCAACTGCAGGTGGAGAAACCACATCCAAGAGATAGAGCTTTTGTTTAGTACATTGATGTCCCCAGGTGAATTTCTCATGACAATTATAACAAAGTCCTTTTTCCCTACGTACCCGCATCTCGGCTTTAGACAAATGCTTAATAGGAGTGGGTCTAGGAGTTGGAGGGATTGGATGTCTTTGGGAAACCATATTTCTGAATGGAACAAAAGTGGATATTGGGCATTGGTAAGCCCTAATATTGTCCTCTGCCAACTTATCCAACCTTAGGATTTCCATCATTGTGTTGGGATAGAACACGTTAACCTCAAATCGGATTGCATCCTTCAGACCACTAATAAAACAACTCTTGTAGAATGCATAAGAAAATCCTTTTGTGTGATTGACCAATTTCTCAAATTTGGTCTGATACTCTCGAATAGTGCTAGTCTAGTGAAGGTTGGTGAGTGCTCCTAGGAAGTCATCAAAACCACGAGGGCCAAATCGGTGCAAAAGGAGTTGGCAAAAATCTATCCATTATGGCGCATCATGAGCCTTGATGTACCAATAGAACCATTGAAGGGATTCATGTTCCAAATGAAAGGATGCGAGTAAGACTTTATTGACATCAAGAGTGTTATGTAGACTGAAATATTGCTCTGCCCTATAAATGCATCCAGTCGGATCATCACCATTGAAGAGAGGAAAATCAAGCTTCAGCCCACGAAAGTTGTTAGAGGAAGAGGATCCAGTGCTTGCAGCAGACCTAGGTTGTTGTTGGTTGTTCATGGGTGAATGGAGAGGATGGAGGCTGAGAATTTTTTGATCCAAAGCTTCGAGTTTGGTATTGATGGAAACAAGTTCTTCTTCCATGTGTTTATTTGCGCCTGAAGAAATGATCTATGGCGGTGCTAGAAACTGTGCTTTATGAACTTGAAATGGAGTAAATGAGCTATGACAATTCTGGAATTCTGCGTATTATAAATTGTAATTAGATATGGAACCTAGGTATATTTGTCTTCCTAATGGTTCAAAGGTAGTCACTTGGCCACCAAGGCTGTCTCAGGCTTGAGTATTGAGGCAGTACCCCTCACTTCACAATGCAGGTAAAACTGCTAACCGCTTGGCCAAAAATGAATGCTCTTTGGTTTTCCTCACGGATGGAAATCTAGTCAATCTGGTGGGGGTCTTTTCCCTTTTCACTTGGTAGGTCCTCTCAATGGCCAGCTACTTCGGGGTTCCTATGGTACTCATAATGAGTTTTAGGGCTATGCCCAAGTACTTCCCACAGTTAAGAAGATATGGTTTATTCCATAATCCAAATGAATAATACCACTGCAAGAAGAAGAACTACTGCAATAATCATACCACCAAAAAAAATGTGGCAAAAATGCCACCCAATGCTCAAAAACTCGTAATTAGAGCTAGGTTTTTGAGATGAAAAATGAGCATAAACTGATCTATATTGCTCAAAATCACTATTATAACCTATTTCTGGAACTAGAATAGACACTCTTCTTCTACCCACGTAATCGAAATAGAAATGTGGGCACCCAGTCAAAATATTTTTGCTCTGCAATTTTCGCGGCCGTCATCAAAATTCTGAAAAATTGCTGATTTTAATTCCGCGATATCTCCACTTCTGAAACTCCAAACGAGATGATGTTTTGTTTGAAAATATGTATTTTTTAATAGGAATTCAAATATGCAACCAGTTTCTTCTGATTCTATGCCAAAAGTTTCAGAAATTGATCTGAAATTCACCTTCCAGTTTTGCCCCTTTTTTTCAGCGAAATTTTTTTTTCCACTTGTGCCAAGGAAAGTGCTCTGATACCAGATGTGGAGAACCTCCTACAATAAACAATGATAATGCATGATATAATAGAAATATTGGAGCATAAAAGATATTTTATTGATCGCGGTCCACTTCGAGGGGGAAACCTCCTTTGATCAAGCTCAATACAAAATAACTCTTCGATGATTTCATTGGCCTCAATACTTAGTTATATACTAAGTCTAATATAAACAACTATTACTCCCCATGAATGTGGGATAATACAACATACTAACTGGATGAATTAACATCAACTATTAATCCCCATGGATGTGGGATAATACAACATACTAACGAGACGACTTACAAAGCATATGCATCCAATAAAATATACTAAAAAAATAAAGAGGAGGGTTGACATGGGTTCTTAACAAACCACCTCTTGAAAGTTGTATTGTTTATATCCTCATAGAAGAAAAGCACATTTCTGGGTGGAAGAAAGGCTGGTTAACATGTATTATGATGATTTGGTAAATGTTCTGGTTAACATCGGTTGTTGGTTTCAGTATATAATTTTTCATTTATATGTGTGAATAGACTAAATCTAACATACTATTGCATGATCAACACAGGCTCATCATCCAAATAGCAACATGCCTCGAAAACAAAAAAAGAAGGCGTAAATAGTAGATGAAGAACTGGAAGTAGAGATCATAACATGGGTCGCGGTTATCTATGAGGATATCAAATCCATCAAAGGTGTTGATCCTGAATACAAATGGGGGGGAATATACCGAATGATCTCCAATCAGAGTGTCCCAGATAATGAATTGGAGGATTTACCTATATATGCTAATATCGAAAGATCAGCAATCATGAAGGTTTCCACATGTCCAGAGCTTTTCCCTTATTCAGAGGTAATAGGATGGATCCTTCTGAGGGCTGATGTGACAAATATGATCTTGGCTAATACTGAAGGGAAGGGTTATGCTACTTATAGCCCAGATTATGTAGCCATGGCCTACAATTTTTCGACACACCAAAACTATTTGACTAAAGGATGGTTGAAAGAACTTAATCTAGATGTTGTGGAAACCATCAAAAGGATGATGAACCTAGGAAGGAATTTTAATTCAAGGCCTTTCGGGGAGTATGAAACTGCAATCCTTCGTACTCCATACAGATTGATAGCATTCATGTTAAATAGGATCTTCAAAAGAGCCAATGGAAAGAATTTCAAAATAGGTTGGGTACCAGTAATATTTTTTGTGGCCACTCAAGGCAACATATTCAACTAGGAAAACATAGTGTCTAATAGTTTGTCTGTCCGCATAAGTGCAACACTAGGAGGAGTCTCACAGAATAAATCAAAGTTCTATATGAGCTTAGTTTTGATTGATTGTATTTTACACACACAGCCATTCCCATATTTGAAGTGCCAATGGGATAACGATAAGTATCTTGTATATGCTGCATACCAGCTGTTGTGGCACACTCTTGGAGCAGGGTCCCACAGCTACAGGAAAAGATTCTATTTTGGTAGAAGATGGACAATTTTTGGAGGAAACACAGTTTTGGCGATGTGATAAAGGTACAACGCCATAGTGCATTTCCTGCTGTGGATCGTGGGCCAAAAATCGCGGCGGTTGGAACAAGAAAGTCAAAGGGAAATAGTACTTGAAGCGACCGAGAAGAGAGCTCAACCACTACATTTAAGGCAACGGCGATGACAGGAGGGCTCAGCTACCCTCATAAAGGAAGAAGGAGTAACAAGCCGAGGTATTAAAGACAAAGGATAGGAGGGGAGTGACCGACGAAGCGGCGCCCATACCCGCGATCAGCGTCGAAAATTGTGGAAGACTGTAGAAAGCTGCGGTGTGACCGGTAAAGCGGCAGTACAAAGTACAAAAAGGCTGACTGTCACAGTTAGGGTTTTGGGTCACTGTTGGGATAGGCCCATAGTTTTGTATCATGGTGAGACCTTCAGGCCACTTATTTAAGCATGTATTTTGTATTATGAAGGGTTATATAGTTAGATGGATAGTGAGCTAGCTAGTTAGATAGTTGGTTGTTAAGGTTGTAACTATCAGTATAGTAAGACATTGAGGAAGAGTCGAGCTCTGGTTCTATATTTAAGTCTGTAGTTATCTTACTGTAACCAGTGGCCGGCTCCTTGAGCTTGAATGTAACAATCTGTAGGGATTGAGAGAGAGAGAGAAATAGTATATTGTAAGAAGAAAGCAATATAGGAAGAGAAGAGATCTAAGAGAGAAGGGCTCCCAGCTGTGTGCGTGGAGTTTCCCAGAAGATCTCAAGCTGCATAAGAGGTTGTAGTGGAACTGTGTTACTCTCTCAAGATATAATATAAACACACAGTTCCCATGGACGTAGCTTCCCCCCTAGAAGTGAACCATGTACATCCGTGTGTTGTGCGACTGTTTCATGTGATTGTGCTCTACTTATTTGTTATCCGTTATCTGTTACATGAACTTTGCTTATCAGTTAATGAATGTATGTATGCTATCCTTCAGTTTACAGTAACATAGAAGGTCAAATGCAAGTTGAATGTGTTGAGTACTCTGTATATGAGTTTATCAGTTCTTGATTCATGACAGTAGCAGCTACTGTGTTAAGTGACTTCTGTATGTTTAGTTCAGCGAGCTGAGTGTAATTGATGTAAAGTGTGTTAAACTATAGAAGCTTAAGTGAGGTTGTTTAACACCTTAATGAAGGTTAACTGAGCTATTATACCTAGAAAGGAAGCCTCTGGACCTTGAGAGTTAATGAGTATATTGAGTCTTACTGTAGGAAATATTGTAGCGTAGGAAGGGTGATATCGCACTGTCGGGGGAGCTGCAGTGTGGGATATCGCAGGTTAAGAGTTGGGCAGAAGGGAAGGTTTGCACAGTGCCCTAGAAATTGTGACATGATAAGAGTCAGTCCCATAGTAGAGTTAGCTAGAAAGAGAGAAATAGCCCTTGCTGAGAGATTCAGCTGGTTAAGTAGAGTCAGAGAACCTAGGATTCTGCAGAACCTGGTTGAGGAAACCTGATTCTTCAGCCACCACATATAAGATCACTTCAGGTGAGACTTCAAGCCATTCTGCAGTCTATCGCCAAAAGGGCCAGTGAGCTAGGGGTTTTGTTGGTACAATAAAGTAAACCTGGGTCTGCCCAGAGAAGACCAACAAATGGTTCCGTCGTCGGTTTTGAACAAATTGAAGAGCTGATGTTCTGTTGGCATCCTACTAAAGAAGAACTTAACCAGTGGGTTGAGTCTAAGGAAAGAGAATTTGCTGAGAAAGAAAACAAGAGTCCTAGGCTGAGTACCGAGGATTGGTTACAGAAACATACCTTCACAGACCTGCATGAGATATTTTTTGTGACCTACGCAAATGAGTTGTACGATTGGTTGTCAAAGTTGACTGATAAGCATGTATTCAAGAAGAAAAGGAACATTGTCTCGACACCGGAGTTGATTCACACTGTGAAAAGCATAGATAATCCCATTTTGTGGGAAGTAGACTTCTGGCTTGTGAGTTTGCTGGAAGGTTTCATTATAGAGTTTGCAGTTGATCAAAGAAAGAGTTTTAGTGAAGCAGAGAGGTACTTCTTCAAAGGATATCGCGGTAAGTACTTGAACTCTTTAAATCAGTTCCTTAAGATTTTATTCTATGAAAAAGGAATACTGGATATATTCTTAGATGAATAATTTAAGTAAGTGTAATGTCACAAGAGTTTGAGAGTGACTCTGAAGAAATTGGATGTACATGTAGCGGTAAGAGATATAAAGTAGATTTCAGATCTTCCTTCTTTGAAGATAGTTCAGACAGTACTAGAGAACAGAGTCAAAGTAATAGAGAAAGAATAGCAGGGGGTATCCCTTACCACCCTTATACCCCACAGAAACCAACCGGGACTTAGAATAATCCTGCAGGAACCCCATCTAGTAGTTCACACACAGTACATACTACCTCTACACCATCTACATTTACACCGCCAAGTGGTAGTAATACAACAAATCAGAATCCACCTCGTATAAATAGAATGGGGGATGGCATGAAATTACCTACCTTTAGGGGTACATGGGCAGAAGACCCATAACAACATTGTTTCCTATGTGAAGCTGTGTGGACCATTAAACAGATCCAGGATGACAATACTAAGCTCGTCCAGTTGGCCACTACACTTAGAGAAAGAGATTTAACATGGTATATGAAGTATAAATCAGCGCATAATAGAACACTCGTATAGGTCAAGACCGCAATGATTAAGGAATTTAAGAAACCCAAGTCCGAGTCACAATGTATCACAGAACTTAAAAACATCAAACAGTTACCCACAGAGTCAGTATGGGATTTCGATCAGAAATTTAAAGCCCTTATAGACCAAGTTAGTTTTGAGTTTGCGTCGGAGTAGCATAAGGAATGGTTCATTGCAGCACTGCTCCCTCATATCATACTTCCATTAATGCAACAAAAACTTTATACGCAGGATGAAGCATTGGAGATGGCAATGAAACTAGAGGCTTCACCTCTAGCTGAGACTAGTGCAGGTATGACAAATTTATAGAATCAGTTAGCCAATCTCACTTTACAGCTACATGAGATTAAGAAAGGAAAAGAGGTTGAACAAGAACTATGGTGTACAAAGTGTAAAGGACATGGCCATACCAAAGATAACTATCCAGCATTTGTTGAGTATCTATCAAGTGGGGCTCCTAACCCCTTAGTACATAATCAAGGGCCATAGTGTGAAATCTGTAGAACAAGAGGACATAGACCACAGGAATCCCCTTTACTTTATAAGTATGTACAAACTCCTAAGAATTTATACTGTAACTTTTGTAAGTCAGTAGGACATGATGAAAATAATTGCAGAGCTTATGATCTCATGATAGAGAGAAAACATGACTTCTACAGATTCCAGTCAGAGACATCAGGACCAGCAACAGGCCCACCGCATGAACCAGCTCATGATGGCCGTGGTGGAGGATTTAGAGGAAGAGGCCATGGTGGAGGCTTTGGCCACGGTCATGGACTGATTGTTTGTTACAACTGTGGAGCCATAGTACATTATGCTAGGGATTGTCAGAACCCTACTACAACATGTAAGTATTGCAAGTCCTATGATCATACTATAGAAGAATGTCCTATCTTGATAGCCAAGATTAAGGATCCTAAGCCAGCAGTAAACCAGAATATTCAGATTATTGCTGTTGAGCAGAAAGAACCAGAACCAAGAGTCAATATTGTGACTTGCAGTGGTACTTCTACTAGCAGGACATCACAGGATGCCGAAAAGAATACAGGTCCGAAGTGGGTGCGTAAAGCCACTGATAAATCTACACCACTTGAATTGCAGAAGAATAAAGAAACATTTCAGTAAGCTAAAACTTTCTTTACTGACCCTACACCATCAGGATCGTAGATATTGCCTCATAGGGGTATACCACAGCAAAAACCTTGTAGCGTTAGTCTTGTACAGATATCACAGGCTACCACATCTGGAAGGTGCGAAGAGGATGACTTGACAGGAAGTGTACAATCCTTCCTGTGGAGCTGCTTGAAACTCGTAAGAAATGAGAAAGCCATAAGAGAGCTTCAATGCATCATAGATCAGTATCAACAGTCTTCTTCTGTGAGCAGTACGCAGCATGCTATTCATAATATTATGGGCCATATAAGAACAGGAAGAGAAATGAGACTCACAGCACAAATTGGAGAGTTTGAAATGGATGAGGTAATCCTAGATTTAGGATCAGAGGTAAATGTTCTTACTAAGAAGACATGGGAATAGATGGGTAGCCCTAAGTTAGCCAGATCACCTATCCATTTGTGATTAGCCAATCAGCAGAGGGTATCGCCACTGGGTCGATTACCGCAAGTACCAATTGATATTGATGGAATTCATAGCTTTGCAGATTTTGAAGTCATAGAAATTATTGGCGATAACATATCGTATCCATCTTTATTAGGTATCGATTGGGCATTTGAAAATATGGTTGTTATCGATTTGAAGAAAATACAAATGACCTTTGAGGATAAGCATATTCGAGTCATCGCACAGTTGGATCCTTTTTAGGGTCCCTGATACATTGAACCTATCAAAGCAGAGGAAGAGGTGTGTAATATGGAGAGCTTCTATCAAATGACTACTAACCAGAGTGATTATATCAATCCCACTGCAGAAGGAAATATTAGTTGGCGATGCGACAGCTCATGTGCATCGGATTCGGATGTTGGTTTAGAAAATTGGCAGAATAGACTTTATGAAGTTTCAGCTCGCAGATGTGCATTTATGACTAAGTCATTATGATGGATTGTAACAGAGATTAAGGATATTCCATCGTTTGATGGATTAGAAGATGTCAAAGACTTTTTATAGCAGTTTGAGTAGGAAATATCTCATGAGCAGAGGATGGTAGCTATTGACCTTGCAGTAAGAGCCACACCTGCAAGATGGTGGCATGCACATAAATAAAATATCACATCATGGGATGATTTTAAGAGATTGATGGCGATCAGATTCTCTATTGACAAGGAGTGGTTCCAGCAGAAATATATAGGAGAAAGTGACCCCAGGTCACATATTAATATTTGTGAACAGAATTGGTCGGACATTCCATAGGATGAATGGGTTCACCTATTCATTCACACATTAGACACAGTCCCAAGGAACTGGTACACTAAGATAGAGTTGCGCAGAGGAACGATTACATGGCCAGTTATGATAGACAGCTTTCTACTCACTTTCACTTTTGAATCTAAGTATCCAAGCATTGATTAGACCCTAGAGATTATAAAGACTAAGATATTTGATGACTGTACCCTACCAGTGTATGCTCAGCCTGATTGGGCCATCCAGTTAGAACATGCGCTAGAGTGTTATAACTTCGCAGAAGAGCCAGGTGACGAGGATGAGAATCCTCATAGTATCAACATTCTAGAGTCAAAAGGGACTCGCGAAGTTGATGGACCAAAGCTAGAGATTCCAGCTGTCATAGAGCCTATTAAGATTAAAAAGATCAATATTGGCACAGAAACAGAACCAAAGTTTGCCTCTATTGGAGACTATTGGGATGATCAAAATGGTAGGACACATCGCAGATCTATTACATGACTATCAGGACTTATTTCCCACTAAGTTTATAGAGATGAAGAGAATAGTAGGAGATTTGGGAGTCATGAGGATACCTTTGAAAGAGGATGCTAGGTCAGTTAAGCAGCGTCCATACAGATTAAATCCTTGTTATAAAGAAAAAGTTAAAGATGAGATTGATAAGATGCTAGCAGCAGGCATCATTGAGCCAGTAGAAGAGAGTGAATGGGTTAGTCCCATGGTTGTGCAGGAAAAGAAAACTAAAGGAGAAATCAGGATTTGTGTCGATTTGTGCAAACTCAATGACTCCTCACTTCATGACCCATTTCCGACACCTTTTACTAATGAAGTTTTAGACAATGTGGGAGGACAGGAGATCTACTCATTCACTGATGGATTTTCAGGCTATCACCAGATAAGAATCCATTTAGAGGATCGACATAAGACCACCTTTGCGATAGAATCGGGCTCATTCCAGTATACGGTAATGCCATTTGGTCTTAAAAATGCACCAGCTATTTTTTCTAGAGTAGTAGTTGCTGTCTTTAAGTAATACATCCATAAATTCTTAGAAGTCTATTTTGATGATTGGAATATATTTGGATTAATCAAAATGCATATAGGAGATTTAAGGCTCATGTTAGAGAAATGTAGGCAATATCAGATTTCTCTTAACTTGAAGAAATGTATATTCTGTGCACCATTTGGTATTTTGTTGGGTCATATTGTTTACAGACAAGGCTTGATGGTAGATCTTGCAAAGATTTCCATCATTGTAAATCTCCCAACACCCAACTTAGTCAAGCAATTGAGGACAGTGCTTGGTCATACAGGGTATTATAGAAAATTCATCAAGGGCTATGCAAAGATCACAGCACCTATGGAAAAGCTGTTAAAAAAAGAAGTGAAATTCCTATGGAATGAGGAATGCCGGAAAAGTTTAGACACTCTTAAAGAGAAGATGGTTACAGCACCCATCTTAGTATTTACAGATTGGAACAAGCCATTTCATGTACATGTGGATGCATCTGGCATCGCATTGGGGATTGTCTTAACACAGCAAAAAAAAGGGGGTATCAATCACCCTATCGCGTACTCAAGCAGAAAGTTATCTGCCACAGAAAAGAACTACACCACTACATAAAGAGAAGGATTAGCCATGGTGTATTCTCTACAGAAGTTTAGGCACTACCTGTTGGGTGCCCCATTCAAGACGTTCACTGACCATTCCGCTTTAAAGTATGTGGTCAATAAGCCAGTGTTAGGGGGAAGGATCTATAGATGGTTACTCCTATTTCAGGAGTATGATTTTGAAATTATTGTAAAACTAGGGAGATTAAATGTCAGACCCGATCATCTGTTGCGGATAGACTCAGGAGAAGAACCAAGTAATTTAGAAGATAATTTTCCAGATGCACAATTGTTCTCTATCCAGATCGTAGATGAGTATTACGTGGATATTATTCACTTTCTCACTATAGGGTGGGCACCAGTTGAGTTTACTAAGCAGCAAAATAAATTAGATGTTAGTGGCTCGGGGATGAGCCACAAGTAAGTGTTAGGGGACTGTTGGAGCAGGGTCCTGCAGCTATAGGAAAAACTGCTATTTTTGGTAGAAGATGGACAATTTTTGGAGGAAATATAGTTTTGGCAATGTGATAAAGGTACAATGCCATAGTGCATTTCCCGCCATGGATCGTGGTCCAGAAATCACGACGGTTGGAACAAGAAAGTCAAAGGGAAATAGTACTTGAAGCGATCGAGAAGAGAGCTCAACCACTGCATTTAAGGCAATGACGATAGAAAGAGGGCTCAGGAGCAACGGGCCGAGGTATTAAAGACAAAGGACAGAAGGGGAGCGACCGAGGAAGCGGTGCCCATACCTGCAATCAGCGACGAAAATCGTGGAAGACTGCAGAAAGCTGCGGTGTGACCGGTAAAGCGGCAGTACAAAGTATAGAAATGCCGACTGTCACAGTTAGGGTTTTGGGTTATTGTTGGGATAGGCCCACAGTTTTGTATCATGGTGAGACCTTCGGGCCACCTATTTAAGCATGTATTTTGTATTATGAAGGGTTATATAGTTAGATGGATAGTGAGCTAGCTAGTTAGATAGTTGGTTGTTAAGGTTGTAACTATCAGTATAGTAAG
>LPNX011006242.1:2689-42137 GCA_001517045.1 Pseudotsuga menziesii
TCAGTCCCAACACTTAGCTTCCTTGCATTTCTTTTGAAGAATGTTGAGGACATTCCGGATCCCCTTGAAGACATAGATTTACAGACTTCCTGCTACAACACCAGTTATCAGAGCTACTATTATGACATAATTAGCATTACACATCCTTGATATGCTAAAAAGGACAGTCGGCATTCACAGGAATGGACATTTATGTTTCAGGGGGCAAGCCAAGATGATAGCAATAAATGTGGTACTGTTTTTGTCCTAAAATTATTAGATGTAAATTTTTATCAGTTCAAAGCTCATGTTGGAGTTGGCACAAACAACAGAGGTGAGCTCTTCGCTCTTTTCTACCTCCTAAAATGGGCATTTTTGTTGGGAGTGGGATCTCTAAATTTATATGGAGACTACTCTATGGTTATTCAGCATGTACAAGGCAGGGTCAGGATTACAAACTGGTCACTCTCTCCTTTGGCGCAGAAGATCCAGGATATTCTTCCCCTTTTTGATGAGGTTCGTGCTCATCATATTTTTTGGGAACTAAATGAAGAGGCTGATATTCTATCCAAACAAAGTCTCGAAATTCAAGCTAGAGCTTATGTCCTAGTTCACAATGTAAATGAGTCTGTACAGGTATCCTTAGGGAACCTGTGTGATTTCTAAGTCCATTTTGTTTCGGAAGATCTGGTGGATTGTTTCTGGTGGTTTTGGAGGCCTTAATTTCTGGACAATCTTTTATAAAGGGACTGATTTTGTAATAGGTAATTTGGAGATCGCTTATTTGCTAGCCCCAGTCCACTGGGCGTGTTTGTCCTTACTATTTTTTGGAAAGATACCATATGTAGTCTTTGGCAGCTATAGGCCATGTTTTGCTGGGCATGAAGAGGACCACCTCTTAACTTATGCAAATGCAAGGACTGTAAGGAATGTGCTCATATTTCTACTTGAAATAAAAGTGTGTTTTTCTTGGGGAAAAAGGGAAAGGTCATTTATGTAAAAAAAGTGGGCTGACATAATTGCAAAAGCACACCACAGAAGAATGTATTTGGACATGACCAAACATAAAAGTTAATAATCTGTATTGTGAACTACTAATGGAAGCCTACATGAGAATACTAGACCGCTTATCATGCTTGTGGGAACAGTAATTACACTCAAAACTATTAAAATATATATTTTACCTTGCAAGGAGACTACTTATGTCCAGAAAACCAAGAACTAAGAATAAGGCACATATAAATTATGTATCTCATTTATAAAATTTATAACAAAGGGATACATAAGACAAAGTATCTGAGAATACACTACTTTTAAGCTTGTAATATCTATCCCAAAATTTAGTTTCAAGTAGCAGCTGGAAACTCATTAACACTACAGAGACAAAGGAGTCAATACCTCCACATTTGCCCCCCGGTGATAGTGCATCGTCAAAGTCTCAGCTGTACGCTTACCCTCATCATAACAACTTCTAACACCTGAGCATAAATTCTCTTCGTAAATATAAAAATATAATAATACAAGTGGACTAAGGATATTTAAAGACTCTAACATAAATACAGATGTTAGTTGCTATAGGAGCCAAACCTATGGGAATCAAAGAAGTAATGATCAGGTCTGGCATCCCTGAAATAATCAGTAACTCACAAACATAGTTGACAACAGTAGATCGTGCTCCTGGCTGATCCCATAATACATTAAAGTACAAAGAAACAATTACCCGGTGCATTTTCTTTTATTTCTTTGTAAAAAAGAAGGGAAATACAGAACAAACACAAAATGATCGAAGAGACTATAGACCAGTCAAACGGAACCAATCAATGCATACCTATAGGGTTGACATTTCCCCAATATGTCTCTGTCTGTGGATGCTGAAGAGGATCCCCATATACCTCACTTGTACTAGTAAGCAAGAAGCGGGCTCCAATTCGTTTTGCTAGACCCGACATGTTCAATGTCCCCATCACATTTGTCTTGTACAAATAAATATTAAGGAAAACTTCAAAAACTAGATAAAATGAACGAGAACAACATATTTAGGAACCCTCCCGTAGCAAAGACATCCTCAGATTCACTTCGAAGAATTGAATTAATTTGATTAACAGTTAACTTGAATTATTATTAATGTACACAAATAACCAAAAATGTGGACAATGGGACTGCTAAAAAGATCCCATTATAAAGTATCATGGAAGAGTGCCTAACACGACTCCAAAGCAGCTAATAGCTAAAAGCTAGGTGATAACCCAACTCCAAAGACACTAATAGCCTAGAAACAGGGTCATTTTTGTTTAATATCTAGAGGCAAGAACGATAATCTGTAGTCACACAACTCCCATCATTAATGCAAATCATTGTAAGTTGGTCACCGTAGGTCATCAAGGAAAAATATTGAGCATATCCTACCAATATCATTGGAACCTATTATATGTGCAATAAATAATTATAGGCCTGTTCAAGGTTTGAACTTTGAACCTATAATCAATAATGTGTCTGCAGGTGATAAATTCACCAAGACTTATCTCAGGACCACCAGTTGGGAAATTGGTGCAAACCTACCTTCTAAACTAAAAGTTCAGCCCATACTTTAAGTTCAAATCCATATTAATGCAAATAAATAACAGGCATAGTTTGATTTGTTTACATGGGCATGGTAATACAAAAGACTAAGCAATTTATGACATCGATGTAAAATGACCTATCAGAATTGATACCAAAATAAGGAAGCATAGTGAGGTGTCCTGTACAGACATAAAAATTAAATCCAATCAAAACAGCAATAGATGCCGACGGGGCATTGCTTCACCGGTTAGATCGAGGGGCTATTAAGCCATCCACCATGGATCCATTCTCGCTGTGGTATGCCCATATAGCATGAGCCTCAAAGGCATGAGACGAGTTGCAAGTCATGGGTAATTTTGGTAGAATAGCAACCCCTTAGACCTGGAACCTAATCCAAAGGAAGTCCTCTGTTCCTTAAAAAACTTCCCCCCAAAAAATGGACATCAAACAGAACTTCAAAATGCAAAGTAGGAAGCCAAAACTTGCTTACAAGGTGTGGATATAATTGTCTTCACAGGATTGTACTTGTAATGAACAGGAGATGCGGGGCATGCCAGATGGTAAATTTGATCAACCTCCAACAATATTGCCTCAACGACATCATGGCGGATGAGCTCGAATCGAGGATTCTTGAAGTGATGCATAACATTCTCCTTTCTACCTGTAAAGAAATTATCGATAACAATCACATTGTCTCCCCTCTCCAAGAGCCTGTCAACCAGATGGCTACCCACAAATTCAGCGCCCCCTGTGACAAGTATTCTCAGAGGCTGCCTCCTCACACCCACTGTGATCTTGGTAACTGCGGTTGTCTTTTGAACCGCTGAATTTTCCACTCCTTTGGAGACAAATTTCTCAGAGCCGACTATTTTTTTCCTTATGTCTCTCTTTGCAAGATTGGGCTGGAGAATAAAGATCATAGTGGCTATCAACATGCCCACCAAGACAAACAGCAAACGCTGTTCTTTCAGTAGATAGTGCATCGATCTTGGCAGTGATTTGGGCTTCTCATTTTTGGGGGAATAAGGATCTGCAGCTGCTGGGATCTGGACTTCTTTGTCCCGGCGGTGATTCAGGCTTGATTGCTTGTGCATTTTGCTGATATTTCCCGACTGCCCACGATGAAAAACAAGAAACCCAAAACAAAATTATATACAATAAATCGTAGAGATTTGAGAAGCAGGTGATAAGTCTAACTAACCATCGTCCCAATGGGGCTTTTTGTTGGTAGAATGGACAATCAAACGCAAAAATGTGAAACCCACTTCGTATGAAAGGCAAGAGTTTGTAAGTACATACTTAGTTTTAGCTATTCAAAAGTTCAAACCCAACCCACAATTTTGTTTAAGGGGATCTGGATACATGATCCGCTTACGTTCTCAGAGAAATAATGAATCGATTATCTGCCCATGGCAATTACAGCATATGTCGCTTTCTTCGGCCCTTCGATACTTGTTTCACTTTAATTGTCAAGATTGCATTGCTTTGGCATTTCCTTAGAACCTCTCCTAAACCCCAATAGCAGCATAACTGTCAATTGATTGCTCGTTGACGACGACTGCAGTCTGCGAGTCATGCGGAGTCCGGACTCCGGAGCGGCAAAGAGGTCTACCGTCTCAGCCTTCATGTTGTAACTTGTTCCTTGGCTTAGAAGTTAGGGCTACATTAAAAAACTGATTAATATATTAATTGAATTCACCCGTGTCACCATCCAACCCTGCCAGGCTGCCACGGTGCCCACTACCCACTGCCACTTGTTTAAGGGCCTAATAGTAATGACGTTTTGGCTGAAAATTAAACCGTCAACACAACATAATATTGTAATGACGTTTTGGGTTTATTTTTAACCGTCAAATTGTCCGTTTATGAAAAACGTTGGCCGTCCAATAAAACGGTTTTGAAATTTTTTTACCCGTATTTGACGGGAAAAATCACGAAAAACGGGCAAATGCCCTTCAAATTCCAACTCTGCATGCAACTCTCACTTTAACGGATGCAAATGAGCACAAAGGTACTCAGTTAACATCTACATCGAATGCAATCACCAACAATTGCGTTCTCCTTCTCACAGGGAGGATGCCAACCACAACTACTCCATCATAGCGTCTGGTTTTGCACGGGGTTCTGTTCCAATAAGCAAACAAAAAAGCACATCAATGACTTCTTTAATTTCCAGGGGGTTTTTGCTTCACCAAGCAAAGAAAACAACACAACGATTGATCACTTCCAGGCGGGTGGCTCTGCAACTCTTCAATCAACTGGTATCAATTTCCTCATACGGATCTTCTTTAAGGCTTTGGCACCTCGTGGCTTCTACAAACTATCATTGATTTACACACAAACTTCTACAGAACCTTTCACGATCTCAATAACATCTTCAACACCATTACAATTATCATAATTCACATGGTTCCAAGGTACATTACACATACCGACAATGTCCATACCTTCAATCGCATGGATCTCCTTCTGCGGTATGATTTTCATCCGTCCACTAGAGATCAAGTGAACAGAGCAGCTGAATCACACCGGGCTCACACAGAAACTTCTTTCTTTCTCTCTATGCAGGCTACCACTCTTCATTACAGCTCTATGCAGGCTGCCACTCTTCATTACAGCTCTTCCAGCTACGTAGGTTCTTTCACACTGGCTCCTTTCTTTTGCAGTTTGCACCAGATTCTTCTTAGTGATGGTCTATTCCAGAACGTGCATTATTGACCAATCAGAAAGAACAGCTTCACCCTCCACACAGCAGCTCCACAACAATCCAATACAGCAACAGTGGTTCTCTCCCACGCGATGCAACCTTTTAACACACTATACACCCTTCCACCTAAAAAAAACATCTTTAAAAACATAGCACAGACTCTCCACTCTATCCTATACAAGACACATAAATTTTACAGGATCTCCATTATCCTGGACACTCCTGTGAGGGAGTCACACCCAGACCTGCTCTGATACCATATTAAAAACACAGAATGAAGAACACACAGATAAAGACACACTGATATTACAAACTAAAAGGCATTGCTTCATTGTTGGGTAATCATATGAATTTATAGACTTTACAATACAGATAAGAAGACTCTCTAGAAATATCCTTTTCTAGACAGTTCTACACCGACCACCACCGACATGGATTCAGAGAGCACTGTTCCAACCACCACATTTTCCCAACCGCCTCATTAATTCCTTCTTCTATATTTATCTTTTTCTCTGTTGGTATTACTGTCTAATAAACATTAGAGTATCTTAATTATTGTTTTAACAAGGGAACATGTGGTGGAAGTGCTTCACTGTCGCTCGCCATTGAAATGCCAAATAGGTATAATGGCCTTTCGTGTCGCTTTGAAATTCAACATAGTTGTACACCCTTACCATGCGATCATTCCGCTGAATCCAATAACAAAAATAATGATCAGTCCAATTGGGCATCGATATAATTTTTCCGACCTCATAATGAACAAAGAATTTATCAAGAAAAGGTACATTAGTTGCGAGATCTTTGCATACAAAATAGTCTTGGTTTTTGTTTTTGTTTTTATGTTGTTTCTTGATTTTCTTTTGAATGGAATGAAAGCCCCATTAATCATTTTTTGTTCATGCTTTTATATTGTTGGTTGATTTTCTATTGGGTTGAAGGGAAACTCTGTGAATCCAATTGCAATTTTATTAACTTATTCAACTTCATGCTCAATTTCAGCAGTAATTATTAATGATATTAATAATGTATATGGAAGTTGTTAATAATAATTTATAATATTAATAATGATTATATAGTTGCTAAATTTTGTAGTGAAATTTTTGAAGGTTTTGAATGGGAATATAATTGACATTATTTACATGATTGTGTAAAAAATTGTTTTTCCCTTTCATGTGGTTTAAATTTTACATATAATTTTCATAAATTGTTTAATATAGTAAAGGGGATTTTCTATTTTCAATGATTTGGATAGAGACAAAACATGTAAAAAATCAATGATAAAATTTAATTTAATTTATCACAATAATTTAAAAAAAATGTTTAATTAAAAATAATTTATTTTTTTTCTTGAAGAAAAAAAGCTTATTTGTATTAATCAAAAACTACATACAAAATGGTATGTAATTGTTCCTACTTTATGCAGATTTACATCTTGTTTTCACATCATTGCTGATGTAATTACTTCACCTTTTTAGGTTAGTTTGAGAGAAGCCATGACTAGTCATAATAAAGTGTCATATCTGTTGTTAAAAACATCCATTTGGGGCTGATACAAGAAGGAACAGTTTTCCGTCTTTTGAGTTGATTATGTACATATAAAAAGAGTTGAGTCTAGCATGATTTATTAGATCTGTTGCATGTTGCTTGTAGAGTGTCCCAAAAATGTTTTATAGGAGTGGTTTAGTGAGGCAAAATAAGAAATGGCCTCTGAGGGTACTCCTTGGCCTCTGTTTCCTTTATCTCCATAATTTTCCAATGTCCCCAATGCAGATTCAGTACCGCCTTTGAGAGTTTGTCTGCATCCATGTTTTGTTCCCTATAGGCATGTTTGAACGAGATTGATTAAAAAAAGAGAGAGTCTTGTTTATCTCTTCATATAGAGTGTCTAGTGTAGAAATTTTGCATCTCTGAGTCTTATTTATCCAGTTTATAACAACCATTGAATCACCAAAAACTTGAAGCTTTTTGCAGTTCCTTTCAATTGCAAAACAAAGGAGAAGTTTCAAGGTCATAAGCTCGGCGTAGTTGTTCGTCCCGGCTCCTAGCCCCATGGAGATTTGCAAATAGTGGTTTGGATTCAGATATAAGGTTTCTCCTCCCCCACATGTCAAGTTTTGGGAAGCTCCATCAAAAAAATCCCAAGGGATGTTTTTGTTCAACTGTTCAGGAATAATGAGGCTTGGAGAGGGGTTGTTCTTAGATTGATGGAAGTAAGAAAGAATATCCAAGCCCTTCCTCGCTACCTCTTCTGGACAACTGGGTTTTTCAAGGATTATGACCCTGTTTCTGGCCAGCCATATTCCCTAGATGTGGATGAGCGGGAGGGCTCTAGGCTCGGTAGTTTGAGGGGATGAGGACCAGTCCTTCCATGCCTCTTCCACTATGCTGCCTTTCCAGTTAAAGGTGGAGGAGGTAAAATATTTGGAGTGCTCCTATACATTTTTGGAAAAGGTACAGTATAGGAAAAGGTGATTTGTGTTTTCCTCATCATCCTTGCATAACTTTGTACCACCCAGGCCCTGCTATCTGTCTTTTCTGTCGTTGATCCCATGTAGGCATTTTGTTTCCAAGTGCACACCAAGTGAATATTTTTTCCTTTAGTCGGGATTTAATATTCCAAATACCTTTCTGCCACCATTTTTTATTTCCCTGGAAGTGTCGTAAACAGAGTTGTTGGTATCCAAGCTTTGATGTGTATTTCTCATGTTGTGTTTTTTCCCATATCAACTCATCTTTTATGTTGGTTATCTAGATGTGAGATGATTGCAAAGCTAGAGTGTGTTGATCCCATATCCTTGTTAACTTTTCATATGCTTAGCTAAGACATCAGTATTTCATTTAATTTTCATAACAAAAGCATATACACATGATCACTGAAAGAAACAGCATCACAAGAACAACACAAATTTATCCTGGGAAAACCCTAAAGGGAAAAACCCAGCGAAAGATTCCTCAATATAGATTCCCCAAAAAGGTAAAAGATAAAACCAGCAAGGAGATCAAAAACCTGATCCTCCTCCTTCTCCAGCTACTTCTCTCCTCCACAAGTGCACTACTCAAGTGAGTTTGTGTGTCTCCAATGAGGAGAGCTACACCTCTATTTATATTCATCTGTTCACTTCAATTAACTCATCCAACATGTAGGCTCGAGTTAATCATGTAGGCTTGAGTTACACATGTAGGCTCAAGTAACCACACTGGGGTGCTAATGACCCACCTTTACAATTAGAGGGGACAACCTCATGACTCTTATTAGTGCTTCCGATTAGAAGCATCAGGGTACAAGATAATACAAGTGCTTCTCCTGTTAGGACCATTGGGGACCACAAAATATACATATAGAATATTCTTCGAAGTTACAATATTTCAACACTCTCCCTTAACGAGAAGGGTATTCTACAACACAACAAAAATAGTAGGAGAGGACATCATCAACATCATCAGGGTAACACATCTATAAATCATTAGAATCTTTTCAACATCATATAGTCTTTGTCTTCAATTTTCAATGACAACAACTCTTTGATCAACATCAACATCTTTTGACCTTTTGATCAGCAACATCTTCAACACTTTGACCTTTTGATCAGCAACACCTTCAAAAACATATTTAGCAACATCTTCAACACTTTGACCTTTCGAACAACAACATCTTCAGCACTTAGACCTTTCAATCAGCAACAACATCTTCAGCACTTTGACCTTTCAATTAGCAACATCTTCAGCGTTTTGACCTTTCGACCAGCAACAATATCTTCAGCATTTTGATCAGCAACATATTCAACACTTTGATCTTTTGATTAGTACATCGTAATCATCATCATACTCTGATATTTTGATCAGTACATCATCATCATCATACAGTGATCTTTCGATCAGCACGTCATCATCATCATAAAACATCAACATCATCAAAACATCAACATGATCCTTCCTTTCGGAATTATAGGATTTAGGTCTTTACGGAGTTACCAATGATCCTTAATTTCGGAATTATGGGATTTAGGTCTTTACAGAGTTACTAATGATCCCTCCTTTCGGAATTATGGGATTTAGGTCTTTATGGAGTTACTAATGATCCTTCCTTTTGGAATTACGGGATCAATACATTTGTGGAACTCAGACAATCCTTCCTATTGGAATTACGGGATCAACACATCTATGGAACTCAGACAATCCTTCCTATTGGAATTACAGGATCAATTCAATGATCCTTCCTTCCGGAATTACGGGATTTAGGTCTTTAGGGAGTTACTAACAATCCTTCCTTTCGGAATTATGGGATCAACACAGATGTGGAACTCAGACAATCCTTCCTATTGGAATTACGAGATCAACACATCTGTGGAACTCAGACAATCCTTCCTATTGGAATTACGGGATCAATTCAATGATCCTTCCTTTCGGAATTACAGGATTTAGGTCTTTACGGAGTTACTAATGATCATTCCTTTCAGAATTACGGGATCAACACAGATGTGGAACTGAGACAATCATTCCTATTGGAATTACGGGATCAACACATCTGCGGAACTCAAACAATCCTTCCTATTGGAATTACGGGATCAATTCAATGATCCTTTCTTTCAGAATTACGAGATTTAGGTCTTTACAGAGTTACTAATGATCCTTCGTTTCAGAATTATGGGATCAACACAGATGTGGAACTCAGACAATCCTTCCTCTAGGAATTACGGGATCAACACACGTTCTCGAGTACCGAAGTCACCGGATCCATTATGAACCGAAGTTCAAGGATGATACAATCCTACCACATTCATAGGGACCGAGATCTCTGGATACATTTTGAACCGAGGTTCAAGGATGATGCAATCCTACCACTTTCATGGGGGCCAAGATCTCCAGATACATTTTGAACCGAGTTTTAGGGATGATGCAATCCACCACTTTCACAGGGGCCGAGACCTCCGGATACATTTTGAACCGAGGTTCAGGGATGATGCAATCCACCACTTTCATGGGGGCCGAGACCTCCAGATACATTTTGAACCGAAGTTCAGGGATGATGCAATCCTACCACATTCACGGGGGCTGAGACCTCCGGAAACATTTTGAACCGAAGTTCAAGGATGATGCAATCCCACCACATTCATGGGGGCCGAGACCTCCAGATACATTTTGAACCAAAGTTCAAGGATGATGCAATCCCACCACATTCACGAAGACCGAAGTCACCGGATCTATTTTGGACAGATGTCCCAGGATGATACAATCCCTCTTCATTCTCGAGGACCAAGGTCACCAGATCACTTTTGGACAGATGTCCTGGGATGATACAATCCCTCTTCATTCTCGAGGACCAAGGTCACCTGATCACTTTAGGGCAGATGCCCAGGGATGATACAATCCCACTGCAACATCACTACTCCCCCTTTCGAGGAAGGTTCTTCCGAACCTCACCAAGCTTGTCTCGAGAGTGTTCAAACTTTACTCGAGACAGAGGCTTCATTAGCACATCATTAACCAAACCATCATCATCTACATCTTCAGTATGTGAATACTAAAGAATCACCATTTGTATCTCCAGTATGTGAATACTGAAAGCATCATAATCTATAGTATGTAAATACTGAAACATCATCTATATCTTTAGTATGGGAATACTGAAACATCATCATCTGTATATTCAATATAGAAATACATAAACACCATCATCTACATCTACAGTATGTAAATACTGAAACATCATCTATATCTTCAGTATCGGAATACTTAAACACCATCATCTGCATCTTATCTCGTCTGTAGAAATAACGGATTTCTATGTGTTACGACGGAACACAGGGTTCTCTGTCATCACAACTCTGGTTATCACATATAATCATTGTAGTATCCATATTCAGTTCAAAGAGACTTGATATCAGCTTCCGAAGCCATATGGCTTCACAACTTAGCAGAGAAATTTTCTATGTATCTTGCTTCAGCCATGCTATGAGAAACATTGGACTGTTTCCTGTTAAACCATGAACTCATAGTAGACCCCAAACAAAAGCATATACGTAATGTGCTTTTCCTATCTGAGATACTTCTAGCCCAATCCGCATTTGTGTAGCCATAAAATCTATACTCATGGCTACCATCATAATATAAACCAAAGTCTATAGTCCCTTTCAGATATCTCATCACATGTTTTGCAGTTACTAGGTGAACCCGTCTTGGTTGAACAAGATATTGACTTAAGGTGTTCAAAGCAAAACAAATGTCTAGTCTAGTATTTGTTAAGTACATCAATGACCCAATGATCTGTATGTAATGAGTCATATCCACTAACTCTGATGAGTCATCAGCTAACAGCTTTAGGTTGGAGTCCATGGGTGTGGCCATGACTTTGCATTCCAACATATTGAATCTCTTCAGTATCTCTACCACATACTTTCCCTGGTTGAGAAATATTTCTTCTGAACTTTTCCATGCTTCCAGACCTAGGAAATAATGCATTAACCCAAGGTCTTTCATCTCAAATTCTTCTGCTAGTTTCTTCTTGCTTTCCATGACCTATTTCTCATTTCCTGTCAAGGATAAGTCATCCACATATAATAACAGGATGACAATTTCATCTTCTATAACCTTGAGATAAAGGTTAGGATCCGCTTTACTCTTGGTAAATCCCATGCTCGACAAGAAACTATCTATTCTTCCACACCAAGCTCTGGGAGCTTGCTTCAGGCCATAGAGGGCCTTCTTCAACTTGCAGACATGATTCCATCTGGATTCAACTTCAAATCCTTGTGACTATTCGATGAAAAAAACTCTTTCTCAATCATACCATTAAGGAAGGCTTGTCTTTACTTCACCATGGAAGAAACTACCATGATAGTTTTGAAGGAAGTGTACCTTACTTCCTGGAGTAAGTGTCTCTTCCTGGCCACAAATCTTGCTTTATACTTCTTGATACTTCAGTGAGCTGCATGCTCTATTTTGTATATCCATTTGGAGGATACAATACTCCTTCCTTCTGGTTTGGGAACTATATCCCATACATCATTCTAGTATTCTTTCATCATGAGTTCGTCTTGTCAGATCATCAACATATCCTAGTCTTCTGCATTCAACTTTGAAGGTTGGAACCCGCTTTACTCTTGGTAAAGTCTTGATCCATCAAGAAGTTGTCCATCATGTCATACCGTGTCGAACTCAGATATCTTCTATAGTCACTCCCCTTGAAGTGGAGTATTATCTTCCTTCTTCATTCTGTACAGGTGGTTCTATGCTTGATATATACTGGTCAATAGAGTATGTCATGTCATAGTCTATTCTTTCTGAGGCAAATCACAAACCTTTCTTTGTACACTTTTTCTTGTAGATCCATATAGAGGATACTATGTACTTCCCTTTATGTCTCGAAATCATATCGTATACATCACTCCCCATGATCAATTGTTATTCTTTGATCATAGTTTCTTTTATAGCATTCTTTTCTTCATCTTGAGTTATCTCTCATACCCATATTGGTCTTCATCCTTTGAGGTGGATCTACCGCTTTCTGAAGCTCTTTCTTCCATCATGGTGTCTCTGACCCCGGGAGCTTCAGATTCATGTTTATTGGATTGTCATCACTTATTCTTCGGAACAAGTCTCGTCCTTCTGTTCTTGTAGGAGGTTATACAGGACCTTTCCTACAATTCAAATGCACCAGTTGCATGGTTAGAACTATTTCATGAAACATATGCATAACGACAAATTCTTATGCATCATGAAACTATTTAGCCAATACAACATTCATCCATATCTCATAGAAAATTTCTAGATGCCTTCCATCTCTACCATGACATCATTGAGATTGTGCACTAATCCAATATGTCAGCAAAGAGGTTTGATAAGTAGCACTGAAGAGTTGTATAGCGCCATGAGCTACTTACCCATCACATGCATATTAGTAGTATTAATGTAAACAATCTATCATGCATAACACGTCAACTGAATATAATCAAATGTATAACAAAACAATATCATAAAATGGCAACTGAATACTTATCTTTTATTTGTTTCGTGGGTAGAATCCATCTTGATCATTCTGCTTTATCATCTTCTTCATTCATGAAATCATCATTTCTTATCCAAATGATAAGATGAATAAGAGGTTCTTCAAGAACTGAGTTTTTCATATTCCTCATCACTTGAGGGATCTTCTTTGAATGGTGAGAGCTTGATCTTCAATTGCTCCCATCTTCTTCTTCTCTTCTTATTAGTCGAGCTGAAAGTAATCACTTACTTCTGGCATACATTCTTCTTCTACCGCTTCAAGTTGTTCTCCATTCTAGATCTTCACATTCTTCAACTGTTTTCTCAAAGCCATCTTCTGATTTAAGTTCTTATCTTCAAATAGCTTGATCAAGGAATCAAACATCTTCGGTGTATTTAGGGAAGACACTTGTGGTATAAGTTGATCCATGATTGAATCAACAATGATCTTCTTGGCCTTGCTCAAGTTCTTCTTGTGTAAGGCTTTGAGCCTCATCTTCGTGTGGAACTCGAACCTCTCTACTCATGTAGGTGTCCAATTCATTTTCTTCACAGAGATCAAATAATTCCATGCTTGGAAGTTTTCAACTGATGTGATATATCACTTTGAAATGAGAACCTCAAATGAAAATAGCAAAAGATTATATCTTACCGATTTGAGGTGTCCATCTTGCTTCTAGAGCTCGCTGATCTAGGGCTTGTCACAGAAACCCTAATTTTTAAAACTTGGATTCTTTTAGATATAATTGGATAGAAATATATATCTCTTCAAATGGAGCTGTCCAATGTACTCCTTTTCTGAAAACAGTGGAGGGAAGCTCCCGGAACAGGAAGCCCTAGTTTTCCAATTTCTTCTACAGAAATTCCTGTCACTATTTATGTGATATCTCTGAAATTAATGCTGCTTTATGTCTAACATTTCTCACTGAGGTAACCTCACATGTTCCTGATCCAACACCATAGGTTTCATTAGAATTTGTTTCACCAATTGAGATTTATGATCATTTTCCCAGGGTGACCTATTACAAGACTGTTCAGAACAACGATGTTGTACGGCATGTCACGTGTCACTGGTCCATCTTCTGAGTCTAATATTCAGACCATAGAAATTAAAGTCCATGATTTTTATGGAACATCTTTAGGAATTCCATTTGGACCTAGGTAGCCCAAGCTATAACGATTTTCTCCAGGTGTCCTATTTAGGGATGAATTCTGGAAGAGGCTGGAACCATAACTTGGAGGGATCATATCTCCCAGAATATAGTGAATATGAAGCTGAAGTTTGGACACAATGTACATAAGGATTTTACCTTTGGCCTCCAAAATTTTCACCTACTGAACCTTTTCCAATATTTCTATATAGTGAATGTACCCAAACTTATCAGTTTTAGTATTTAGGGTTTTTCTGGCTCGCGGTCAAACTAGGGTTTGACTTTCCCGGAGTTTCACCCAACCAAAAATATTGATCCAGGTCTCTAAAATTCGATTTTAATGAGGAGATAAATCCTATGCTAGGCTCACTCAAAAATTCTTCTTCTGCAAGAAGCCGTAATTTCTTCTAGGGAGAGAGAGAGGGCTATTTTTCCTTGTGAAAGCTGTCCTGTTCAGGTTAGCTCTGATCCCATGTTAAATTTTCATATGCTTAGCTAATAAATCAGTATTTTATTTCATTTTCATAACAAAAGCATATACACAGGATCACTGAAAGAAACAACATCACAAGAAAAACACAGATTTACCCTGGGAAAACCCTAAAGGGAAAAACCCAACAAAAGCTTCCTCAATATAGATGCCCCAAAAAGGTAAAAGATAAAACCAACAAGAAGATCAAAAACCTGATCCTCCTCCTTCTCCAGCTACTTCTCTCCTCCACAAGTGCGCTACTCAAGTGAGTGTATGTGTCTCCAATGAGGAGAGCTACACCTCTATTTATATTCATCCGTTCACTTTAATTAACTCATCCGACATGTAGGCTCGAGTTACACATTTAGGCTCAAGTAACCACAGTGGGGTGCTAATGACCCACCTTTACAATTAGAGGGGACAACCTAATGACTCTTATTAGTTCTTCCAATTAGAAGCATCGGGGTACAAGATAATACAAGTGGTTCTCCCGGTAGGACCATTGGGGACCACAAAAGATATATATGGAATATTATTCGAAGTAACAATATTTCAACAAGCCTTTCCCATTGGTCTGGAAGCTCTAGATCGTGAATCCTCCCCCAACCTTGATGCCAAATGTTGGTTGAGATAGGGTCTATTATTTGATTCAAATGGAAACACCCCTTCTGATGGATTAGTTGAATTAATTGTTCAGGAAGTATGTGACTCTGAGCGCTACCTGGCCATGGGTGTGCTCCTATTCTGACTTTTATGTCATCCCCTATCTTCTGGACTAGATGTTCTGAAATAAGTGAGAAGGCTTTGCATAAGGATTTCCAAATAATGGATACATTTGGAGGTTTTATGGTTCCCACATCCTTGATCCAGTCTAATATCGGGGTTGGTGAAATGTATTTGTGGATGATGACTTTTGTCCACAAGCTCTGAGTTGAGATGAGTCTCTAACCTACTTTTGCTGCCAAATATTTTGCAAAGAAAGAAGTGTTTTTTAAGCCCTAGCCTCCCATTGCTTTTGGTCTTGCAATTTGGTCCCATTTAACCCAGGGGAGAGCCTTTTGACCTTTTTTCCCTGACCATAGAAAAGTGGAGCAAATTCTTCGATATTTGTTCAGAATTGATTTAGTAATCCATTCCAATGCCATCCAGTAGACTGGAATTGCTTCTAAAACTGATTTAATCAATACTAGCCTGCCAACTCTTAATAGCCATCTATTGCACCAGTTGTTGATTCTGGATTCTAGTTTAGCAAGCAGCCAGGTCTAGTCCTCTTTTTGATATAAATTTGGTTTGAGTCTGAATCCCGGATATTTTATTCCATTATCCAAGGAGAGCTGTTGATAAGGGAATAACAACTGAAAATATCTCTCAGTTTCCTCCTGCAAGTTTATTGCTGTAAGTGAGGATTTCTGGAGATTTATTTGCATTCCTGTTGCTTTGCAAAATAGGATTAGGATTTCTGAGAGCCTTTCTCCTTCTCTTCTTGAGTCATTACAAAAAATAAGGATGTCATCCACAAATAATAAATGTGTTATGCTCGAGTTTGTGGTAATTATGATTCCTTCAAACAGTCCTCTTCTTTTTGCATCTAGAATAGCTCTACTTAAACCTTTTGCAGCTAGTAAGAAGAGAATAGGGGATATGGGACAACCTTGTTATAATCCCTGCTCAACATGGAAAAAAGCGGAAGCTGCTCCATTGATGAGGACTGCAAAGGAGGCAGTTGTGATGCATGCAAAAATCCATTTTATGAAAGGATAGTTGAAGCCCATATGGGTGAGGAGTTTCCTGAAATAGATCCATCTTACTTTGTCAAAAGCCTTGGAGAGATAAAATTTTTAAGATTGCCCCCTTTTCTTTTTTTGTTTTGGCACTGTGAAGACGCTCCTGGGCAACCCCTATGGCTTCATGAATATGTCGATCCTCCAAAAATCCAAACTGTTCCTTGGAAATGATTTTATAAAGGACCTTCTAAAATCTCTATGCGATTATCTTGGTGACCACCTTATAGGTTATGTTGCACAGTGAAATAGGCTTGTAATCCTCCAAACTTCCTACATTGTCCTTTTTTGGGATTAGGGCTATAAAAGTTGAGTTCAGGGGAAGGTGGAGGACACCATTTCTTCTTGTTTCCTCTACCAGCTGTAATAGGTCTGGGCCAATGGAGTCATACACAGCTAGAAAGAATTCTATTGTCCACCCATCAGGCCCCGGGCTTTTTCCTTTTTGAAAACTGAGTAAAGTTGCTTTTACCTTCTCCTCTAAAAATTCTTCCATTAGCTCCAGATTGTCTTCCTCGTTGATGCTTCCAGGGAAGCACTAAGATATTTAGATTAATTTAGCTATGGTTGCTTGTTGGTCTTCTTTGAATATGTTTTCAAAATATTTCTTCCCTGTTTCTGCCAGGTCTTCAAAAGTGTTTGTTGTCTCATTTTTTCTTTTTTAACTCCCAAATGGTATTTTTTGCTTCCTACCTTTTGCAAATGAATGGAATAATTTTCTATTATCATCTCCGCATTCCATCCAAATTGCTCTACTTTTTAATCTCAAGACCTCTTGTCTTTCCAATAGGATTTTGGTCCTGGAGGCTTCCAATGAATATATTTTCTCTCTATCCTCTAGAGTGAGGAAGCCCATCCCCCTCTTTTTTTGGATTTCTTTCAAATCCTCCTCAATTTGGATGATTGCCTCATCGTACTTATTCTTCTTATTTTCTGCCCATTCCTTAAGTAGTTTTTTTTTATTTGGAGTAGGTTTTGAGAGAAATGAGTGGCAGCCCTAGTGCCATTTCCTTCTTGATAAGGTGTTCAATTTGATTGAATGAGTTGAACTACCTCTTCATTTTTGAGCCAGGAAGAACAGAGCTTAAAAGGGATTACCAATTTTTTTGGTTGTTTCTTGATTTCCAGGAATATGGGTAGGTGGTCGGAGTCTGCTCCTGAATCCACCCATTGTTTGAACATAAAATATTCCTCCAAAAGATCTTTTGATAACAGGAATCTATCCAGTCTATTCGCTATTCTTTCTTCTCCCACCCGTTTGTTTGACCAGGTTGGATTTCGAATCTGCTGGTCTAGATCTATTAGTTTGGATTCCATCAGGAGGTTGCTGAAGTAAGGGGCTAAAGGACATGTCCGTGCTTTTGGCCCCCATATTTCATGAGCTCCTAATGTAAAATTGAGATCCCCACTAATAATCAATTTTCTTTCTTTAATAATCCTAGATTTTCTGAAAGAATCCCAAAATTATTATCTATTAGAATAAGGCCCATATATGTTAATAATTGTTAGGGTTTTGTTTGTCTCCACCCAATAGAGCTGGGCTCCTAGCTTGAAGGAGGATCCCCAAGAGTTGATACATCGAATACTTGAGTTCTTCCAGCCAATTACTAACCCTCCTGAGTGTCCATTAGCACTATGTGCTATGAAAGAATAGAGCAGTAAAAGTGAGGATAAGAAGGATTCTACTTCCATCTATGGTCCCATGCTTTCTTATAGAAGGATGAATTCTAGCAATTGGACCTCAATCATCCTCTTTAGGGGAAGTTTTTTCCGAGTACTTTCCAGACCCCTGCAATTTAGATAGAGAAATTTCATTTTGGAACCCCATCTGGGGCTTGCACTGCTCCAAGCGCCCCAAATAGGGTTTGTTGTCTTCCACTTTCCTGGTCTCTGAGTGCCTTATTTTGGGCTGTGGAGAGATGCAAAGTTCTTCCCCTTCCTCTGCATTTGGAGGTGATATTAGGGTTTACCCAAGCTTTTTAGCAGGGGCTCTTGGATTCATTGAGATTGGGAAATTTCTTGACTGAAGGTGGAAGCGAATAGAAGTGGATAGGTTGGACGAGTCAGGTTTTGAGAGGGGAGGGGAGATTACCAATTTGTTGGTCGAAGTTGATTTTTGAAGGGGATCAGGGGAGCAACTCTGGATGGGGATGGGGCTGGTTGTGAGAGGAGAGAACAATTTTTTGTCCTCATTTAAAGATAAAAAATTCAAATGATTGCTAAGTGAAGAGGGATTCACACCCGATGAGGTCGACGAACTTAGTTGAAGCTCTGGTTGCTGAAGCAGTCCCTCATTTGTTGCTGTGGCCATTACCTCCGATTGTTCCAATGGATGATCTGCAACTTCTAGTGCACGATGATCTTCAACCAGAACTGGATTTCAAGAAGTGCCCTTTGGGCTCCAGGCCTCTGTTTGTCTGACCCATTTCTTCCTTCTTGATGATGATGGAACATAATTTGGACAGTTTTTAGCCAAGTATCTTGTTTCATGACATTTGTGGCATCGAAAAGGGAGCCCTTCATAATCCAACAACTGTTTCCTTATCTTAGTTTTTCAAATTAGGTTTATATGATCCCGAAGACTTGTTCTAATGTTCAGTGAGACTAAGATCCTAGACACCTTCATGATTTTTGTTTGCTGGTATGAGAGGTCCACCTCTATGAAGGTCCCCAACACCCTTTTGATATCACTAAGCGATGTCGGGTTCCATAATTCCCAAGGTAAGCCTGGAAGACGGACCCAGGCTAGAATTGTGTCGAGTCTCTTTGTATCTGCATCAAATAATGACAACCACTTCTTCAACTGGAAAGGGGTTTTCCCAAAGGTCGATACCTTCTTGAGTATGAAGTCTGCATCCTCTCTGCGACTGAAGTGGAAGCCAAACCAACCTTTTGCTAGTGGGGTAATTTCCAAGTCTTCCCCTTGAAAACCCGACCAATTGTTTCTAACCCATTCTTCCATTTTCCCTTGCGTAGGGTTTCACCCTCTAATTTTCCCAACTAGGGCCATCCCTTCCATCTCATGGGCTTCTGCCATAGAAACACTAACTCCGCATATTAGGTTTACAATTCGTCCTGAAGGATTTTAGCAGCGGTTTTTCCATTTCTTGGAGCCTGATAGGGTTCCATCCAAGCTGCTATCAGAGAGAGTGCCTTCTTTTTCCAAGTTGGGATTTTGTAGTGGATTGTTCGGGAGTCCGTCCGATGGTCCTATGGCCTGCTATTCTTCTCCTGTGGAGGCTAGATACTATAGGAATGAGTCTATCCCTTTGTTCAAATCACCATCCAGTTATGGAGAACTTTGAAGTGGCAATGATTGAAAGGGAGCACTGTGGGTAATTACTACGTTGGAGCCATGTAGGGTTTGTCCTGTGGGGAATAATGAGTATGGTGCGCCTCCTAGTGATGGAATTAGAGGTATAGCTGTGAAATTCCCAAGCAACCCTTCCTCAGTGAAGGGCGGTGAGTCTGGAACCCTAGCACCATTTCCAGCTCGCAAATTTTCTAGGTTGTTCTGGACTATTGCCAGTGACAATATTCCAGTAATTTCCGGGGTCAAGAAAGCATTAATCCCCTGCCATGGGTCCTCTGTGTAGTCCACGATATCTTCTACCAGTAGACCTACTTCTAGATCCATGTTGATCGTGACCATTTTCTGTCGGTTTGTAAAAAACCAAAAATCCAGAAAAAATAGTCTGCTGCTCCTTTCGCTATTGCATGTCTAAAACTTAAAAAATTCCAGTCCTCCATGGAGCCCCCATGGGCTCCTGCATGACCTCACACGACCTAGTATGGTTAGTATGTATATGGTAATGGTCACCTAATTAAAAATCATTTATATTCATTTATTTTATAAATATTTTCTATTTACCTTGGTAAATTATTAGAAACTAACAACCTTTTAATAGATTCAAGTGAAAAAAACAATATTTCAATAGATTGCAGCACAAGGTGAGGTTTAGTCCGACGTCTTTTACGTCATAGACATCCTATTTGACAGTTGTATGAAAACAAATATTTACCCATTATTAGTCCCTTCCTTCAGGTTGCAAAGGACTATAGGAAAGTGCTTGCCGTCGATTCAATTAGTTTTCACTAATATCAAAATTACTTATTTTAGATTTAACCAAAGTTTTCGACGAAATACTAAGAACCACCTTTTTTTTATTACCAATCAATATCTATTGTATTTATGACATGATATGAACAACCGTTTTTATTATTAATCAATATCTACAGTAGTTTTTCTCAACCAATCACCAACTTCTTTCTCTTATTTGGCCTCATCTCAAGGAAGAGCACCATTTTCGATTTAAAAACTTAGGTTAGTGTCAAGATTGTGTACTACTTCTTTTTTAAACAAAATAATGCTATATGAGTTGCTCTTCTCCGCTCAACATTACTTTCAAACATTTAATGTTTGTACCATTTTTGTGATGCCCACCACCGACTGTCCTCTTGGTACCAGCGCATCTGCAATGTGCCCTTGTAATCTTCTTCCCTCCTCCTACCACAACATCTTCAAGGTGTTAATATTCTTCCATCCTCCAACCACAACATCTACAATGTGTTCTTTACGTGCCCTTTCCCTTGTAATATTCCTCCCTCCTAGTGCCATAGCATGTGCAACATGCCCTTGTAAGGGAAAAGGCCATTTATTGGCCTCCTTTCTGCTTTCTTTTTTATATTCTCATTGCTTAGGTATAGCCTTCGATTTAGATGTGGATGCCCTCATGATATGTCAACAAGAAGGGATCCCACTGTTCTTTTTTCTCCCCAGATCGCACAAGCAACGAACTCACAAATGGATGACGGATCTTTAATCGAAAGGCACTCTTTCCTCCATAGATCGCACAGGTAGTGATCTCACAAACAGATGTCGAATCTTTAACCGAAATGAACTCTTTTCTCCACAGATCACACAGTCACGGATCTCACAAACGGATGAAGGATCATTAACCAAAATGAATCTTCCTCCTTAAGGCTCAAACACTCCTATCATTGGGAATTAAAACCCCAACCAACCACTCAAAGATATACTTGTGCGTGCGGCCTCAACAAAAAAAATGTCACACAGGCTGATCGTTCTTCAACAATTCTAATTTCTCACGCAGGTAAAATTCACACAGCTCTTTCAAGCTTACTCCAAGCTCTCATCCCAACAAGATAGATGACATAACAAAGGGGAAAAGACAGAGTGAGTGAAGACTCATGCAAAAGAGAAAGATATGCACACAAAGCACACACAATCTATTTATTTCATTAAAGACTATTTACATAAATAGTAAAGCTGGATCTCAACAAACCAGGGAATTAGTTCCTATATAAATATGGATATCCAAACAACTCAACAACTTTTATAGAGATTCTCAATAACCCAATCTGCTATCAATCTATTTTTACATTATTTTAGAACATCTTCTAGCAATAAAAACTATACTTGATATTTATTTTTGAAGCAACTTTTAATCATAGGCTCTTTTCATTTCAATGTACTATCACATAGACACGCGTAAGAAAATACCACAATCATTAACACAGTACTGACCGACTCAATGAGGAAATACAACCACACAAGATTCTGAATTATGTTATATGATTAGTTCTCTCAACATTGGCCGAAGTTTATTTATGACTATCCTACATTTTTATTATCACGACTAATTTATCAATGCCCTTTTCATAAATTCAAGGTAAAAAATAAATTAACTTGGAAGGAGTTTAGCTTACAGTCAAATTACTATCATGTAATCCCGACTCCAGCAAAGAGAGAATTATGATATACCCAGCTAAGACTTGATCAATCTTTAGAAGGTATGGAAACAATATTTTGAATTGGACCATAACATTAGAAGCTTTGGACAATTAAATTTGGCATTGAAATTTGTTGAGAATAAATTTAAATAGGTTCCATCTCGCTAATATTATAATAGGACAGGAGTTAGAATACATTTCAACCAGATTTACTGGGATAATTAGAACAACCAACCTACATTGGTTCCTCTGCTTATTTTTAATCAAACATTTATGAATCTAGGAGCACACTTCATCAATTATAACTAAATATAATGGTATATATGAACCAATTTTTCAGAGATTTTTGACTTACATTGAATTTTAGTTGCAAGTGTTTAGAAAATCCATGGAAAATGAGACAACAACGTTCAAATATCAGGCTCTTATCGACTGTCCCGCTCTTTTCCATAGTTATCTCAAGCTCTTCTCGGCCCTCTAGCCCGCACTTTTAGAGGGATATCTTAGTTGTTCTTGGTTGTGGCCCTTCTTGGTTCTTTGGGATTTCTGCCTTGCGTAATCTATTGCCCAACCAGCCTGCTTTTCTTTAATGAATTAGGGAAATCTTATAAACTTGATAGCTCTTGAACTACATATGCCACTTAACATGTTCTCCATGTAGGCCAAAGTTCACCTCAAAGTTATGAAACTAAGTAAGCTCCAACAAGAGGGGGAAGATGGAATAAACTGCCCTCAAGAACATCATTATCTTCGACAGAAGCTGAAAGGTAATGATCTTGTTTTTATTCTTGTCATTTCTATGGGTTCGATGAACTTGAATTGTCCAACATTCGTCATCTCTCCAATGACGCGTGTTCTATGCAGAGAACATGTGTTCAGTGAACGTCTTCTATTTATTTTTGCAACGGAACTCCTTGGGTTTTTGGAACTTGCCGACATGTAAAAGTAAATGAATGTTCTCATCCTAAAGTGTCGGACATAATGTCCATACATTTGAGATGCTCCAGCTCACTCAATCCATCCACGCGGATAACATGCACTTAATGGATCATCGTATGTGGCACAAATGGACACCGTACACATTTTGACTCATTTGGAATACAATATCAAAAATCAAATCAAAGAAGGTTAGTCTTCCCTACCTTGTACTGCACTGGTTGTTACCAGTTTAATATATTATATAGACATATACGAGATAGTCTATTTTTCATGTATTGGATGTACATGGCGCAATGGAAACCAACATTCCTGGAGACAAACTCAAATTCATCATTATAATGTTGTAAATGATTAGTTCATTTCGCAGTTGATCCTGCTTCTCTTCCTGCTAGTTTAGACTTGGGTTTATGATGTCCCAGGAGGGCAGCCTAAATAAATAATAAATGTATCAATAATTTATTATACCATTGATCCAGAGAAAAAGGCCTAGTTTTAGATTCAAAAGAAATATTCAAAGATTCAAACTTACCATACATTAACACAAGCGTACATCATCACTGAATAAATATATCTCTCTCCCATACGTGCACATTCACAGATGATAACATATTGATATTTATTGTTATCTACTCCTACTCTAATATATTTTTATCCATATTACCAAAACTTTTGGAATGCATTGCTTCCAAATCATACAAATTCATGCCTATTTCAAGAAACAAAACACTATGAACTAGTATAAGACAACTGCTGGCCATCAAATGAAATTACCAATAAATTAATTTTGCTGACCACAATTCCAAGATGCAATTAGAGAACAACTTAACAATGCAATACTCACTGAGTTTTGCGAATTGGAATCATCAATAAGTTAAAACAAAAATGCACACAACTCAAATAATTAAACTAGTGTTTGTATTGCAACATAAAAGTTTGGTGTAATGCTCTATGAGATAGAACATCAAAATCTATGTTTAAATGACCTTGTTCTGATTTTTTAAATGTCATTTGCATTCATGAAATAAAAGTACGTGAAGTATCATTAGTCCCCCTTTTTTTTAATCAGATTCATTCTCTATTCAAATCTAAACTTAAAACCTAGTACTACTGTTAAGGCATTGCAAATGAAAAAGATTTCAAATTCAAAGAATCTTCCTGCTAGATAGCAGATAGCATTGAAGCAATCAGATGTTGTGTCTCGAAAGAAACCAACAAAAAATTGGACATTCTACGAGCAATCGTTACAACTATATAGTTCTAAAAGTTTAGAACAGTTTCATAACTTAATACATAAAGCAAGCTTTAAACATATACATAAGGTAAGGACTAGCTGCCTTTAGCAGCCTCCCTTGTTTTCTTTTATTAACATTCTAGCAAAAATTTTAGAAGTCCGATTATGAATAGTCCACTTCAATTTATTGGCAACCCAATAAAAAAGATATTCTCATCTTGCACGTACTTAACATTAATGCCTCGTGTTTAATGTTCAATTTTATCTTTTGATTTAGTATGGTGTATGCCAACATTTTTTTTGTGTTTAACTCAGGAATTTAAATATGTATATTATAATAATCTTTCATAGTAGGTACAATTATGTGTCAAAGGTTTATAAAACAACATGAATGAACTGAACGCTCACAAGTATGCATTTTCATATGTTTAAATTTGAAACTGAATAATATAGATTTAAATAAAAAGCATCAACTATATCATGAAATGTTTTTATTATTATTATTATTATTATTAATTAATGGTGAAGGTCATGGTGATGGTGATGGTGGAGGTGGTGGTGGTGGTGGTGGTGATGATGGTGGTGGTGGTGGTTAACTTCCACTCAGACCAAACTTTGATCTATCATACTTAAAGAAATGAATTATTTAGTTTGTTTTAAAATTGTATTCCTATTCTCAAAGAGCTTGGAGAGAAGTGTCCCAAGCTCACTATAATTTTGACATGTTAAAAGTCTAGGAAGGTCGATATTGCAAAAAGATTATGAAACTGAGATCTAATGTGGGTGTACGCAAGGCACTCTAAGAGGAAGTGATTTTCATCTTCAATGTTCATATTCTCACAGAGATGGCAGATCCTTTCCACCCATGGTGTTTTAGGAACTACTCAACGACTTCTTTCACTATGAAGCTCGTGAGAGTTCGGTCTTATCTTGCCTATATTAATTTTTTTCTTTGAACTAGATAAAACAGAGAGATACTTTTGATCTTCTAGAGTATGGTTGATGACCTCCTTATAATATCCTAACTTTCTTTTAGCCTCTAAATCTTTCTCGCACCACATTTTCTCTTTAAACTTAGAAGTAAAAATACTTTTAATGTTATTAATATTTTGCAATGCAACATTTTTGTCAATCCCAATGGTTTAACGAGGCCCTGGTATACTTATACCAACCTTGCTTGAGCCTTAGGTGGTTTTGGTTGGAATTTAAAGCTAACTTAGGAAGTCTATGGTCTCCCATGTTATTGATTTTGTGCTTGAACAACAGGAGCCTAGTCATAGCTAGGCTCTCGATAGGGGAAAGACCCACTTCTATAAGGAGAATACGATATGGTGTATTGCTTTCAATTTTAAGGTTATACGTTATAAAATGCTTCTAGATTTTCTCGATCTTTCTCTAGAATTATGTAGAGATGCTGCAACCCCAAACCTCACATCCATACAAGATCACATGAGTGACTAAAGTTTGAAATAGGAGCTCATTTTTATCCCACCTCACAAGGTTTGCTCCTTTACAACTATTTTTAATACCAAAATAAGCTTTCCACCCTCCATTAATCCTTTTCTCAATGCTATAGTTCCAGTTGAGCTTGCCATTAATATCAATTCCTAGGCATTTGCCAGAAGAAACTGCCTCCAAGTTGCTATTGTCATAACCAAAATTAGCGTAAGTGTCCTTCTTGGATTTGATAATCATAACTTTTGTTTTGTCAATGTTAATAGTCATACCCATGGTAGAGCAAAAATCCTTAAAAAGTCTTAGTTGCTAATCAACATCACATGGACACCTTGCAAGAAGAACAATATCGTGAGCATATAGAACAAGGATGATGGCTATTCCAGCTAAGATCGTGCCAACACATCCTCCTTCCTCTAAACAACCTCCTAGCTTATATATATNATATCTTTTTAGTAAAACTTAAATTTGAAAGTGTTCAAATTGTGTTTTTGAATTTATAAATAAATTCAACATCCCTAGATACCCCATAATTATTATGCAAATTCCATATCTAATATATATGTGATTCTAAGATTATTTAGACTATTCATGAGGCCTAGGAAAGAGCTCTTGAATCCTATAAGGTTGAATATCAAGAGTTATAATTTAGAAGGAATTTTATTATTATTTAAACTTGCCTTTTTTTACTAGGTAAATCTCATATATAAGTGTGTATTTTAATTTATGTTTTTATCTATATTTTTCAATATATATATATATAATGTAATATTATTTCGTATT
Organism: Pseudotsuga menziesii; assembly: GCA_001517045.1. NCBI lineage: Eukaryota > Viridiplantae > Streptophyta > Pinopsida > Pinales > Pinaceae > Pseudotsuga > Pseudotsuga menziesii. The sequence goes on from LPNX011006242.1 coordinate 29,487, forward strand.
AGTGTCTATCTTTATATATTAATATTTCAATTTTTATTTATTTATACTATTTTCTTTTTTTTTCCATGAAAACATTATAAATAACCTCTATCAGAAATAAAATTTTAAATTCTAAATGTTATTATGTCCCTGTATTATAAAATGATAAAATATGGCTGAACCAACTAGTATCTTTTTAATAATAGATAATTCCTAAAGGTATAACAAGATTTAGCAACCGAGCTGTATATTCCCTGCATATAGGTTGGTTTTGAAGTAATGAATATTCAATATTTTTGGTGGATTTTATTAACTCAGTGTCCATCACGATTTAAAGAATATTGTCGAACATATTAGATATCGCTGGAAATTTATTCAAACAGAGAGGTACATGTTTAATGAACTCATTGAAATAACTTGCATAATTTTTAGACATTGGGTTCTCTCTTATGACAAGTTGCGATTCTATTTGTATTGTCCACTTTAATATCTATTTTGTTAAGATAACTATGAAATAACACTTGTTTCTAGTTAATCAAAATGTAAATTACAAATTTCGATCCCACAAGTTTGAAAATTTGAAAAAAAATTCAATGCCTTTTAAAAACAAATTCAAGAAATATTTGAATTAAGATGTCTGCGTCTCAAGCCAATAGATACATATTTTTAATGAACAGATGACGGATGGATCGACATATCATCATCCTCACATACTTTTAAGAGCCCAATTGATAGATATAAAAGGTTATGTTTTTTTAAGTTGACATCCAAGAACACCTAATTACACAACAACTTCTCAACCCAACACAAATGATCTTATCAAAGCAAAAACTACAGAAAAAAGTGATATCATCATCATTTTGTTACTTAAATGCAATTTGTCAATTTCTAAATAGTTGGACTTGACAAGTCTATTTTGAATAGATGGTTATGATGAAACTCATTTGATAACAACTTTGTGATTTACTCTTCTGTAATATTTTATGTTCATTGACAATTTGTTGGAGATGTACATGTTCTTGTTTCTTTATTTGGAAATTTAAATATTAATTGATCAATGCAAGGCACAACTGATATGGAGTAAATCCATGTAATGTTTTAGGAAAAAACGGAACACCTCTACAATCGCTGAAAAGTGTGAATCCTAAAGCTTAAAGCCATCGAAGGAAGAAGTTATGTTAACATTAAGAGACCGCATGAAAAACACAGTCGATCTGTGGAAGAGCGAAGATAAACCACTCAAGAGGATACGCTGGTGAACAAGCCGTGAGATGTAGAGACCTGCCAAAATGTATTGAACATGTGAAAAATTATGATTGACAATATACAATGATAATTTTTTCTATAAGTAAAATAAAGTCGATAAGATGTGAATAGCACTGCAAAGAATAGAATGAAGTGCAGAGTGATGGTGTACTGTTTATGAGAGGAGGAAATCATTCCAAGGTAAACTATTATTTATTTGACTAGTTTTGGTTTTCAATCATCATAGCGCCCTTGATCTCCGTCCCACACCTGTGATGAACTATATAGAAACATGGTACTCTATTGTTTCCAGGTTACCCGATAGAACCCCAAGTTCTTTCCTGCCTCTCACCCAATTCTCATCGTTGAATAACTGATTAAGTTATAGGATAATCAACGAAATTTTTTTATTATTCGTAAATCCAATCCAATATCAGAGTTCTAACATACAAAAAGAAAACTGTTCTAAATTTATAATTGTAATTTTAACAAATTAGAAAATTCCATGAAGAATAGAAGTGTCTGTTGTGTGTATAAGCATGCCTTCCTTACTTGGACAACCACAACCTTCATGAGTCACAAGGTAATTTTTAAGGATTCTAATAATATACTTAAGTATACTATTTTAGGGATTGTTTTGGATTGAAAAAACATTTTTATAGATAGGTAGGTTAATATTAAATATGAAACATAAAATTGACAGTGAAATGTGTAAATTTTGGCCAATATTATAATTTAAAAAACGTATTTTATGTAAATATAGAGGATATTATACCTAAATAGCAAATTTATTTTTTGAAAAAAAAGGAAAAAATAGCTAATTGACCCAATTTCGCCCTTAAAAATTAGCTTGAGTATCACAACTGAACAAACAGGTGGATATTGATGTTAGTCGAGAATACAAATTACCCTGAGTACCACAACGGATCAAACCGATGGATGTTGATGTTAGTCGGGAATACATTTTGAATTCACAGTAGGAAATGGGATTAGGAGTAGCAAGGATTTCAAAATCATTCAAATTTTTTTATTGACAAAAATGCCTTGTCTCGTCAAACTGTTAGCTAATATTCAACGAAGGGATAGGCATTGGAATAAGTGAAATTCTAAAATGAATGCAACGAAAGAAAAATGTGCAGAGAAGAAAAGTGAGATCAGGAATTGAAGAAGATAGAATCCATTATATCCAAATTACAAATACAAATAGAATTTGTATTATACATTAGTGCATCAAACAAGAGAATTATATAGATTAATTCATCAAACAAGAGAATCATCAAATTGTTAGCAGAGACAAATGAGCATTGTCAGTTTTTATTTATTTATTCATGGTTTGCTCTCTCTTGTGCTTCCATATGCTCTGTACTAAATGGTCTTTTTTTTAGTTACATATACTCTTTAGATAAACTAATACTAAATATATATGGATAGATATACTAAATATCTAGTATATTTATTCAACCATATTTTGTTTTTCACTCTTCTACTGAGATTGTGAGTTGAATGGATTAACTTATTAGATCAAGACTGATAAGGCTCGAACCCATTACTAAAGAGTAAGTGTTTTTTTTATTGATAGATGTGGCAATTTATCATATCCATTGTTGGAAAAAAACTACCATAAAATCAGGTTGAATGCATAAGTGGCCAGGTTGGGTTACTAAATCGAATGGGAAAATCCTATAGAGAATAATTTGTTCATGCCAATGCATGAGGGAAAAAATATGGCGATGGGACTATATGCGAAGGTTTTAAGAAAATGTAAAGTGATAACCTGGTATCCCGTTGTTTTCAGGCTCTCTCAATGAAGCTTTTGGTAAAGTAATAGAAACAACTTTTGAGTTCTCAATAAATATTTTTTTTTCCAATGATTAATATTTCTATGTGTGTTACTTCTATTAATGAAGGTTAATTATTTTTTTTGCAGCTTCGAGTACAAGATGCAAACTGTGGTTGCAAAGAACGACACCAAATGAGGACCAGGTTGAAAGTGCAAGCACTACACCTATCACAACGCATTGAATTTGATTCACTGGATAGGTCGATTCTCCTGGGTTGTTATTAATTGCATAACCTCTCCTTGTAGAATTTATTTTATGTCCTCCATGATCAATTGGCTACATTGTGTCTCTAGGCTATGTTGTTTAACCTCCTCCTTAATGTTACACTCTTATGTCCTCTATGATCAATTAATGTGTGTGTCTCTAGGATACACTGTTTTACCTCCTTAATATTACACTGATATTACCTCACTAACTCCAGTGGGATATTATGGATATGAAGAGAAGAACTTGTGAAGTATTGTTTGTACGCATGAGTGAATGTTTTTATCATTATTATCAGATTGGAATCCCTAAGTCATACTTCTAAGTATTTGTCATTTTGTTTTTGTTTATGTAATTTAGAGCATGGATGACTAAAACTTATCTTGGATTTGTTATTTTGTATATGTAATTTGGAGCATGATGACTAAATTAAAAAAGAAAATTTCAAATAAAAATTGGTCAGAATCTTATCACCATATTATTATCCGGATGGTTGTATAATTTTCATGAAAATGTTACCAAGAATGGTCATTTATTGCGCTTTTTCCACCATCAATATATTGAGGATTGATGATGGTGTCTTGTGTGGCTGAAAAGAGTCAACGAAGATATAACTAAAATTGTATTGGTGTTCTATCTTTACATATTCTTCTAAGCTACATGAGCCACTTGAATGCTAACCTCCACAACCACCTCGCCCGAATAAATCCATTCAGACCTATTATTTAAAACCATAAACCCTTAGCAATCAGAAGATGAGGATCAACTATAACATTACAAAGTTGATTTTCAAGCCTATATCTTGATGTTAATTCGAGTAAAAGTGGTGCAGGTAAATCTTATAATGCAGAACTATCGAGGTTAGGATTTGCATAATAAAATGTGTTAATCGGATAACACTTGCATAGTAAAATGTGTTAACCGACATATTATGGGTAAAAAATGAAATGCAAATGCGCAGGTGGGCATTGTATTAAAAAAAAGAATATTAAGCGCATAATTTTTTGGTTGTATGAGGCTCGTGTGTCTAGGGTTAAGTTGACGCTTCAAGCATTGGAATGAGAAGAAATATAAGAAGCATTTGCATTGCCAAATTTTCCATTTAAAGAACAATGAAGTTGATCATTAGAACAATCAGATGTTGTGGGAAGAAACCAACAAAAAACTAGACATTCTACGCGCAACCATTACAAGTGTATAGTTCTAAAAGTTTAGAAATAATTTTATAACTTAATACATAAAGCTAGCTTTAGGGAGGTTGCACTAAGTTGGTTCCACTTTTTGGTGCCACTTAGGAAATCAGAAATGCACTTCCGAAGTGCAAATCAAGAACACATATGCGTTATTGATGGCACATTTGGAATAACCCGAGCCCAAACACAAGGCTAAGGTTCGTGAAAATGTATCACATATGCCATATATCGCATATGCGTTTTGTAATGTTAAATATCGCATATGCGATATACGATATATTGCTTATTCGATATGCAACATTTACAAAACGCATATGCGATATATCGCCTATGCACTTTGTAAATGTTGCATATCGCATATGCCATACACTTACTTGCATATCCTATATGGTGGTACGAGGAACCAAAAAAACAATTTATTAATAAAAGATACAACTTTGGTGGTTTTCTCCCTCTTTGGATTTCCATTTAAAATCATTATGTATTGTGCATTTGTATTGAATAGTTGTCGAATGTTTTATTAATGTGTGATTATTACTTGAAGTGATTAAGTTAAAATTAGTAGAAGTGTCTAATACCGATTCACCCCCGCCATCTCAACATCTATAAATATTCAAACAATTGGTGTCAAAGCATGTTTTATTTACATAGTTTGACAACTAGAAGACATATCACATAGATTACTCATGGATTTTCAATTAGTATATCCTAAAAAAGTTCCTTTTTTAAATGGAATAGATTATGTACCATGGAGCATAAGAATAGAGGCATATATGCAAGTTGTTGAGCATGACATTTGGAGTGTAGTTCATAATGGATACACAAATTCAAAGAATCAACCAAAAGGTTCAATAACAAATAATCTACACAAAAACAATCCAAAGAAAATGAATGCAATTTTGAATGGCCTATCATATTGTGAGAAGAACAAAATGGGACAATGGAATTAAACTACATAGCTCTCAGAGAATATATACTATCTTTATTCAAAAGAAACTCTCTCAATAAAATGAGGTACAACCCAAAACAAATGATGAAGCCATTGAGAGAAAAAGCAAAGTCTCCAAAGATAAAGAAGACTTTGAAACCGAAGAATAAGTATATCTAGAGGAAGAACTTATTAGTTATCTATGTGAACTAAGGAAAGATGAAAGATAAAACTAATCATTAATGGAGCAATTGCAAAAGTATCAAGATGAATATTATATTTCAAAAGAAGGGACTAAAAGATTAGTTTTGGATGTTATGCAACCAAGTCCCGTAAATAACAGAAAAATAGTAGAAACATGATAAAAGAGAGTAATCCATGCCTGAATAATGAAGAACATAGATAAATAACAATCCTCTTTGAGGGAGGAACCTCCTTACACAATGTAATCATGTACCCAAGACAAGACAATATGCAATGCTTACTAATATGAGAATATCCCATTACTATATATAGGAAACATATGTGTACAATAACAATTAATAGACCCAAGCCTACATCAATAATATGTAATACACTGCCATATAGGAGGTAAATTGTGCCACACTATAGGGGGAACTGTGCCCAATAGGGGGAAATGTTCCCAACATTTAGGTCTTAACATTGGATTGAAAGAAAAAATTGAAAAGACACAACAAACCCTGACAAATAAACTAGAGGAGAAGGAAAAAAATTGCAAGCAAGAAGATGAAATTATCTCCCTAATAAAGGAACTGAAACAAATACATAAGAACCATGAATAATTTGAAAATACCATTGTTGGTGTAAGAAAAGTCAAATAGTAGATCTATCAAGAAAATTGATGAAGACCTAACAAGTCAACTTCAAGAGAATAAATAACTTTTTCAAAGGAAAGAGTTTGAGATCCTTTCTATATAGAAGAAGATTTGGATAAGATAGTTTCCCAGTTGGAGACAAATTCAAAATTTGAGAAGAGCACCATGATTTGAGATAAAATATTTGGTTTTTAATTATCTCCACATGAAAAGCGTAGTCTTTGTTTTGACAACAATCATAACAGCGTTGAAGAAATATTCAAGTCAATTGAGGAGAAGAGTAAAATCAACACAAATTCCTTTAAAATCCCTAATTGAAATGAATACACCATCATTGAATGGAAGCATAATCATCCAAGGTATGATAGAAGCAAGCACAAGAGGGATGCACTTCCCATGAGACAACATACACTTAGTTAAAAAAAAACCTTAGTTCCTTACTTTTCGCATATGCGATATATATTGCAAGTGCGATATATCGCATATGTGATATATCGCATATGCGATATATCACACATGCAATATTGAAAAGCAAAAAATAAAAATAAAACAGAGGCCGCAGGCCCCTCAAATCTCATTTTCACACGATCGGGACAGCGAAAAACCACACGAGCAAAATAGCGCAAGTGCGATTTGCGTTTTACCTTTTCGAGGTTGAGGTCGAGGTGGATTGCTCCAATGGTAGGTAAATTCTAGTTCAATCCTTTTCATTTAGGCTTCCATTCTTTAATTTTTTTCATAATTTCATTGTTTTTATAATTATTTTGAACAAATTTAAAAAAACAATTGAATGTGAACAATCAAATAATGATTCTAAGTAAAATAGCTTGAAGTTTTTTGTTTAAATCTAAACAGACAACACAGATGAACAACAAAATGTGGAAAACCCACCCTCTAATAACCCACAACAACCTAACCCACAACAAAACCCAAACCCGGAGGGGGAAGAAGATAGAAACACATAGATTATTGCACGCTTGGCGTCATTGAGGCACCTTAGCTCATCTATTGGAGGGGGTGTCATTTGAGAGATTCTTTAGCCAATGCCTTGGACACAATAACAAACACAATTTCTGATGCCTAAGGAGCTCTGTACAACATTACCTCGTACAAAGAATCTAGGAGGCAATACTACTCCGATACATTGACTCATAAAGACATCAAAGCCCTTAAAATTACAAAAGACTAGTTATTTTCATTATTCCGAGACCCTAGCACTGGATTGGTTTCAACCACCATTCAAGCACACATTTCGATAGACTGGTGCATTGAACCAAATATAAAGGCCAATTGGATGGATCATTGGTATATGGTCTTCGATGAAGACCCCCATGGGAATAGGGACATCCCATTTTATTTCCTTAGGAAGTTGTATGTAGAATTCATCCTAGGGAAACATGTTAACTACTTCGATCTCTTAGGAAACCATGGTGTTGGTCATGGGATGCCCCAAGATAGGGAACGTGCCAGGATAGATCCCAACTGTGTGCCATGCCCACCATGCACACCAAAACCCCCTCGGGTATATCCTCCTGCAGTTCCTATCATTGAGTATACACAGGAGGAATTATTTGACATGGCATATACATTGCTCGAGCATGGGACTGTTGTCCAAGGCAATGTAGACCAAGGTGCTGGCACTTCTATGGTGGGCCCATCTACAGATCATAGAGGAGATGCAGAGTCTTCAGAGCATCGTGTTACTCCTCACCCTTGCACATTGTGTGGAGGCATATGCTATTGCCCTACTTCCGACTTCCGAGATGATGGATTACTTTGCTTTGTAAGTAAAAATCATTATTTTAATATTATATTTTGTTTCATGTCAAAATATTCAATTGTTTCGCACTTTATTTCTATTTAATTATCTAACAATTTATGTGAACAAATATATAGCTGGTATCCCACGGCACACCACAGTCGCATATTCCATCGATCAATGTTGAGAACATTGATGCGGCTGTCAATATTGCTTATGGGTTTGGTTCTTCACCAATAGGGGTAAGAACTATACTTGTTAATTTGCCAACTTTATTTATATATATTTATAGTATAGATTGTAACATTCAATATGTATCCTAATTTTGATACTTGACATGTTTTATGCAGGTTGCCCAGGATGAGTATATTGTCTCGCACCCTATTCCCTCTCATGCAGAGGTAGATTCGCAGACACGGGTATTATTTGAAATATGCTTTTAATTATGTTTCACTTTCTTTGGAAAAATAATTTTGTAACTTGTATTGCTTTGACATATGTTACTTTATGCAGGAACCTATTGTGACAGTGGTGCTTGAAGAGCACCAAAGGGAGGTTGTTGTTAACCCACCTCTTTCCCCCAAACAGGTATGTATGTTTCGCTTTCTTTGGTAGTTCATCATTTTCCTTCCAAGTAGTATATATGTCTTTGATTCACTATTTTATATGAAATTGACATATATATTCTACTTTATATGCAGGCCCCTAGTGAGGCACCGGTGCGTGAAGAGCACCAAACCGGTGGCCCACCTTTGACGAGCCAACATGTATGTTTATGTAGATTTCTTTCTTTGTACGTTTGTATACATATATTGATTGTAACATTCAATATGTATCCTAATTTTGATATGTAACATGTTTTATGCAGGTTTCCCAGGATGAGTATATTGTCTCGCAGCCTATTCCCTCTCATGTAGAGGTAGATTCGTAGATACAGGTATTATTTGAAATATGCTTTTAATTATGTTTCGCTTTCTTTGGAAAAATCATTTTGTAACTTACATATCGCTTTGACATATGTTACTTTATGTAGGAACCTCTTGTGATAGTGGTGCTTGAAGAGCACCAAAGCGAGGTTGTTGTCAACCCACCTCTTCCCCCGAAACAGGTATGTATGTTTCGCTTTCTTTGGTAGTTCATCATTTTCCTTCCAGGTAGTATATATGTCTCTGATTCACTATTTTATATGAAATTGACATATATATGCTACTTTATATGTAGGCCCCTAGTGAGGCACCGGTGTGTGAAGAGCACCAAACTGGTGGCCCACCTTTGACGAGCCAGCAGGTATGTTTATGTAGATCGCTTTCTTTGTATGTTTGTGTACATATCTTGATTGTAACATTCAATATGTATCCTAATTTTGATATGTAACATGTTTTATGCAGGTTTCCCAGGATGAGTATATTGTCTCGCAGCCTATTCCCTCTCATGTAGAGGTAGATTCGTAGATACAGGTATTATTTGAAATATGCTTTTAATTATGTTTCGCTTTCTTTGGAAAAATCATTTTGTAACTTACATATCGCTTTGACATATGTTACTTTATGTAGGAACCTCTTGTGATAGTGGTGCTTGAAGAGCACCAAAGCGAGGTTGTTGTCAACCCACCTCTTCCCCCGAAACAGGTATGTATGTTTCGCTTTCTTTGGTAGTTCATCATTTTCCTTCCAGGTAGTATATATGTCTCTGATTCACTATTTTATATGAAATTGACATATATATGCTACTTTATATGTAGGCCCCTAGTGAGGCACCGGTGTGTGAAGAGCACCAAACCGGTGGCCCACCTTTAATGAGCCAGCATGTATGTTTATGTCTAGATCACTTTCTTTGTACGTTTGTGTACATATCTTTCTCTTATTTGGTGCTTGAAGAAACCCAAATTGGTGACCCTCTCCCCCCCAAGGTACATGTATATTTGTTGACATTGGCATATATATATATATATATATATATATATTTTACAACCTAATAGTGAGCAAGTGGTACTGCAAGAAGAGCACCCAATCAGGGTCGCTGTTAGTCAGGCATCGGGACCCATGATTACTTACTCATGTACAGTAAGTAGGAATGTTATTTTGGTTTTGGAATTTGTACAAATGTACATATAGAATTTTTAAAGGTTGGTAAATTAACTTACAAATGTTGGTTTTTCTGCAGTCTCCACTGATGAGACCTATCCCTCTTGTTCAGCGATGGGGATCACCAATGAGCAGTCGCAAAAGAAAGCTACACTTCTCCGAAGACTCTGGCAGTGGCAGCAAAATGGGGGATAACTAGAAAAAATGTATAGTGGGCATACATAGATGTATCTTTTTTTTCATATGTACACACAGATGTACTTTTTGATCCACTATTTTGTATTATGGCCATGTGGCATGGCAATTTTTGTACAACATTATTGATATACATACATAATATAAAGCAAGGTTCAAATTTATACATATATATGGTTTACTTGATCTTGGAACATGATATCATGGTTGACTTGGTCTTGGAACATGATATGTGGGGTTCACCTATGTGATATAATGATATGTGTGGTTCATGCATGTGTGCTAACTTAAATGAATTTCCAATACTTAAAGGAAGAATTTAAACGACTCATCAACTTTTTAACATCATACAATTCTAACATACAATAACATACCGTAATTTACACACAGTAACACACAGTAACATACTCTACAATTCTAACATGTACACAATAACATACTCTACATTACCCTACGACACTAACATCATACCATACTATTATACAATAACATGTACCATAACATAACATACTAACAATATGTACCATTTAACACTAAGTCATGCATGCATGTGTAATATATACCATGTATCATACCCTACAATACCCTATGATACTAGATTCCATTGAATACCATACTAACATACATCATGTACCCTACAAACCCTAAATTTGTTGAAGTAAACCCTAGTTGGTGCATGCAAATTTGTTTTCATGAAAGCCTAGTTGGTGCATGCAAGTATTGGTGATCTCATGTGTTTCTAGTTCACTCTCCTAAATTGCATGATTGCAAACACTAAACCCTAGTTCCATCTCATACCTTGGTAACCCTAGTTCCACTGTGGGCCTTTAATTCCATCTCATCAAAATACCCCAATAGATAACACTAGACAAAATAATACATGATCTTGCGCAAATGTGCCAATTTCAAAAATTGTCCAAAAATAATAATAATATTATTATAGAAAATATCCAAAAACACACATAGTGTTATACATCCAAAAAACTGTATGAACCAAAAGATTATCTAACTCAACCAAAATAGTGAAATATATACATTGATATTACATGTCACCTTTATTTGAATCACAAGGAAGAAACCAAATAGGGCCCTTCAATTATCTCTTCGAACTCCATATCTTCCAGAATTTGACTTGCTTAAGGAAGAGAATCAACAATAATGTTTAGTTCCCAAAAACATGCTGAAAATAAATGTACTTAAGAGTAGCAGTATTTGACAATTAGGTCTTATTTAACATCCAATTTATAGTGAGATCCTAGTCAACAAAAAACTAGAGAGTTTTTACACTACCATTGAAAGAACATTTTATCAAGAGAATTGAGGCCATTAATTATCCAAAGTTGTTTGTTCCAATGCCAGTTCCAACTTTATACTTATTGACATGCATATATATCAAAGAAAAATAAGATGCCTTGTGATTCTAAAATTCGAACCACTTTGATATGCACCATGAAGGAAACCCATGACTTTGATATGTAAGCTACCATGGGAAAAGAATTAGATGTACATGTGTTTAGTGTATTTTTTGAGAAAATTCTTGAATAAGAAATTAATTCTTGAACAAAAGAATGGTTTTTCCCTCAAGTAGAATTAAGAACTAATTACTTTATGATGATTTTGAGTTCTCTTTTTCCATACCAATGCCACTAACAGTCATAATAAAAGCACATCTCATACCTTGTTCTGTCTCATAAAGCACATCTCATAACTTGCATGATTACACACCAAACCCTAGTTGGACATGTCATACCTTGTCTCAAGACCCTAATTGGAGCATGCAACTTGGTGACTCGTGAAAGCCTAGTTGGCGTGAATGCAAGTATTGGTGATCATGTGTTTCTAGTTCCCTCTCCTTACTTGCATGATTGTGCACCAAACCATAGTTGGACATCTCATACCTTGTCTTGACCCTAGTTGGAGCATGCAACTTGGTGACTCATGAAATCCTAGTTGGTGCATGCAAGTATCAAGGTGATCATGTGTTTGTAGTTCACTCTCCTAACTTGCATGATTGCTCACCAAACCCTAGTTGGACATCTCATAGCTTGTCTTGACCCTAATTGGAGCATGCACAACTTGGTGACTCATGAAACCCTAGTTGGTGCATGCAAGTATTGGTGATCTCATGTGTTTGTAGTTGACTCTCCTAACTTGCATGATTGTGCACCAAACCCTAGTTGGACATCTCATACCTTGTCTTGACCCTAGTTGGATCATGCCACTTGGTGACTCATGAAAGCCTAGTTGGTGCATGCAAGTATCAAGGTGATCATGTGTTTATAGTTCACTCTCCTAACTTGCATGATTGCTCACCAAACCCTAGTTGGACATCTCATAGCTTGTCTTGACCCTAATTGGAGCATGCACAACTTGGTGACTCATGAAAC
>LPNX011006242.1:42233-69002 GCA_001517045.1 Pseudotsuga menziesii
GGTTGACTCTCCTAACTTGCATGATTGTGCACCAAACCCTAGTTGGACATCTCATACCGTGTCTTGACCCTAGTTGGAGCATGCAAAATGGTGACTCATGAAAGCCTAGTTGGTGCATGCAAGTATTGGTGATCATGTGTTTCTAGTTCCCTCTCCTAACTTGCATGATTGTGCACCAAACCCTAGTTGGACATCTCATACCTTGTCTTGAACCTAATTGGAACATGCAAATTGGTTACTCATGAAATCCTAGTTGTTGCATGCAAGTATTGGTTTTCATGTGTTTCTAGTTCCCTCTCCTAATTAAATGTATATATTAAACTAAAAACATCAAGAAATGTAAATTTCAACAACTCGAGAGCTTGTTATTTTCCAAACTATATTTGGTGGTGTCTAAAGACACCATTCTTGGCACCTCCAATGTGTCGTAGATGGTGTTTGTATCCTAGCCACACGAAAGGCTAGACATTAGTAACATCATAAGAAAGAAAAGAGAACCCAATGAAAATGTGCAAGAATGGTTTAAATAACACACCTGACAATGCACTCATACAAGTAGGTCGTCCGCATCATCTCTGGTGTTGATAGTGTCCATCAATCTTTCGTGCTCTATATGAGGTAGCAAGTATCGTACATGTAACCTATTTTTGTGAGCAAGTGTGCAGAGCTTGATGTTTGTACCAACTACTAGGTTGGTGAAGTGGTATACAATAGCTCCTGGTCTATAATCCTGATATACATACCTACCCTTCCTTTTTTGTTGTGGTGCAAGTGTCAAGTACTCCCCTTTTATAACCATCGAGCCGGTTGGGAATTAAATATTTTCATCATCTGTAACAGGTTCTAGAAGGGTTTGTTTCCCCTCTAAGCAACGTGCCAACCAATAGTCAGAACCCCATTCATTATTTTTTGGGGCAACCACTGCATATATCTGACCTGTGAAAGGAAATAGGTCGAGTTAACAATACATTTTGTAAGTAAGGTCTTGCATTTCTAATTTCTACATAAATTAAATTATATAAAGGTCGAGTAAACAATACATAAATACATTTTCTTATTTAGGTACTACTCATGTACCTACTTGTATGAGATCCGATATGTGATAATAGTCTCTAGAAATATGTGTCTGGTCATCTTCCAAATGGTCTATTTCATTACCCCCATTGACATTGGTGCCAAGTGTCACTCAATCCCATGTATCAATGGTATCAGTATGCTCACAATCACCCCATTCACCGATGCTACAGGAATTACAAAAGCAAGCCTTCAATCTTGTTCAAATTTGTAGGGCCAAGTTTTCTGAGCTTCTAATTGAATGAAACTATCAAGTTCCATGCACTGTGTTCACCCGAGGTGTTTGTGATCGGTCCACATTTTTAACCTCCCAGAATATTCTTCGCACTAAGTGTTTCCTTATTGCTTGTTCTCCCATGACAGATGCACACCATTGGACTATAGATGCAGCGTCTCGAAGGTGAGCACCTGTAAACTTCATCTCTTCCCGTCAAAGGGTAGTTTTAATGCATGCACTACCACCATCATGCTCTCCTTTTCCATGACTAGTTTCAAAGTAGTTCCATACATGTGGCACCTTGTATTTTAGGTGCAACAAACACAACCATTCAAATGCACGTGCATTCTTGAACTGTCCAACAAAACCATCTGACCAAATGAAATGACGATAAAATGGTATATCCATACCTATCACGTGGTCATAGAATAATTTAAAGCAATGTTGCATGTAATGGATGTCATGGGTCCGGTCGTCACTTATGTAGAAGTGACTTTCTTTCAGTATCACACATTTCTCTTCACTGCTATCTTTCCCATGTCGATACGTGATATGCACCATTATGCTCCCCTGCTTTGAGTGATAGTATTGAATTTGAATTTCATTTTGTGGTTGTAGGGTGTAATTTTCAACAAAGTCAACCAGTGATAGTATTGTTCCAAGAGGGAAGGTGTCCCGACATATTCTAAATTGCTCATCTTGCCACCGTGCCATATCGACATGTTGAATGTACTGTTGGATCTTTCCATGAAACTCTGGAATAAAATCACATACTCGCACCCGGTACATGAATATGAATATGTCAATAAACCACATAAAAAAATGTGTGTACATGAATATTAATTTGTCAATATTCAAGAATTTACCTGTGAAGTCACCAATTTAATCTTCCTGCTTTCTTTCCCGTCATTTAGCTTATATGTCTCATACTGATAGTTCTGCTTCTCAACAATTGCATTCCCGAATGCTTGATCTTCACTTTCATGGATGCAATCAGACCATAAGGATAGCCCACCACAATTGTTGCAAGAACCGTCTACACATTGTTTTAAGTAATGTGTCTGCCCATCTTGCCTCGGACACATGATGCTATGGATGAAATCTCTGGATGACATTGGCGGTACTGTACTTGAGCATTCCTGCACATGGTTAGGATGCAAAAAACGACGTATATGTGCAAATGTATGGTAATATAGGTCAAACTCTATGTGGTATCTACAACAACAAGTGTTCCGAATGGTATTGATTCTAACATACCAAGGCTTGCATTTTTCAAAAGATCTTTGCCCGAGCCTTAGCTCTACGTGGGTAACTTTAAACATCTTGAATAGTTGAGTTTGTGTCATGTCAAGATAATGATAAACATGAGGTTCAGTGTGATGAGAACCCCTACAATGTTTTAACACATCCTTTGTGTTAGAAGAGGGCCTAGTGTTATCATGCCAAAATGTTTGCACTAGGCCCTTCAGTGCTTCGACTAACTTCATGTCTTTGCGGGGAAACCTACCGCTAAATGCCCATAATGTTTCCATTTGTCCCTCTACATCAAGGTTGTCTCTTCTTACTGAATATTTTTTAAGTGTCTTTGGATTTAAAGGAACAATTTCTGATGTGCATTTAAGTAAACGACGTTGTCTTGTGGATCTGCATACAATTGATTCAGCCAATACACGACGAGCCACATTACAATCTTTTGAACGAGTTTTTTTACCAATCGATGTGAATGCAGCAGCAAGAGATTTAACAATGTGATTACTTGATTCCATATTCTTCATTTTTGTTATGCCTAAATTTCTTCTAACAGTTGCCATATTTCTAGATTTAAGCAAAGCTAAAAACAGTTGGCATTTACTGGCTTCGGATTTGTTATCAAAATATTGTTTCATTATTTGAGAAGAATGACGAAGGATAGTGCGTTTAGCCACCTTACCTTCCATGGAAGTCAATCCGCTCTCGTCCACTTGTATTCGTTTAGGAGTTCTCTTTCGTTTTGATGTAAAATTTCTTTCCGTTTGAAACGCTGGAGTGACCTTTACATCCACCACCGGCTCACAGCTTCGATTAGGAGATTGAACCACCGAACATGGTTGTTGCTGAGTCACATTTACATCGGGAGTAACATAATTATTGAACTCTTCACAAGATTGTTCGTCTACTAATGGATGAATAATATCAACTTACGTATAACCAACTTCTTTTAATGTTTCATTATCTTCCTTAGCCTCTACGTCACGTATCTCTTGAGGGGGAATGGGAACTATTTGCTCATGTAATGAATGCGGACGATTTCTTGAATCTTCCTTTTTTTTTGTTTTTTATTTTTTGCTTCTTCCGGTGTAAGCACCTTCCTTGCTGACTTTCTTCCTCTATTACGTACATTCCCCATTGAAATCCACCCAAACCTATACAAAACTATGCAATTATGTAAGTAATGATAAAAAATTGCATGTCCAACAGTTCTCTGTGCGCAGGTTCAGATGAATTATGTCTTTTGATACATTAAAGGTGGCCAACATGATGCCACCCTACATTTTCTATAAAACATATATCGCATATGCGATATAACGCACCTCCGATATATTGCATATGTGATATTGAATTCCATCTTTTTAATGAACGGCCAGGGTTTTACATGTTTTCCATAACGCATTCCCGATATATCACATATGCGATTTATTGCATGTACGATATATCGCATATGTGATTTAGTGCTCAATGAAAATGTGTAATTAACATTTATCTAGATATGATGAGGATGAGGGTGATGAACATTGAGGGTGTCCATGAGCATGATGATGATGAGTATGAGGGTGAGGGTGTCGATGAGGATGATGGTGAGGGTGTCAATGAGGATGAGGGTGAGGGTGTCGATGATGATGAGGATGAGGGTGTCAATGAGGATGAGGGCGAGGGTGTCGATGATGATGAGGATGAGGGTGTTGATGATGGTGAGGATGAGGCTGATGACCAATGATGATGAGGATGAGGATGACGATGAGGATGAGGATGATGATAAGGATGAGGATTATGATGATGATGATGGTGATGATGAGGATGTTGATGATGTTGAGGATGAGGGTGTCGATGAAGACGATGAGGTTGAGGATGATGAGGAAGAGGAGGAGGAGGAGGATGAGGGTGATGATGATGATGAGGATGAGGGTGATGATGATGATGATGATGATGACGACGACTAGGATGGTAATGATCATGATGATGACGACGAGGATGGTGATGATGATGAGGATGAGGGTGACAATGAAGATGACGGTGATGAGGAGGAGGATGATGACTATGATGATGATGATGAGGATGAGGGTGATGATGATGATGATGACCATGATGATGATGATGAGGATGAGCGTGATGATGATGAGGATGAGGATTATGATGACGATGATGATGATGAGGATGACGATGATGTTGAGGATGAGGGTGTCGATGAAGATGATGACCATGATGATGATGACAACGATGACGAAGATGATGATGATGATGATGATGACCATGATGATGATGATGAGGATGAGGGTGATGAACAATGATGATGAGGATCGAGGTTGATGATGATGATGAGGATGAGGGTGATGATGAAGATGATGATGAGGATGATGGTGATGATGAGGAGGATGATGAATATGATGATGATGATGAGGATGAGGCTGTCAATGAAGATGATGATGATGGTGAGGGTGAGGGTGATGAACGATGCTGATGAGGGTGATGATGAGGATGAGGATGAGGGTGATGATGAAGATGATGATGAGGATGATGGTCATGATGAGGAGGATGATGACTATGATGATGATGATGAGGATGAGGGTGATGATGACGAGGAGGAGGATGGTGATGATGACCATGATGATGATGATGACGACCATGAGGATGAGGGTGATGATGATGATGATGATGATGATGAGGATGAGGATGAGGGTCATGATGATGAGGCGGAGGATGAGGGTGATGATGATGATGAGGATTAGGATGAGGATGATGACCGTGATGAAGTTGATGCGAATGAGGGTGATGATGATGATGATGATGAGGATGACGCTGAGGATGATGATGATGGTAATGAGGATGATGATGATGACCATGATGATGATGATGAGGATGAGGGTTATGATGATGATGAGGAGGATGATGAGGTTGACGATGATGATGATGACCATGATGAAGCTGATGAGGATGAGGGTGATGATGATGATGATGATGATGATGACCATGATGATGATGATGAAGATGAGGATGATGAGGGTGATGATGATGATCAGGGTGATGATGATGATGAGGTTGATGATGATGATGAAGTTGATGAGGATGAGGATGATGACGGTGATGATGATGATGATGAGGATGACCATGATGAAGCTGATGAGGATGAGGGTGATGATGATGATGATGATGATGATGAAAATGAGGATGATGATGATGGTGATGAGGATGAGGGTGATGATGATGATGATGATGATGATGAACATGATGATGATGATTACGATGAGGGTGATGATGATGATGACGAGGATGAGGGTGATGATGATGATGATGATGAGGGTGAGAATGATGACGATGACGATGATGACCATGATGAAGTTGATGAGGATGAGGGTGATGATGAGGATGAGGATGAGGATGAGGATGAGGATGATGATGATGAGGATGAGGATGAGGATGAGGGTGATGATGATGAGGATGAGGATGAGGATGAGGATGATGATCATGGTGATGAGGATGATGATGATGACCATGATGATGATGATGAGGATGAGGGTGATGAGGAGGAGGAGGAGGATGAGGGTGATGATGATGATGAGGTTGACGATGATGATGATGACCATGATGAAGCTGATGAGGATGAGGGTGATGATGATGATGATGATGATGATGACCATGATGATGAGGAGGAGGAGGAAGATGAGGGTGTTGACGACGATGATGACCATGATGATGATGATTAGGATGATGATGATGAGGGTGATGATGATGATGAGGTTGACGATGATGATGAGGTTGATGAGGATGAGGATGATGATGGTGATGATGATGATGAGGAGGAGGATGACCATGATGAAGCTGATGAGGATGAGGGTGATGATGAGGATGATGAGGATGAGCATGAGGACGATGATGATGATGATGAGGATGAGGATGAGGATGATGATGATGATGATGAAAATGAGGATGATGATGATGGTGATGAGGATGAGGGTGATGATGATGATGATGATGATGAACATGATGATGATGATTAGGATGAGGGTGATGATGAGGATGATGAGGATGAGGGTGATGATGATGATGAGGTTGACGATGATGATGATGAGGATGAGGATGAGGATGATGATGATGATTATGATGACGATGATGATGATGACGATGATGAAGTTGATAAGGATGAGGGTGATGATGAGGATGATGAGGATGAGGATGAGGACGATGATGATGATGATGAGGATGACGATGAGGGTGATGATGATGATGATGATGATGATGACGATGATGACCATGACGATGCTGATGAGGATGAGGGTGATGATGATGATGACGAGGATGAGGATTAGGGTGATGATGATGATGATGAAGCTGATGAGGTGTGATGGTGAGGATGATGAGGAGGAGGAGGAGGAGGAGGATGACTATATGATGATGAGGATGAGGATGAGGATGAGGGTGATGATGATGATGAGGAGGATGAGGGTGGTGATGATGATGAGGATGAGGGTGATGAACAATGATGCGTTAGGACAAAAACAAATTAGTTAAAATTTACCTATAGCACCATTAGAATTTACCTAGTTCAATTATGCTAGCAACATCAAAGAAATTCCATGAGGTAATCTATAGTGGGAACCCACCACCCATACAAATTCGAAGTAGCTACTGACATTGTGAATCTAGAAGCCATGCCACATAAATTAGCTCTGAACATAATTCTATAGATCGCATCTGTGTTACATCATATTAATATCGCATATGCGATATAACGCATATGCGATATGAATAAGCTATATCGCATATGTTTTATAGCTTATTCATATCGCATATGCGATATGAATAAGCTATATCACATATGCGTTATTTTAAAATTTAAATAATTGGCGGGATTAAGGTTTGGCATTAGGTTTGGAAGCAGCTTCAGAATACCGAACCTATTGGCTAGGACAAATCAACGAGGGCTATTGCTTGTCTTTTAAAACTCTATCAATATGCTCAGATTAGATGGCGTGTTTTGATATGACATACACAATATTTTTTTATGAAAATGTAGCATATTATAGAGTACGAAATGATGATTTTGAATATGTAATTTTTTCCTTCAAAACTATGTTTTATTTATTTATAATTATTTTTCGAAGTTACACATGTGAGTTTTTGAAAATACATACATCGATTGTTTGCTATATAACTTTTGATTTCCATCACCATTTCCCAAAAAAACTATATGGTGCACTAGACGAGATCAAGCTCTACGATATTATATTAAGAAATCAAGGATTTCATTAATTTTTGCCCCCAAAGTGTTGCACCCGCACATAAGGTTTTAATTTCAATCTTTTATGACTTCAATAATTAATAATAATAAAAAAAATTCCTGAAAAATTCCGAATAAATAGTTTTGCACTAGGCCCATATGTCCATTATATGTCTACAAGATTTTATCCCAAATGGACATCATTTACTCATATATTGCTGCACCCACACAAACATATATGTTAAGATGTGCTGAAAATTTGAAAACCCACTTTCACGGAAACTAATTTTATAATCATTTACACACATTTTCTATGCATAAATGTATATATTATGAAAGCTGATTCAATTAACTATCTTTTCTCTTTTTACTTCATCTTCAAATAAGTTAGGGAAGTACCCCTAATTGTCACCTAAAGTCAGAGTTTTCCATTTATTCCAGTATCATGTGGCATCTAAAGTGTCTTTAAATAAGTCCATGATTGTGCATCAACCCTTTAAACATATACATAAGGAAAGGACTAGTTGCCTTTAGCAGCCTTGCTTGTTTTCTTTTATTAACATTCTAGCAAAAATTTTAGAAGTTCGATTATGAATAGTCCACTTCAATTTATTGGCAACCCAATAAAAAAGATATTCTCGTCTTGCACGTACTTAACATTAATGCCGGGTGTTTAATGTTCAATTTTATCTTTCGATTTAGTATGGTGTATACCAACATTTTTTTGTGTTTAACTAAGGAATTTAAATATGTATATTATAATAATCTTTCATAGGAGGTACAGTTATGTGTCAAAGTTTTATAAACCAACATGAATGAACTGAACGCTCACAAGTATGCATTTTCATATGTTTAAATTTGAAACCGAATAATATAGCTTTAAATAAAAAGCACGAATGATATCATGAAATGTTTTATTATTATTATTATTATTAATCTTGTGACGGTGGTGGTGATGGTGGTGGTGGTGGTGGTGGTGGTGGTGATGATGATGATGGTGGTAGTGGTTAACTTCGAGTGAGACCAAACTTTGATCTATCATACCAAAAGAAACAAATTACTTAGTTTGTTTTAAAATTGTATTCCTATGCTCAAAGAGCTTGGGGAGAAGCATCCCAAGCTCACTATAATTTTGACATGTTAAAATGCTAGGAAGGTTGGTATTGCAACAAAGATTATGAAATTGATATCTAATGTGGGTGTACGCAGGGCACTCTAAGAGGAAGTGATTTTCATCTTCAATGTTCATATTCTCATAGAGATGGCACATCCTTTCCACCCATGGTGTTTTAGGAACTCCTCAACGACTTGTTTCACTATGAAGCTCGTTAGAGTTCGGTCTTATCTTGGCTATATTAATTTTTTTTCTTTGAACTAGTTAAAACAAAGAGATGCTTTTGATCTTCTAGAGTAGGGTTGATGACCTCCTTATAATATCTTAAGTTTCTTTTAGTCTCTAAATCTTTCTCATACCACATTTTCTCTTTAAACTTAGAAGTAAAAAATATTTTTAATGTTATTAATATTTTGCAATGCAACATTTTCATCGATCCCAATGGTTTAACAAGGCCTTGGGATATTTATACCAACCTCTCTTGAGCCTTAGGTGGTTTTGGTTGGAATTTAAAGCTAACTTAGGAAGTCTATGGTCTCCCATGTTATTGATTTTGTGCTTGAACAACAAAAGCCTAGTCATAGCTAGGCTCTCGATAGGGGAAAGACCCACTTCTATAAGGATAATAGGATAGGGTGTATTGTTTTCAATTTTAAGGTTATATGTTATAAAAAATTTCTGGATTTTCTTGATATTTCTCCAGAATTATCTAGAGATGCTGCAACCCCAAACCTCACATCCATACAAGATCACATGAGTGACTAAAGTTTGAAAGAGGAGCTCATTTTTATCCCACCTCACAAGGTTTGCTTCTTTACAACTATTTTCAAGACCAAAATAAGCTTTGCACCCTCCATTAATCCTTTTTTCAATGCTATAGTTCTAGTTGAGCTTGCGATGAATATCAATTCCTAGGTATTTGCAAGAAGAAACTACCTCCAAGTTGCTATTGTCATAACCAAAATTAGAGTAAGTGTCCTTCTTGGATTTGATAATCATAACTTTTGTTTTGTCAATGTTAATAGTCATACACATGGTAGAGCAAAAATCCTTAAGAAGTCTTAGTTGCTAATCAACATCAGATGGACAACTTGCGAGAAGAACAATATCGTGAGCATATAGAAGAAGGATGATGACTATTCTAGCTAAGATCGTGGCAACACATCGTGCTTCCTATAAACAACCTTCTAGCTTATATATATACTCAAAAATATTTCTTATATTTAAAGTAAATGTGGTATTTTTATTTATTTAGATATTGTATTTTTTATGGAGTAGTTTATTTGTCTTATATTTTGTACTTTTCAATAGGTTGTGGTAAAAAATTATGTACTATCTTTTTAGTAAAACCTAAATTTGAAAGTGTTCAAATTGTGTTTTTGAATTTATAAATAATTTCAACATCGTGAGATACCCCATAATTATTATGCGAATTCCATATTTAATATATGTGATTCTAAGATTCTTTAGACTATTCATGAGGCCTAGGCAAGAGCTCTTGATTCCTATAAGGTTGAATATCAAGAGATATAATTTTGAAGGATTTTTGTTATTATTTAAACTTCCCCTTTTTTACTAGGTAATTCTCATATATATAAGTGTGTATTTTAATTTATGTTTTTATCTATATTTTGCAATATGTATATAATGTAATATTATTTCGTATTAGTATCTATCTTTATATATTAGTATTTTAATTTTTATTTATTTATGCTATTTTTTTTTTTACCATGAAAACATTATGAATAACCTCTATCAGAAATAAAATTTAAATTCTAAATGTTATTATGTCCCTGTATTATAAAATGATAAAATATGGGTGAACCAACTAGTAGCATCTTTTTAATAATAGATAATTCCTAAAGGTATAGCAAGATTTAGCAAGGGAGCTGCATATTCCCTGCCTATAGGTTGGTTTTGAAGTAACGAATATTCAATATTTTTGTTGGATTTTATTAACTCAGTGTCCATCATGATTTAAAGAATATTGTCGAACATATTAGATATGGTTGGAAATTTATTCCAACAGAGAGGTCCATGTTTAATGAATTCATTGAAATAACTTGCATAATTTTTAGACATTGGGTTCTCTCTTATGATGAGTTGCGAATCTATTTGTATTGTCTACTTTAATATCTATGTTGTTAAGATAACTATGAAATAATAGTTGTTTCTAGTTAATCAAAATGTAAATTACAAATTTCAATGCCACAAGTTGCCATCAGAAAAAAAATTCAATGCCTTTTAAAAGAAAATTCAAGAAATATTTGAATTAAGATGTCTGCGTCTCAAGCCAATAGATACATATTTTTAATGGCCAACAGATGACGGATGGATCGACATATCATCATCCTCACATATTTTAAGAGCACAATTGATAGATATAATAGGTTATGTTTTTTAGTTGACATCCAAGAACACCTAATTACACAACAACTTCTCAACCCAACACAAATGATCCTTTCAAATAAAAAACTACAGAAAAAAGTGATATCATCATCATTTTGTTACTTAAATGCAATCTGTCAATTTCTAAATAGTTGGACTTGACAAGTCTATATTTTGAAGAGATGGTTATGACGAAACTCATTTGATAACAACTTTGTGATTTATTCTTCTGTAATATTTTATGTTCATTGACAATTTGTTGGAGATGTTGTACATGTTCTTGTTTCTCTATTTGGAAATTTGAATCTTAGTTGATCAATGCAAGGCACAACTGATATGGAGTAAATCCATGTAATGTTTTAGGAAAAAAGGAAACACCTCTACAATCGCTGAAAAGTGTGAATCCTAAAGCTTAAAGGCACCGAAGGATGGAGTTATGTTAACATTAAGAGACCGCATGAAGAACGCAGTCGATGTGTGGAAGAGCGAAGATAAACCACTCAAGAGGATACGTTGGTGAACAAGCCGTGAGATGTAGAGACCTGCCAAATGTATTGAACATGTGAAAAATAATGATTGACAATATACAATGATGATTTTTTCTATAAGTAAAATAAAGTCGATAAGATGTGAATAGCACTGCAAAGAATAGAATGAAGTGCAGAGTGATGGTGTACAAATTAATGAGAGGAGGCAATCATTCCAAGGTAAACTATTATTTATTTGACTAGTTTTGGTTTTTAATCATGATAGCGCCCTTGATCTCCGTCCCACACCTGTGGTAAACTATATAGAAGCATGGTACTCTATTGTTTCTAGGTCACCCGATAGAACACCAAGTTCTTTCCTGCGTCTCACCGAATTCTCATCGTTGAGTAACTGATTCAGTTATAGGATAATCAACGAAATTTTTTATTATTCGTAAATCCAATCCAATATCAGAGTTCTAACATACGAAAAGAAAACTGTTCTAAATTTATGATTGTAATTTTAACAAATGTTCATATTACAAATTGGAAAATTTCATGAAGAATAGAAGTGTTTGTTGTGTGTATAAACATTTCTTCCTTATCTCTACAACCACAATGTTCATGAGTACCAGGGTATGTTTAAGGATTGTAATAATATA
Source organism: Pseudotsuga menziesii (assembly GCA_001517045.1). NCBI lineage: Eukaryota > Viridiplantae > Streptophyta > Pinopsida > Pinales > Pinaceae > Pseudotsuga > Pseudotsuga menziesii. Next base: position 54,628 of record LPNX011006242.1, read on the forward strand.
CTTAAGTATAGTATTCTAGGTGATGATTGTTTTGGATTGAAAAAACATTTTATAGATAGGTAGGTGAATATTAAATATGAAACATAAAATTGACAGTGAAATGTGTAAATTTGGACAAATATTATGATTAAAAAAACATATTTTATGTAAATATAGGTGATATTAGACCCTAAATAGCTAATTTATTTTTTGAAAAAAACCCAAAAAAGTAGCTAATTGGCCCCTAAAAATTACAGTGAATACCACAACGATCAAGCCCATGGATGTTGATGTCAGTAGGGGCTACATTTTGAATTCACAGTAGGAAATAGGATTAGGAGTAGCAAGGCTTTCAAAATCATTCAAATTTTTTTATTGACAAAAATGCCTTGTCTCGTCAAACTCTTTGCTAATATTCAATGAAGGGATAGGTATAAGAACAAGTGAAATTCGAAAATGAATGCTGCGAAAGAAAAATGTGCAGAGAAGGAAAGTGAGATCAGGAATTGAAGAAGACAGAATACATTATATCCAAATTACAAATACAAATAGGATTTGTATTATACATTAGTGCATCAAACAAGAGAATTATATAGATTAATTCATCAAACAAGAGAATCGTCAAATGGTTAGCAGAGACAAATGAGCATTGTCAGTTTTTATTTATTTATCCATGGTTTGCTCTCTCTTCTATCTCCATATGATCTGTACCAAATGGTATTTATTAAGTTACATATACTCTTTAGATAAACTAATATATATATATATTCAACCAAATTTTGTTTTTCACTCTCTCTACTGAGATTCTGAGTTGAATGGATTAACTTATTAGATCAAGACTGACAAGGCTCGAACCCGTTACTAAAGACTAAGTGTTTTTTTATTGATAGATGTGGCAATTTATCATATCCATTGTTGGAAAAAACTACCATAAATCAGGTTGAATGCATAAGTGGCCAGGTTGGGTCGCTAAATCGAATGGGAAAATCCTATAGAGAATCATTTGTTCATGCCAATGCATGAGGGAAAAAAATAGGGCGATGGGACTATATGCAAAGGTTTTAAGAAAATGTAAAGTGATATTCTGGTATCCCGTTATTTTCAGGCTCTCTCAACGAAGCTTTTGGTAAAGTAATAGAAACAACTTTTAAGTTCTCAATAAACTTTTTTTTCCAATGATTAATATTTCTATGTGTTACTCCTATTAATGAAGGTTAATTTGTTTTTTGCGGCTTCGAGTACAAGATGGAAACTGTGGGTGCAAAGAACGACAACAAATGAGGACCAAGTTGAAAGTGCAAGCACTAAACCTATCACAACGCATTGAATTTGCTTCACTGGATAGGTCGATTCTCCTGGGTTGTTATTAATTGCATAACCTCTCCTTGTAGAATGTATTTTATGTCCTCCATGATCAGCTGGCTACATTGTGTCTCTAGGCTATGTTGTTTAACCTCCTCCTTAATGTTACACTCTTATTTCCTCCATGATCAATTAATGTGTGTGTCTCTAGGATACACTGTTTTACCTCCTTAATATTACACTGATATTACCTCACTAACTCCAGAGGGATATTATGGATATGAAGAGAAGAACCTGTGAAGTATTGTTTGTATGCATGAGTGAATGTTTTTATCATTATTATCAGATTGGAATCACTAAGTCATACTTCTAAGTATTTGTCATTTTGTTTTTGTTTATGTAATTTAGAGCATGGATGACTAAAACTTATCTTGGATTTGTTATTTTGTGTACGTAATTTGGAGCATGGATGGCTAAAATTAAAAAAGAAAATTTGGTCAGAATCTTATCACCATATTATTATCGTCATGGCTGTATAATTTTCATGAAAATGTTACCAGGAATGGTCATTTATTGCACTTTTGACGATTGATGATGGCGTCTTGTGTGGCTGAAAAGAGTCAACGAAGATATAACTAAAATTGTATTGGTGTGCTATCCTTACATCTTCTTCTAAGCTACATGAGCCACTTGAATGCTAACCTCCACAACCACCTCGGCCGAATAAATCCATTCAGACTTATTATTTAAAACCATAAACCCTTAGCAATCAAAAGATGAGGGTCAACTATAACATTACAAAGTTGATTTTCAAGCCTATATCTTGATGTTAATTTGAGTAAAAGTGCTGCAGGTAAATCTTGTAATGCAGAACTATCGAGGTTAGGATTTGCATAATAAAATGTGTTAATCGGATAACACTTGCATAGTAAAATGTGTTAATCGACATATTATGGGTAAAAAATGAAATGCAAATGCGCAGGTGGGCATTGTATTAAAAAAAAGAATATTAAGCGCATAATTTTTTGGCTGTATGAGGCTCGTGTGTCTAGGGTTAAGTTGATGCTTCAAGCATTAGAATGAGAAGAAATATACTAAGCATTTTCTGCATTGCCAAATTTTCCATTTAAAGAACAATGAAGTTGATCATTACAACATGTCATTTACTAATTTTAAAGTTTTATATTAAGAATTTGGTTTATTTTTATTGACTATTGAACCATTAAAATAGACTACTATAGATAAAAACTTAACTCATCTAGGTGTAAGAAGAAACACATACTTGAGAAGAAATACTTTCAATCATTTATCAAATGTAAAGTCATGCTCTAAGTTTCTAAGGGGAAAATGCAATCCATTTCCTCACTGACAAGGTGTGAGGTGGAATCAAAACTTTACTTATAAGATGTTGATGCGTGGAAAAATCTCAAGTACCAAGTAGTAGGGATTCCCCTCGGTGAATTATCCCAATTAGATCAGACATCGTTTGGTGTGGGGAATCTGTCTTGTTCACACGGTTCCAGCTACCATAGTTTAAGTTCTTTAATATTTTACTGGTTAATGCCCAGCCCACTGTTTATATGATTTCTTTTAAACAATGATATGCATGTGCCTAAGCTGAATGCAGGTCTAATCTATATCTATCACTAAATTATTCTATCCCTCTACATGGAGAAAATTCAGAGTTCAGAGTAATATACTGTAAATGCTCATAGAGGACTAACAAATAGTCATACCAACACAATAATCACATTCACAACAGAAATAATACTAGAGGTAGCTCTAATATAATTAAGCCATTTATTACACTCTCAACATAGACATTTATACAGACATCAGACATTCATGACTAAGGAAATAGTTCCAGGAGGTTAGAACAATATCACTCTATGATGTACAGAAGCAAGAAGAAATAGTCCTATATTATGCATTCCACACATTTCGATTAAATCTCTACGCAGTCCCTTTGTTCTAGTAAAATGATCCTTCTTATTAGCAAAGAGCTAGCTCTATTAGGAAAATAGTCTTGAATTCTTTCACAAGGAAAAATTTCTTACTATGGTGCTCTACACCCCTATTTATACTATCTCTATCAATCACCTAGGATATTCCGAGACTTCTTATTCTCCCACCTCGTTGAATACACCGGTTTCACAAAAAATAAAAATAAAAACAAATTACACACGCATTGCCCTAATGGAAATAACCGCTCCTTTATTTTTCCTGCATCTTTGCATTGCGAAATTGATCTTGATCGTAGGTCACAAATCCGCCAAGATCTCCTCCATCTGATCCTGCTAGGTCTACAGGATTTTGTAGCTTCAAAATATTCCATATTCTGTGCACATTCAATTCGTGAAATCAACCTTAATTGTTGATCTAGATAAAACCTTCATCTGAGTCATTGATAGATGTATCCCTTTAACCAATTTTGTGGATTTCAAAAGTTCATTAATTCGTGCATGTTGAATTAGCGAAATGCATGTCCACCATAGATCTGATTCCACCTTTCACCCTCGCCATTGAAAAATGTAGGTCCTACCACATTCCGTCGATTTGATAATTTTATTTCATTCATGCAAAGTGAGAACAACAGAATTGTTCACGACCATAGATCTGTATCTGCCACGAATCTCAGCTCTTGAAAGCTGATATCTTTACCGAATCTGACAATCACCTATCCTAACTTGGTGAACAATAATACCGGGGAATAAAAAGAAAACATCAGGAGAGATATGTATGTTCTTTAAACAAGAATAATTTTCCAATGATACTGCAACTAATCGCCATATTTTCAATTGTAATTTAATGATATGTGTCTATTATTTAAATAGAAGAAAAACATGATGATTAGTTCCATGCTAAGCAAGCAAATTATTTAGTTAAAGTTTCGGGAGAAATATTTCTAAGTTTCCCCAATGGTTCACAGTGAAAAAAAAACAGAGGTTGGATGGCTCATATCATCTTAAAGATGGATAGGGTTTGATTTGAACTGTTAGGTCATGCAGCATTTACAACTCCTTTCCTCTTCCTCCCTTCCGTAATGCATAAATTGAGTTTTCCAATTGTATCAATTTAAAATTCTACTTTCACACCTCCGCATTTCCGCTTTCGCACTTCCAGAAATTGGAAAGCGTGTTCACCAATCTTCCAAGAATTTAAAATTAAACCTCATGCTTCCTCTTTTCCTCTCTCGCCCTTCCGCTAAGCGAAAATTGGAAAGCAGATCTCCAAACTTTTCAATGTTAAAATATTACCTTTTTGCTTCCTCCTTGCCAAAGGTAGAAATCAGAAAGCAAAAAGTCAAATTTTTTGAAATTAAACTTTTGATTTTCTGCTTTCGATTTTTTTATTTTTCTTTTCCCTGGATCGTTGATCTACGAAAGCCTTCTGTACCATTGGATCTTGAACTGCGGAAGGCATAAGGCAGATTTGCAATTTTTTTTTATAAACGAAACTTAGCTTTTCTGACTCCACCCTTCCACCCCCTCCAGTTCTTGGTCGTTGGATCTTTGCGGACTCATCCCTAGCCTTTGATCTATGAATCATGAAATTCAGAAAATGGAACATAGGTTTCCAAATTTTTTCCAAAGTTTAACTGTAATTCTTCCACTTTTCCCTAGTTGTTGATTTTATTTTGGATTCATCCTAAATCATTGATCTAAGGCTAAAGTTGCAGGTTACGGATTTGCAAAATTACATTCTAACTTTCGCGACTTCGATTTCCGTCACAACCTTTCCGCATTGTCGATCTTATGTGGGTGATTCTAAACTGTCAATTTATGCGAAAGTAAAAAATCGGGATTCAGAAATTGAAGGAGGGGCCCTAAAATGTAAAAAAAATTTGGGAAGAAGTTGTAGCAGCAACAATTGGCGACTAGTTGGTGAACACAGATATCTGAAAAAAGCCTTCTTTGAACAACAATATTTCGATATGGTATTGCATTGTGAATGTTCAATGTTTACTTAACTGTATTTCCCGAGACTTATTTAAACCAAATTTATCCATGGATGCAACTTTTCAAGCATCACATTTTATACCATTTCTTTGGGAGTATGGAAGCCAATATTTGAGTGTCTTGATAAATGTTCTAGGGTCAAGGTATGAAGTTCATTTCACCCCCTATCTTTAATTTGACATCAAATAAGACTACATAGGATCGTAACAGATTAATACAGATCTATTCATTTGTTCCTCATTCCTATGCTATAGGAATTCTTTGGATACTTTCTTTATGACTGAAAAAGTCTTATGAGTCTTCCTTTTACTTTGAGAATTTGGTACAGATTCTTCCATCCACAATGTCCTTTTGTGTGAGTTACAACTTTGTTTGCTTATCATGCTCACAGATGGAGAAGAACTGTGCTGATATTTGCTATCTTTACATCCCTTTTGTTCTGAATATTTATTTCTTTAGCATCATTTGTTTAATTGAAGACTGAATATTTTAGAAAATTGACTTTTCAATCTAAGATTTTGGCCTTTTTTGATTTGTAGCAATGGGATCATTTTGAATAGCATACATCCGTCATACGTGCTTCCTTTCCATGGGTCTATTATGATATGATTCATAAGATAGGTATTAATGTGAGAATGGATGAAACCCCAAGATATTACTCCAGACCTCATGAGTCTTGGTTATTTCATAGGGGTTATAATGATTCAAGTGTGAGCTTGAAGACTAGCTCCCCTTTCTGTCATCCATCAACAATTAAAGAATCTCATTGTGATTGAACTTTACCATTTCTCTTTCCCATAAGCAATTCCTAACATCCAAAGATTTCGAGTTTAATTAGATGTCTATACTTCCAATCACCAAAAATTTAGCCGGTTTATTAAAAGAAAACAAACTAAGGCTATGAAGTAAGATGAAACAAACATGAAAATAAACAACTCGAAAACAAAATCAATAAAAGCAAATTTATTTATGTACAAGGGTTTCTATATCCTAGGTAAAGTACTACTTGAGAACATAACCAAGCTTGCTCAACTCCTTTTGGATCAAAGGCTCCAGTGTAGGGTGTGTTGCTTTGAGTTGTTACTAAAAAGGATTTTCTCGAGAATTACCAAAAACTTTCAAATGTCTTACATTGAGCTCAATAGCCCTTTTCAGATCTGAAGCTTCATACTCATCAATGTCATTTATGTATTCTACATCAAAATATAGAATCTGAAACATATATTCTAAGTCTACTATATTACAATCAATATCACCAGCCTGTCAGAATTGAAGGAGATCGAACTATGTGTCTGATTCACAACTGGTTTGTTTAGCTTGATGATTTTCTAGTTCAAGCTCCAAAAAAGTGATTTCCCAAAACTGAATACAAGAAGTTCACAGGTTCATTCTTCATTTCTAATTGAGTTACATTATATTCCATGTGTGCTTCCCTAAGTATTTTAATTTTATTTTGAGTATTATTGTGTGGTTAGACACAGGTGAGACCAATTAGTTGCAAAATATACATTAAATTTCGTTGACCAGTCACTACTTAAAATTAATCCATGTGCTTCTGGTATATGCACTACCATAACATCTATAAACTGAGAAACTCTGGGATATGCAGATAATCGAATCAAAACATCTTTGATTTCCCCTATGAAATTAACAACACATCTATTGATTTGAACTTTCTGAGATGGGGATGGTGTAGGTTGGCCATTAATATTTTTACATATTTAAAGTGGCATGACATTTGATGAAACCCAGAATCTACCAAACAGTTATGGACATTATGATTAAAAATTTCAAATGATAGTAGAAAAGGTAAAGTTTGAGATCTAGATTTTCCTCCAATGCTTGCTTCATTTACTTCATCATCAAATTTAATAGCTTTTGGGACACTGCTGAGATGTGGATTAAAATCTTCTGGAAGTTTCTTCCTTTCTTGAGGAAAATTACATAATTCAAATAAAGATATGGTTTCCTTTGTTTTTGATGTATTCTACGATACCATACCCCATTCCCTGTTCTTTAGTAGTCTTTGTTTTATTTTCCAAACTTTCCATAGGTTTATTAATTGTTTTCTTCATTGACTTTTCAACTACTGAGATTGTCTCTTTCATATTTATTGGATTAGTCTTAGGTGTTGTTTGAGAGTAAATGAGAACTTTCTTCATGTTTTCTTTAAACTTCTCTATTTTAGGCAGCAACAAACTTTCATCCACCACGAGGCCTTTACTTCTAGTCATGACATTAATTGATGACGCTTGAATTTCCTCAGTAGATTCATCTTCACTAAGCCCCAAAGTAGGTGCCCAATCCCATGATACCATAGTGGTTTATTCATTTGTTTGTTTAGTCTTACTAGTTTGGGATCAGTCTTCTTCAGGATCTGCTACCTGGGTATCTAATAAATGATTCATAACTTGAGTCATTTAATTAATCTAGTATGGACATATTTTTTCAGAATGATGTTCTTGGTGAAAAGTACCGAAGTGATCAATGCCTACTTCATTAGAACTCAACACAACAGAATTATGCACAAGTGGTTAGGGATGTTCACTCTCTTCCATTTTCTTGTAATAAGGGTTGAATGGATTTCTATATGGACTAACTCCTTTATCCTATTCCAAGTCCACTACCTTGTTTGAAAATTCCTGCACCATTTTCACTACATTATATAGCTCATTAGAGTGTTCTTGTTTGGGCTTAGTTAACAACAAAGGAATTTTTCTTGTGGTGTGTTTCAAATTAGTTTCTAGAGTATGCCTTGCTATACTATCTAGATCTTCCTCTACTTTCTTGGATTCCTCATATTTTTCTACCAATGCGACTTTACCAAACCTTTTTACAAACATTTCTATTGGTAGATAAAGTGTTGTAGTATAATATTCTACTAGAGACTCTTCAGTTGGTCTTGTTGCAACACTAAATATATTCAATAAAGTGGTGAATCTTTGATTAAAGTCTTGGACATTTTATTCATTTCCCATCCTCATAGATAGAAATTCTTTCATGAGAGTGGCTATAGTTTTCTGGTTTCCAAATTTACCTAAGAATTCATTTTCAAAGCCATCCCAATTTACTATTGAATTAGCTTGTAAACTAAAGTACCATGAAGATTCTTTAGGTTCAAAGGTATATTGAAAAAGTATGCAAACAACATATTCATGTTCAACATTTAAAAGATTCAAATCCAGATAAAAACTCTGTAGGTAATCTTCAACAGAAACACCCTTTTTAGGATCAAATTTTGGTAAAATATTTTCTAGGTGCTTAGGTAAGTAATGCAATGGAGCAGCCATGTTGAGTGGCGTTCTTGCTCTCTGTTATAGCCTATTTTTGTTTCTCATTTTAAAGAATTTTCTTGCTTTTTAAAACATGGTTTTTCGTTCATTTTTTAGTTTTCACTCTAGGTTCCTATAAATTATATTTGATTTTATGCTTATATTTATAATTTACCTCATTGGTTTTTTCCTATTTTGGTTTTATTTAGTGAAATTTATAGTTTTTAGGGGCTTGTAGGATGTTTATATGACTTAAAGGTTCTAAAAAATATCATAAGGTTTTATTTAAATCCATTTAACCAAAGTTTAATCCTTTTCTGTGAGCGTTGTTTTGAAAATTATTAAAACATGTATTCTTGTACCGCAAGCTCAGAAATGTTAAACACGCGCGCTACAAGAAAATCGTGCAATCTGAAAAATCATGATTTTGGCTCGGAATTTTCAAAATTCGCACATAGGAGAGATCTTTCACACCTATCAATGAGTTTGATACATGTTTTTCGGCTTGAGTAATCATTGTGGCAAGTGTTGAGTTCAAGCAAGGAATCAATTGGGTGAGTTGCGGTGGTTTGGAAATTATGAGATACAGAGTAGTGGAATATTAATAATCATGCACACGATGAGGAAAATTCACCACTAGCTACGCATCTCCTGAAACGCATGAATACCATAGAAGTCAGGGAAAATTTATGGCAGTTTGGATCGAAGATTGAAGAAGGTCGAAAATTTAGGGCTTTTTAGGGTAACTGTTTTAGCACTGTCGTGGTGGTTAGAGAAAGACTTAAGAATGAAATTGGACACCTAGAAACACAGGGAAGCATATTTCCAGCAACTGAATCCATTATTCAAAGAGGTATGAGGCGAAATACTATCATATTCCATGTATTCGGGTTCACATTGACAGAAGTTTAATTATGGAGAATAACTAAGGATGCTTGTATATAAACTAAATTTTTGCTCAATGTCGAATTTTCTCTGTCGATATAGTTGAAAGACTTATCAGTTTGATACATAAAATTTAGCTCAAGGGTTTTAGTTTTCTCAACATATGATTGACTGTTTAAAATTGCCAAGATTTGAGTAGAATTAAGTTTTTTACTGAAGGAAGCAATTTTTAAGTTCAATTATCCAGAATGAAGAGGAGTGGGAAAACAAACAGAGTTGAACACTCAGATATGTCTTGGGTTAAAGCATTCCCTGATTGCGTAAGGTTATTTTCAGAAGTAGGATGGTTAAACTATTTTGAGAAGATTGATGGACATCACACAGAGGTTTCATATAAGTTTGCTCGAGGATTAGATAAAGATATTGTTACCTTTGACACCCTGAAGATTGAGTTGACCAGAGAACTAATAGCAGAGGCTACAGGGATCCCTAATGAGGGTGAATATTGGTTCAAGAAGGTACCTTTTACCTTTTATTCATAGAATTACTTGCTTCCAAATGTGGTTGCAGACTAGGGTAAAGGAGTGCATATCTAGAAGTTCAAACCAGAATGGAGGGAACCAATAAAAATTCTGCAAAGTTATGTAACTTGTGAAGGAAGATATGCAATTTGTATTTAATTATCATTTCAGGTTTTTGCGGCATCTTAATCATGGAGCAAAGATGAACCTTCCTTTCTTTTTCCTTAAAATTCTGCAAAAGATGTCTAGCAGGGTAAAGGAGCATCAAGACCATACTAAACAGTCTATATTTCATCATGGTCTAATAAAGCTAATTATAAGTACTATGCTCCAAAATAAGGAAAAAAACATGGGATTATTTTCTATTCTGGTCTGGGTTTCAATTAGAGAAAGAAGACCAAGCTCAGAAAAGGTAGCTGAGTAAAGGACATAATTTATTCAAGAAATTGAACAAAAAGGTCATAGTCGAGATAGAAGAAGATAATGTACCAGGAAAGTTTGTGACCCAAAATGATGAAAATGTTAAAGATGAACAATAGAATAATATTGAGGAAGATGAAATATCAAAGGGAGAAATGATAGATTTGGAGCATGTAGAGGAAAGCCTTCAAGAAGAAGTAAACAAGGAAGTAAATGAAAATTGGATAGAACAGGAACAAGTCCCTATGGGTTTCTGGTCTAGGTTTCAATTAGAGAAAGAAGACCAAGCTCAGAAAAGGCAGCTGAGTAAAGGACATAATTTATTCAAGAAATTGAACAAAAAGGTCATAGTCGAGATAGAAGAAGATAATGTACCAGCAAAAGTTTGTGACCCAAAATGATGAAAATGTTAAAGATGAACAATAGAATAATATTGAGGAAGATGAAATATCAAAGGGAGAAATGATAGATTTGGAGCATGTAGAGGAAAGCCTTCAAGAAGAAGTAAACAAGGAAGTAAATGAAAATTGGATAGAACAGGAACAAGTCCCTATGGGAGTACAGTCAGAAGATAACGAAAATTCATTGTTTGATGGAGCTAGGGTTGATACTGAACAAGATTTACAGAAACAATCTAAAGAAGGGGTAATATCGCGAGCGATAAAAAGAAAAGTAGTTCAACTATCCTCTATCAAACATCAAGGAAATAATTTGAGCATGCTAGGGGAGATTGGGGCAGATTGGAGGCCTAAGACCATACTGAAGAATAAACTCATATTGAATATGAAAAAATTGCTAAACCCTAAACTAGCTCAGAAGAAAATTATAGTGATAGAAGACTCTTCATCCTAAGAAGAGTTAGAAGAGAATGAATATTTAAATGTAAAGGAGATGAAGGGTAAGAAATAGATTATTTCAGAAGATAAGTTGGCCTTCACTGAAACCAAAATTTTAGAGATATTTATGGAAGTTCAAAATAAAATAGTCTTGGATCATCATCAAGATGATTCAAAGAAGCAGCATTCAGTCATAACAAGTTTTTGTGCGGAGAAAGAAAAGTTTGGAGAACCATTATCCCAAGGTAGTTTTGAAGTTAATGAATCTCCAGGGATTCCTATAGCTATGACAGAGCTGCTAGAGGAGGATGAAGAGATTTTAAAGAAATTGAAGATCCGTTGGATGCCTGAAGAAATGCATCCAGTTTCAGAAGGGAAATGCATTGATTTAGAGAATGCAAATTTGCAAAGAAGTATTAAACAGTACAAATATCAGATAGAATACCTGCATGAAACAAATGATGGGTGAGTAGCTGTTAATAGAAGATTGAGAGAGGATTTAGAGGAGGTAAATAGTCATTATCAAGAGTTAATTGCAGTTTCTAAGGAAGCTTTGAAAAGCAAAAGATAGACACAAAGTTTGTATGCAGAATTGAAGCAAACCATTCAAGACCTAACATAGCAAAATCATGAGCTTTCAAAAAGAGTCGAAGACCTGGAAGCTGATCATCAGAAAACAAGAAAGAAGACTCAAGATTTGGAAGGGATAGCTCTTTTGGCAGAGGCTGCTAAGGATTTGTAAAATGCTTTTAAAATAGTGGTTATTAGTTAGTATTTGAAAAGTTAGTTTAATATGTATGACTCTATTTTTATCTGAGTCATTCGGTAGTATGACCTAAAAGCATTTTTTTCAGTTATGTAATTGTTTTTGGGAAACTAAGATAAAAGTAAGACTGAAGAAAGACAGGGGGTTTGAATTTTTGTACAACGGGAGGCCATCAAGCTTCTGTTTACAGAGCTAAGTGTCAAAAAATCTTATGTATTTTGAATTACTGATTATGGTATATATGCAAACTACAAGCCCTGTTTATCTTAACTGCTGGTTTCATTTCTGATTGGTTTAATCACTCAGTTGATATATTCATTTCTTGTTTGACGTTATTATTCATGAAATGCTTGTTAATTGTGGATGAAATTCAGTGTTGTGCTTATTGTTTCTAGTTTATGTTTCATATATTATGCATCTAAGTATTTCATTGTTGCATGATTTAGTGTTTGTCTTAGCCTTGTGAACTTTTTACCCTCTTCTTTACAAACTGCACAACCAAAACCCTAAAAATCTTGTTTTACTTAATTTTGTATTTTGTTTTATGAGATTGTGTTGGCTTTTTCTTTAGTAGTATGAGAACAATTTTTGGCACTAACATATTTGGCGCCGTTGCCGGGGACGAAGCTAAAATCCTACTTTCCCTGGGTTACTCATCATTTAACTGGTTTTAAGAGGTCGACTTAAACCAACAATTTTTTTAAAAAGACTACATTTCACCAAAAATTTCAGAGTGACTACTAAAGGAGTTGGAATAAGAAGTAGACCTAGTTCACCTTTACAACTGGGTGTCTCAGACCCAGAGCAAATTATGAAAACAGCTAGGAAAATCAAAAGGTCTCAGTCATCTCCAGCCTTATGTAACCCTGATCAAATAGATTTATTGTCACCTTTTTCAGTTTCAAAGGAAGAGAAACAAGATTCAGCCTGGTTGAAACCTACAATCCCTATTAGCAATTTTCCAATTTTTACTGATCCTCAGTCTTTAAAGAAAGCAAAGACCTTATGTCATGGAAAAATCCCTTTATTTCATCTCAAAGTTGATAAGAGTCCCTTTAAGCCAAGTCCTATTCAAGTTTTTTCTTCATCTAAACTAGTCAACTTAAAGATGGCAGCCCAAAATTAACTGTTAGATATGATGGATAGAATGGTGGCAGCTAGGTATACACCTCTAGTTTTACGTCAACCCTTAAATGCTATTCTTGGTGGATATTACCAAAAATAATTACCTAGTTTTAATGGACAAGGTGAGACCACAGCTAAGGAGCATTGGGATGCATTTCTCAGGTATGAAGATAATCAGAATATCGAGGCAAAAGATGTGTGGATGAGGATGTTCGTATAGAGTCTAGATGGAGAGGTCAGAAGATGGTTCAGAGAGTTACTAGCAAACTCTATTACTATAATAGAAGAGCTTCAAGATATTTTCATGAGACAATGGGGTGATACTAAGGATCACACATATTGCATTACAGAGTTCGTAGCTCTAAGAAAGAAGAAAGATGAAACTATTGCTGATTTCTCTAAGAGGTTCAATAAAATGTATGGTAGAATCCCCATAGAGATTAAACGTTCTGAAACTTCTGCAAAACTCACTTATGCTAATGCTTTTGATCGTGAGTTTTATCTACTTCTGAGAGAAAGAATACCTGCCACTTTACTTAATATTCTTAGAGTCAGCATTAGAAGTGGAATCTAATATTCTTGCTTCTGATAGACTGAAGGGTAACTCAACTCAACAAGTTTATGATAGAAGGGGTAAGAAAGAGGCAGCTCTAGTGGTTTCAACATCACACTCTGCAGAAGGTAAGATTGATGAGATGGAAAAACTAGTGAAAAGCCTAATAGCAAAACTAAAAAAATTGGAATTAGAGAAAAATTGAAATAAGCCTGTTCAAGAGGGAGACAGAAACCTAAATAATCCAAATCAATTTAGAAGATAGTTTGCACCTCGTTTCATTCCCAGAGAGAGAAGAAATAATGACATAAAACGAGAAAGGAGAGAAGTTGAGGATCAAAAGGTGCCACCCCCACATCAGAATAATGCTACTGATGAAGGAGAAATAGAAGGAGAAGAGTTTATTGAGGATCCAGATCAAGATCAATTATTTTGGAGAATAGATGACTAAAGGTTTTGTGACTGAGGAGGATTTTTTAAACTCTGAATATTATGATGCAGATGTTTTTGAAACAGAAAATGATTTAAACCTTGAAGTAACTACTGATATATATTAGTATGATCCAAAGAAAACCCTAAATTTAAGATTGTAACATCCCTCTCGCAGCCCCCTAGATATTTTTGTAAAAATCTAATGTAATTGTACTGGTTCACCGGTGAGGAGCTCAAGGCCAAGGCCCCACCAGTAAAACCTTGGTAGGTAGGAGATTAATTCCCTAACCTGTGAATTTGGGAAAACAAATATACATGGGCACAA
>LPNX011006269.1:10377-24940 GCA_001517045.1 Pseudotsuga menziesii
TGTGATTTTCAGAATTTGAGCACTTGTGAGAATCTTCTTCAATAGTTGGAAGCTTTATTCATATTTATGTGTCCATTCAAATGTTATTCCCTGCTTTTGCAAAGAAGTGATTGGGTGAGAAACCTTGAAGAATCCTTCAACGAACCTCCTATAATAACCAACAAGACCCATGAAATATCTCCACATTTGTTACATTCTTTTGAAGTTGGCCAGTTCATAATGGCTTCAATCTTTTCTAGATCAACTGATACTCCTTCCTCTGAAATAATGTGACCCAAATAATGAATCTTATTTCTGTAAAAGTCACACTTGCTTATCATTGCATACAACTTATGCTCTTTGAGAAATTGCAAATCTATTCTCAAATTTTATTCATGCTCTTATTCATTATTAGATTAAATAAGAATGTCATTTAGAAAAACAAGAACAAACTTGTCCAAACACATGTTGAAAACACTATTCATGAGACACATGAATGTCGTTGGTGGATTAGTGACACCAAATGGCACCACAACAAATTTGTAGTGTCCATACCTTATTCTAAAGTTTGTATTGTGAATATCTCCTTCATTGATCCTCACTTCATGGTAACTATACCTTAAGTCTATCTTTGAAACACCTTTGCCCCTCTCATTTGATCAAAAAGATCATCAATTCGAGGTAATGGGTACTTGCTTTTCACTATCACTTTGTTCAATTTCCTATAATAAATTCATAAACTGAGTGTTCCATATTTATTCTTCACAAATAGTACTAGTACTCCCCATGGAGACACATTTGGCCTCATGTACTTCTTTTCCAATAATTCTTGCAATTTCATTTCCAGCTCTAATAATTCTAGTATACTCATCATGTAAGGTGTCTTAGACATTGGTGTTGCTCCTAGCACAAGATCAATTGTGAAATCAATGTCCTTGTTTGGAGGAAGTTTTGGAACTTCATCAAGGAACACATCCTTGAATTCTTGTAGCACATGATGTCCCTCTAATTCAAGGATTTCATTTTCTCTTTTGTCTAATATATGGGTTGCATACAATTAACAACCATTCCTACAAAAAAATATTAATTACATGGATGAAATATGCCTAATTTAAATTTCCTTTGGAATTCATTTTACAACCCTTGGGTTTCCTTCATCATCAATGTACTTAGAACTTTGTTGTAGTAGTCAAGTTTAACTATATGTCATTCTAGTTAGTCCATTACAATGAGAATGTCATATGAACAAAGTGGAAAAATGTTCATCTTGGTAGAAGTGAACAATCCACCCATTTCTAATGACCATTTCTCCACCAAGTCACTAACTTTTCTCTTGGTTCGTGTGGCTAATTGGAACAACCATGATTTACTATGCGTGGTTTTCTTAAATGCACAAATCTCAATAACTTCAGGACTGATATAACTGTGAGTAAAGCCAGGGTTAATTGAAATAGATAGATTTCTTAGCAATCCTACCTTCAACCTCAACCAAAGTTGATTAATGATCTATTTGTAAGTCATCTAATGCAGCATAAATTATAGGGGCTATCATTTCCACTTAACCCACATTTCTCAGCTTCTTGAGTATTGTGAACTTGCTTTGCATTCTCATTCATGTCTAGATAGTTCCTAAGCAAATGGTCCTCTCCACATCCCCAACATTGAAGTGGTTCACTTGGTTCTCTTAGATTGCCTCCCATCATCCTAATTGGATTTGTTACACCCTGTGGTGGATGCCTTGGATGATTTATGAAATAAGGAAGCTTGAACCACTTCTTCCTTTGGTCAAACTTCTCATTTTTCTTGTCCTACCACACCTTATGGAATTTTGGCTTATTTTGGCTTGATCATAGAAATACTTTTTCTTCCTTATGGTCTCATCTAGAGTTTGAGGCTCATCAAAATTAGTTCTATCTTTATAAGATTGAGGAAGAACACTTAGAAAATGCTGAATTTTCACTTTGTCATCCCTAATGTACTTGACATATCTCAGTAGCTCCAATAATTGGTTTACATTTTCCTCCATAGTCATTTGGCCCAATTTCGGCTCATGGAATTCTTTGATTTTCCCATCATAGTACCTATCAGAGAGGTAATTTTTCTTGAAGTAATTCTTGAATTGCTTCCACACAATATTCCTTTAATTGATATTTTTCATGTGCCTAAGGTAATCCCACCATATATATGAACTTCTATTCAGGTTGAATATGGCTACTCTTGCTTCTTTCGCATTTCTAGAGTAGTCTTGGAATTGAAAATACTTCCTCATCCCAAGAAGCCAAGCATCAGCTTCTTGGCCATATTTTATCTCACCATCAAATTTAGTAGGTTTGGCCTTCCTAAATTCTCCATGTAAATTGTTCTTTGAATACATCTTCCTCTTCTTCCTATGAGATGAAGAGCATGACCCATTAGTGGAATCCTTAGAGTCAAAATACTCACTATAAGAGAATTCTAAAGCGTATGACCTGCCTCTAGAATCCTTCTTGAACTATGGGACCTTTAGTGAGAGTGCCTCCTTGAGCTACTCCCACTCTTTTCCTAATTTTCATAATGATGAACTTTTAATTTTCTCTAATATAATTATAAATCTACAAAAGCGTTTATGTAAACACAATTGTTAGGTTTATTGCATCCTCATAAATAAAAATCATTTTTTCATATATTTTGGAAAATATCCATATTGACATTTTTTGTAAAAGTATGGTTATAAACACTTTTCTTGTACGTGCATTTTACCCCAAAGGTTTAATCCGGTTCTCTAATCATCTTTTATAAATTTATGGAATTAACTACTTCTACTCTTTTTCTGTTCTCGAACATCCACCATTATTCCAAAAACTTGCCCATATTTATGTTGCTCCAATGGCCACAATTGAACCCCAAATCCAACTTTGTTGAGTTTTTAAAAAAATGAATGGGAGTGAGTGTGGCTTGACATGTTACTATTGAGGTGTTGAACAAGTATAACCCATCACCCTGTGGTGTCCATGTCACACTCTTTCGGCTACCGAGGCACAATACCACTTGAACTTGGGTGGGAATGCGTCAATGGTTTTGTCCTTTACCACAAGTGGTAACACCCCCTTAGAAAAGGAGGTTTGAAAAAGTTCCTTTGAAAGTCATTGCCAATAAAAATTTGACATGTGTCCTAGGTGATTTTTGGATCAATTCACCCTCATCATATTTTATCTAGTGGTCACCTTACGACTACACGATGATTCCTGGTAGTCAATCTTCCATAATATCTCACGGTCGGATCTCCATCCACCCACCATTAATCACTTCCCATTTTCCTCGTGTGTTATGCACCATGACTATTGATCTCCCACATCATGCAATGAATATATATTTGTCTGCCACTACTAACCACCATGCAAGTCGTGGATGTGCTATCAATGTCCATCGTTGATCTGCCCTATCTCCCAATGGTCAAATATTCGTCACCTTTGCACTTAATCCTTAGAAATCACATGTGCTTGGGTTGATGTGGTTGATACACATCATAACCATGGCTCCTCCACATCATCCCTTTTCCCTGCATGGCTCCTCCACATCACCCATCGACATGGCACGAGTGGGGCCCACCTACAATTTACCCAAAATGTTTAAAAAAACACATTTGTATAAAATTTTAACTTGGTAATAAAGGGATTATTACCAATTAATCTTGGCATTTACCCATCATGATACCTAAGGATACAATAGAAATAAAGTGTCTAACACTAAAGTATTAGACCTCGTACCTTATTCGGGACGGTTGAAGTAGATCCCCGTTGAGCTTTCCAACTTCAGCTTGAATTGATAGATTACTTTCTCAACAACAAGTAAACAATACAAGCATTCTATATATCATGGTGTTAGATCTATTCTAGCATATATAATCAATAATGTATAAGCATTTGACATAATCCAATGGATAAAATATTCATTCAAACACACATTATTGGACAGGAAAAGATATTTCTATTAATATGAATCAGAGATTACAAGATACAACCTTTGACGGCACGTCTGCGAACCGGAAAAACTGAATCCCCCACTTGGGCCTCCACCACTTCAATCCTCCATCACTAGATAGCAAGCTCACAAGCAAAAGGCAAGCTTGGGAAGAACACAAAAGTGCTCCAAGGGACAAAGGGATGCAGACTCAAGCATAAGTTTTGGCAACAATGGACTATAGTTTCTTTGCTCTCAATTCTCTCTTCTGCCTTCAATGTACCAAGGGGTTCCTTATAGATCTTTTCAAAGGGGTAATGAAAGGTCGAATCCGAGTGATCTCAAGGCATATGGAAGGCCAGGAGTCAAATGAGTTGGATCCATGTCAAGGAAAACTCCAAAAGGATTTGGATTTTGTACACATCCCGATGTACGCGGTTTTAGTGGTCAAACCCGCGTATATACGCGCTTATAGGTTTAAAAGTTGCCTGTATCATTTTTCATATGTTTTTAGGGATGATCAATGAAACATCAAAGGACAAAAAATGGTCCATGGGGTTTAAGGAGTCTGCAGCGGGACAGGGGAAGGCCATACAAAGTGTGATTCACCTGGAGTGGTGAAATCAGCTATAACAGATGCCCCCTAATGTGTGAGGTCAGAGGGGTCATACGATGGCCGAAATACATTATAATTCCATCCCAGAAGTGGAGTGATGAAGGATCCCAAATGGAAGACCAGCCACCCAATCAGCATAGTACAATAATACAACTCTGCACATAACTGCAAATACATATAGCAATCCCGGATACATAAGAGTATAATGGCCATGAATAGGCATGATCCATGATATCACATAAGTGGTCATCGCCATGTACAATATACATAGATCAGAATCTCCATGATGAAGATATACATAGGACCATGATCTCCATAATGGCTGAAGATATAACAGATCAAGATCTCCATAGTGGCTGGAAATATCTGACATATACTGGAATCAAGTCATGAGAGCTGAAATCTCATGAACACTGGCACGATCAAGGAGGTAGCATATAGGAGATGCCACCAGTTTGGAAAGTCTTCTACACAAACCGTTACGGGTACATGTCCTACTATGCGAATAGAGGTTTCGAGGTTGAACATAGTAGTCCATCGTCTGATTACCGGTCATTGATGTATACCGTTAACAGACGCGAGATCACCCACCGATAATGAAAATGGGAATCAAGGTACTAGAGTGCAAACTAACAAGTGTGAATAGATGTGTTGAGGTCGAACACTTGAGAGGATCCATCGATAAGGGGACATTGATGTATTCCCAAGAACTGTCGATGGAAAGATACCCTGCCACTGATGACTGCAAGTCTCAAGGCACTCAAAAGGACTCTAGATTCCAATCCCAGAATAACTGATCTAAAGTTGATGGGATGAAATCCGCTGGAAGGAGGGCATTAAGGCATCCCCCATCATCCAACACGAGGTACTCAGCAAAGCTGTATAATGTGGAAGGACTCGATCATAAGGTGCACAAACCAGTAACTGTACCGGGAATAGCCGACATGCAAAGTCAAGATAACTGAGGAATGGCCGACTCAGGCTTCAACTTCCTTCAAACAAGAGCATAACAGCATATGGTGACTGAATGAAGGCAGCATAGACTCAATATACAAACTGGGACATCTCTGTGATACAGGAGGCATCAACAGAGGCTCCATAGGGACTGGAAGCTTAACCAATTGGTGGAGATAAACTCAGATAAATGAGTACAGCTCCTAAAGTCAAACTATAACCCAACCAATGGATGTGATATATAGTGCTCTGTTCAAAGGTGACACGACTCGACAACTGCCACAGATAACATCTTTCCTTGTCTGGCTTTTTGGTTTTTTGTTTTTTTTTGGACTTTTTCAGTTATTTAAAAAGCTTGAAAAAAGAATAAACTAACTTTATAGTTACAGACTAGAAGGAGACGAGTGTCATAGGGGAAAACAAACTAGTTCCAAGCAGTGGAACATACCTATGCTCAATGCAAGGATACATGTGTAGGATATCGACACTCGGGGGAAAATCCCCTCCTGGTAAAAAGGGAAACAAGCTGCGAAGGATATAAAAAATGGCTCTGCATGGCTAGACATGAGACAAGCTCGGGCTATATGGCTGAAACGCAATGTCAGGAGAGCCGACATAAAGCTCAATAAGGTAGGAAAATCTCATGATAATGCATTCACAACTTGATACAAGGGATTCCTGAGGGAAATAGGCCAGCATAAGATCAAGAGGAGTATGAGGCTCTTGCGAAATGTCATGGCAGTACTATACAACAGACTCCCACACCCTAAAGGAGAAAATGTTGGCATGGGAACCAAATGCAAATAAGGCGCTAACTAGGGTACCCATGTAAGGTGAAGCTTCTACCACTCATATCATGCCACTTCTAAAACAACAAGAAGGTTCCGCAACACCATGGAATGGGTTCATACCTAAGGTTAAGATGGAATGGTCACGAGGCAATGCATAAATGCAAGTGGATGTGAAATCCTAACCTATATGCCAGTTTAGACATAATACCTATGATAGGCATGAACGGATCGAAACCTCGGAGAGAGTGTACCACAATTGGACCCTACATGACAAGCATATTAGTAAAAAACAACCCAAAATAGTCAATAAAGAATCCAAACTATAGGACATAGGGAGGAATGATCATGACAACTGCACCCAAAGGAAACAATGCAGTGAACAATGGGACATAAATAGGAAAGTAAGGTGTAGACCCAACGTTCATGCATCCACTACCACCCTCGTGAGGGTGACCACTGGTGCAAAAGACCGAGCAAAGGGAACAAAATTCCTCCACAAATGGAGTAGAGGGCAGAATGTGACCACTCCCAAATCTATTAGCACGATAAGGGGATGTGATGCCCCCAAGTCTGACAACAGGGTCCATATTAGGACCAAGTATGGTTGATAGGATACCAGGCATGCCAAAAATAAAAGGACCCAAAATCAAGAGAGCATAAATATACTCAAGTAACCGCGATCCCAAAGGCCAACTAGCGCACAAAGAGCACACTCCTAAGAAAATCTACAGCCAAAAACACAAGCAAACCAAGGAGAGGATATGTGAGCTCCCGAATGCAGTAGGTATGTCTCGCCTGGGAGAGGATCGAAACTCCCATACACTACAAGCGGAGGTACGTAACCAATTATAGTGGCCCCCAGCTTCAACACATAAAGCGACTGTGTTGTCCGACCTCTACCTGGCCGGGACACCCGCAGAATAACCCCTGCAAAGTACCCCCTCAATAGCCTAGGTAAGGCCACTAAGGTCACCTCAATATAATCAATGCTCATGTAGACAATCGCAGGCGGGATTGACCATATGGGCAGGGTAGCAAAGCCCAAAACTCTTGAAAGAGCCCCCAGATACGAATACAATCCTGGAAATATCTCCGGTGCTACTCAGTTATGACTAGGGGTCGTCCCAATCAATAACCGCTCACACTGCCTCATGCTTACCTCCCTTTTGAGAGGAGGATCCTGAGAAACACTGGTTATACCTAGGATTTCACACACTCACCTGGACAAACGCATACATGTTGTTGTTTAGTGATATTGGAGAATTGACTTACAATGAACTATTCCAAGATCCTAAAACCTAAGCTTGTTGGTGCACCCTAGAAAAGAAAAGAGTGTAATTCATTTTAATTTAGCGTTGATTTTAATTGGTTGTAATTAATCAAAGGGAAATGGTCATGCAACTAGCGATATGAAGACTCAGCAGTGAAATAAAAGTGCACACCATAACAAACAATGTTAAGTGCCATCTTTATCAAATGAAAAATAGGGTATGCCACTACATGAGATGCATAAATATATATTCCTTTCCGAATGTCAATGCAATCCTTCCTATATGAAAGCCTAAAAACAACTCTCATCCAAGCAATACAATGCAAGCACCTCCTCAAATCCATATATAAGATGCAACTAAGAGTGCAACTACTTTGTATTTTTAAATATAAAAGAATGAAAAATGCAATAAAAGTCATCTAAAACTCTCAGTCTCTGCAGCAAGTATAAAAAGCAAGCCCAGCAAGACACCAAGACAAAAAGAGTAATGCACTAATGGCAAAACAAAAAGGATAAATGACTAAAACTACTTTCAAAGAAAAATCAATGAAAAAGCGGTCTCTGGTCACAAAAGAAGCATCCAACAGACAACTTCAGACCCAAGGAATACCCAACCACACTCACAACCCACCCAGCCACTTCCCACAACATCAAACTCAACCAAAAGGGAGGATGTACGTGACTGTTTAAAGAACAACTGCATATGTACACGACTCTTCGCCAAAAATTCACGTATCTATGCGAATTTTGGCCAAAAACACGTGTATACAGAGAAGGCAGTGGTAAAAAGCAGGCCAAGGCCAAACCAATAAAGGGGAGTGCCAATGGACAAACATACTATAAAATGCGACACAGAAACAGGGAGAACCCAAGAGCAAGTCAATAATATCAAGCCCATTGTGCCCCCAACCCCAAAGAAAAACAAGGAACATCCCCAGCAGAATTGCCAATTCTGTTACGGAGAGAAATTCCTATGGCTTGGGGTACCACAACAGACAGCTTGACTCCAGAAATCAATCCTTTCCAATATACAATAGAAATAAAATGTCTAACACTAAAGGATCAGACCTCGTACATTATTCCGGACGGTTGAAGTAGATCCCCGTTGGGCTTTCCAACTTCAGCTTGAATTGATAGATTACTTTCTCAACAACAAGTAAACAATACAAGCATTCTATATATCATGGTGTTAGATCTATTCTAGCATATATAATCAATCATGTATAAGCATTTGACATAATCTAATGGACAAAATATTCATTCAAACACACATTATTGGACAGGAAAAGATATTTCTATTAATATGAATCAGAGATTACAAGATACAACCTCTGACGGCACGTCTACGAACCAGAGAAACTGAATCCCCCACTTGGACCTCCACCACTTCAATCCTCCATCACTAGATAGCAAGCTCACAAGCAAAATGCAAGCTTGGGAAGAACACAAAAGTGCTCCAAGGGACAAAGGGATGCAGACTCAAGCATAAGTTTCGGCAACAATGGATTATAGTTTCTTTGCTCTCAATTCTCTCTTCTGCCTTCAATGTACCAAGGGGTTCCTTATATAGCTTTTCAAAGGGGTAATGAAAGGTCGAATCCGAGCGATCTCAAGGCATATGGAAGGCCAGGAGTCAAATGAGTTGGATCCATGTCAAGGAAAACTCCAAAAGGATTTGGATTTTGTACACAACCCGATGTACGCGGTTTTAGTGGTCAAACCCGCGTATATACACGCTTATAGGTTTAAAAGTTGCCTGTATCATTTTTCATATGTTTTTAGGGATGATCAATGAAACATCAAAGGACAAAAAATGGTCCATGGGGTCTAAGGAGTCTGCAGCGGGACAGGGGAAGGCCATACAAAGTGTGATTCACCTGGAGTGGTGAAATCAGCTATAATAGATGCCCCCTAATGTGTGAGGTCAGAGGGGTCATACGATGGCCGAAATACATTATAAGTCCATCCCAGAAGTGGAGTGATGAAGGATCCCAAATGGAAGACCAGCCACCCAATCAGCATAGTACAATAATACAACTCTGCACATAACTGAAAATACATATAGCAATCCCGAATACATAAGAGTACAATGGCCATGAATAGGCATGATCCATGATATCACATAAGTGTTCATCTCCATGTACAATATACATAGATCAGAATCTCCATGATGAAGATATACATAGGACCATGATCTCCATAATGGCTGAAGATATAACAGATCAAGATCTCCATAGTGGCTGGAAATATTTGACATATACTGGAATAAAGTCACGAGAGCTGAAATCTCATGAACACTGGCACGATCAAGGAGGTAGCATATAGGAGATGCCACCAGTTTGGAAAGTCTTCTACACAAACCACTATGGGTACATGTCCTACTATGCGAATAGAGGTGTCGAGGTTGAACATAGTAGTCCATCGTCTGATTACCGGTCATTGATGTATACCGTTAACAGACGTGAGATCACCCACTGATAATGAAAACGGGAATCAAGGTACTAGAGTGCAAACTAACAAGTGTGAATAGATGTGTTGAGGTTGAACACTCGAGAGGATCCATCGATAAGGGGACATTGATGTATTCCCAAGAACTGTCGATGGCAAGAGACCCTGCCACTGATGACTGCAAGTCTCAAGGCACTCAAAAGGACTCTAGATTCCAATCCCAGAATAACTGATCCGAAGTCGATGGGATGAAATCTGCTGGAAGGAGGGCATTAAGGCATCCCCCATCATCCAACACGAGGTACTCAGCAAAGCTGTATAATGTGGAAGGACTCGATCATAAGGTGCACGAACCAGTAACTGTACCGGGAATAGCCGACATGCAAAGTCAAGATAACTGAGGAATGGCTGACTCAGGCTTCAACTTCCTTCAAACAAGAGCATAATAGTGTATGGTGACTGAATGAAGGAAGCATAGACTCAATATACAAACTGGGGCATCTCTGTGACACAGGAGGCATCAACAAAGGCTCCATAGGGACTGGAAGCTTAACCAGTCGGTGGAGATAAACTCAGATAAATGAGTACAACTCCTAAAGTCAAACTATAACCCAACCAATGGATGTGATATATAGTGCTCTGTTTGAAGGTGACACAACTCGACAACTGCCACAGATAACATCTTTCCTTGTCCGGCTTTTTTTTTTTTTGATTTTTTTTGGAATTTTTCAGTTATTTAAAAAGCTTGAAAAAAGAATAAACTAGCTTTATAGTTATAGACTAGGAGGAGACGAGTGTCATAGGGGCAAACAAACTAATTCCAAGTAGTGGAACATACCTATGCTCAATGCAAGGATACATGTGTAGGATATTGACGCTCGGGGGAAAATCCCCTCCCGGTAAAAAGGGAAACAAGCTGCGAAGGATATAAAAAATGGCTCTGCATGGCTAGACATGAGACAAGCTCGGGCTATATGGCTGAAATGCAATGTCAGGAGAGCCAGCATAAAGCTCAATAAGGCAGGAAAATCTCATGATAATGCATTCACAACTTGATACAAGGGAGTCCTGAGGAAAATAGGCCAGCATAAGATCAAGAGGAGTATGAGGCTCTTGCGAAATGTCATGGCAGTACTATACAACGGACTCCCACACCCTAAAGGAGAAAACGTCGGCATGGGAACCAAATGAAAATAAGGCGCTAACTAGGGTACCCATGTAAGGTGAAGCTTCTACCACTCATATCATGCCACCTCTAAAACAACAAGAAGGTTCCGCGACACCATGGAATGGGTTCGTACCTAAGGTTAAGATGGAATGGTCATAAGGCAATGCATAAATGCAAGCGGATGTGAAATCCTAGCCTATATGCCAGTTCAGACATAATACCTATGATAGGCACGAACGGGTCGAAACCTCGAAGAGAGTGTACCACAATTGGACCCTACATGACAACCATATTAATAAAAAACAACCCAAAATAGTCAATAAAGAATCCAAACTATAGGACATAGGGAGGAATGATCATGACAACCGCACCCAAAGGAAACAATGCAGTGAACAATGGGACATAAATAGGAAAGTAAGGTGTAGACCCAACGTTCATGCATCCACTACCACCCTCATGAGGGTGACCACTGGTGCAAAAGACTGAGCAAAGGGAACAAAATTCCTCCACAAATGGAGTAGAGGGCAGAATGTGACCACTCCCAAATCTATGAGCACGATAAGGGGATGTGATGCCCCCAACTCTGACAACAGGGTCCATACTAGGACCAAGTATGGTTGATAGGATACCAGGAATGCCAAAAATAAAAGGACCCAAAATCAAGAGAGCATAAATATACTAAAGTAACCGCGATCCCAAAGGCCAACTAGCGCACAAAGAGCACACTCCTAAGAAAATCTACAGCCAAAAATACAAGCAAACCAAGGGGAGGATATGTGAGCTCCCGAATGCAGTAGGTATGTCTCGTCTGGGAGAGGCTCGAAACTCCCATACACTACAAGCAGAGGTACGTAACCAATTATAGTGGCCCCCAGCTTCAACACATAAAGCGACGGTGTTGTCCGACCTCTACCTGGCCGGGACACCCGCAGAATAACCCTTGCAAAGTACCCCCTCGATATCATAGGTAAGGCCACTAAGGTCACCTCAATATAATCAATGCTCAGGTAGACAATCGCAGGCGGGATTGACCGTATGGGCAGGGTAGCAAAGCCCAAAACTCTCAAAAGAGCCCCCAGATACGAATACAATCCTGGAATTATCTCCGGTGCTACTCAGTTATGACTAGGGGTCATCCCAATCAATAACCGCTCACACTGCCTCGTGCTTAACTCCCTTTTGAGAGGAGGATCCTGAGAAACACTGGTTATACCAAGGATTTCACACACTCACCTGGACAGACACATACATGTTGTTGTTTAGTGATATTGGAGAATTGACTTACAATGAACTATTCCAAGATCCTAAAACCTAAGCTTGTTGGTGCACCCTAGAAAAGAAAAGAGTGTAATTCATTTTAATTTAGTGTTGATTTTAATTGGCTATAATTACTCAAAGGGAAATGGCCATGCAACTAGCGATATGAAGACTCAGCAGTGAAATAAAAGTGCACACCATAACAAACAATGCTAAGTGCCATCTTTGTCAAATGAAAAATAGGGTATGCCACTCACTACATGAGATGCATAAATATATATTCCTTTCCAAATGTCAATGCAATCCTTCCTATATGAAAGCCTAAAAACAACTCTCATCCAAGCAATACAATGCAAGCACCTCCTCAAATCCATATATAAGATGCAACTAAGAGCACAACTACTTTGCATTTTTAAATATAAAAGAATGAAAAATGCAATAAAAGTCATCTAAAACTCTCAGTCTCTGCAGCAAGTATAAAAAACAAGCCCAGCAAGACACCAAGACAAAAAGAGTAATGCACTAATGGAAAAACAAAAAGGATAAATGACTAAAACTACTTTCAAAGAAAAATCAATGAAAAAGCGGTCTCTTGTCACAAAAGAAGCATCCAACAGACAACTTCAGACCCAAGGAATACCCAACCACACTCACAACCCACCCAGCCACTTCCCACAAGATCAAACTCAACCAAAAGGGAGGATGTACGTGACTGTTTAAAGAACAACTACATATGTACGCGACTTTTGGCCAAAAATTCGCGTATGTATGCGACTTTTGGCCAAAAACACGCGTATACAGAGAAGGCAGTGGTAAAAAGCAGGCCAAGGCCAAACCAATAAAGGGGAGTGCCAATGGACAAACATATTATAAAATGCGACACAGAAATAGGGAGAACCCAAGAGCAAGTCAATAATATCAAGCCCATTGTGCCCCCAACCCCAAAGAAAAACGAGGAACATCCCTAGCAGAATCGCCAATTCTTTTACGGAGAGAAATTCCTATGGCTTGGGGTACCACAACAGACAGCTTGACTCCAGAAATCAATCCTTTCCAATATGCAATAGAAATAAAATGTCTAACACTAAAGGATCAGACCTCGTACCTTATTCCGGACGGTTGAAGTAGATCCCCGTTGGGCTTTCCAACTTCAGCTTGAATTGATAGATTACTTTCTCAACAACAAGTAAACAATACAAGCATTCTATATATCATGGTGTTAGATCTATTCTAGCATATATAATCAATCATGTATAAGCACTTGACATAATCCAATGGATAAAATATTCATTCAAACACACATTATTGGACAGGAAAAGATATTTCTATTAATATGAATCAGAGATTACAAGATACAACCTCTGACGGCACGTCTACGAACCGGAGAAACTGAATCCCCCACTTGGGCCTCCACCACTTCAATCCTCCATCACTAGATAGCGAGCTCACAAGCAAAATGCAAGCTTGGGAAGAACACAAAAGTGCTCCAAGGGACAAAGGGATGTAGACTCAAGCATAAGTTTTGGCAACAATGGACTATAGTTTCTTTGCTCTCAATTCTCTCTTCTGCCTTCAATATACCAAGGGGTTCCTTATATAGCTTTTCAAAGGGGTAATGAAAGGTCGAATCCGAGCGATCTCAGGGCATATGGAAGGCCAGGAGTCAAATGAGTTGGATCCATGTCAAGGAAAACTCCAAAAGGATTCGTATTTTGTACACATCCCGATGTACGCGGTTTTCAGATCCACAAATAAGTGAAATCACCTAATGGTGATCACTTGTCTGACATGAAGCACCATAAATTGTTTTTGGGGCCATTTCTTCGTATTTTTCCAAAAAACTAGATAGGAAAATAAGAAATTCTAATATCAAACATCACAATTCATTCCATGCTTTCTGCATTTTATTAAATTTGAAAAGTTTCTTTACCTGTTAGAATTTGCACCTCAACTTTTCCATTTGGACCAATGAAGAGAATTTCTCGGGGGCTGTTATTTTCAGGAAGGAGAAAGAGTATACATGGGAGTGGATGTTCTGACTGCATTTGAGAGATCTATGAAGACTGTGATGGAATGGATTCGTTAAGAAGTAAATATAGAAAATACACATGTGTTCTTCCATAGCTATGCTCCTATACATT
>LPNX011006269.1:39926-50481 GCA_001517045.1 Pseudotsuga menziesii
AATGATCCAATGAATCTTCAAATGTCGGGGACACGAACCTCTTGTTCTCTAATTATTTTTCAAATTCCTTAGTATGTGACTAGGATAAGTCTGTCTCATTCTCCTTATCATCTTGTTTAGGAGATAAATAATGAGGAAATAAATTCCTTATATCAATAAAAAATTTATTTTTCATATCTTTAAGATCCTCTTTACTGGCCATATTTTTGAGATCCTCTTTATTGGCCGTGTAATTAGCCATTTTAAAATCCTTTTCTATATCATTTTTTGGCTTATCAATTGAGTATGTGTCATTGACCTATCGTTCAATTACTCCAACTTGGCCTCGAAATTGGATAGATGGTGATCCATTTCTTTCTCTTTGTCATAAATCATGGTTGATATTTTGGGAGGTTTAGTGGGAAACATGTTTTTTACTCCACCTCTTTCCATTATCAATGATTTATTATTTATATACTCATTATCACACTTTTTGAATCACCCAAAACAAATATTCCAATCAAAATTTATGCAAGTTTCAATTAACATATATTTAAAAACCCTAGTTAGGAGACATTCTTGTTGGACAACCTTCCAACTAGAATAACTTTTCGATTTGACTCCTCTGATCTTGAAATTGAATACTATAGTATCCTATTATGTCTTTATTCCCCTAACTTCCATAGGGCATAACTCTAAATATGTAATGAAATATAACCTAATATTCATACTAGAGATAGTTCATTATGTCTTCTCAGGCCCCTCCAAGTTTCATTGTCTGAAACATCCCCAATCAAAGCTATAGTGACAATGCCAAGTTGACTTGTTTTCGAAGTGTTGAAGCTCTGATACCAAATGTTATGCATCAAAATTCCAAAAGAGAATAACATAATTAAGAGAGAGTAACCAATGCCTCACTAATGAAGAAAATATATGATCAATAAGCCTATTCAAGGGATCAACCTCCTTATACAATGTATGAAACAAACAAGACAGTATTAAGGTCATAGCCAACCAATGAGGACAATACTAAAAGAAAAATAGAAATGTGATGTTACAATTGTTAACACCAAAACTTGTCCACATAGCTCTCTATGGTCCAAAACGTAACTATACATCATAGTCCCACCATTATTCCCTTCATTTTGATCTTCATAGTTAAATTCCACCAAAATTGGTCCAAAACATTATTATTCTCCCCCCCCCCCCCACCACCATAAAAACATGGAAGTTGAGCTTTTATTGCAACATAACCCCACTCTCTCCAAAACGGACCAAAAAAACCTAAAATGAGAATGGGTCAAAAACCATTGACAAATACCATGCACAATAAAATACCGTGGGTCAGAAAACCTTGGATCATCCAATAAATACATTGCGAAGGTCTGCCCACAACAACTTTACAATCCATAAACTTTTGAATTTTGAACATTCCTTAATTCCTTAAACTTTTTGGCCATCATCACCTTTCGCCACACTATCCAACTTTGCACGACGAGTTCTCTCTGTGTAACCCTTAATCCATTTCATGGTGAAAACCCCTTGTTGGAGATAAATGGAGACCAAGATCGTGGGAGCCTACAGACCATTTCCTTGAATGACTGCAATGGCCGAAGTTAAATTTATTTCTTTTTGTTATTTTATTGAATTAGTTAGATAAAAGTATAAATTTATTGTTATTGCTAGTTGTAAGTCGAGGTTGAGAAATCCTTTACACCATGAACTCTACCCTTAGATCCAACTAATCTAGGGTAGGTGCTTTTGCACTTAGTAGGGGAGAAATACCCACTACAATTTTGGAGACTTCATTGGCTCGATCCCCAGTTGCCATAGATCTAACCCCTCTGTGGCAGATCCAAACCAGTTCTGTCACACTGCCTTCCCCCCCTGACCCAATCTGACAGTTTTTCCTTAAAAAACCCTCAGTTACGACTGGATCACACCTATTCGGCAGAAAGTTGCGACCAAGGTCACACCTTTTTTCCCAATAAGCGTGACATAGGTCATCCCTTTTTCCCTGATAAGTGTGACCTGGACCAAAATTCCAGATCACACTTGTCTAGGATTCTAGAGCGATCTCGGTAGCTACTATGACTTAGTTCTATGCGACTTGTCATGCATAAAACCCTATTTTGTGCAACCCGAGTCTTTCTGTTGATTTTTTTCCCCGATCGCAATTGTTTTACAGTTCTGTGCGACCTCAAACACACCTGTTTCACTGACAGGTGTGACATGTAGTTTTTCAGTCATTTGAGGTGCTTGAGGCCCTTTACAGACCCCTTGTCTGTGTTCCACCCCTTCCTCTATTGTTTTCTTCTAGATATGATTGCTTACAACCCCCTAGTTTTTTTTGCTATCCTATTTTCCTTGTATGTGAGCCCCCTTGGTCGAGCTTGGTAGTTGAGACCCTTTCTGTGTTTCATACATCCTGTTAAGTTCCTTATGCGTTCATTTACTTATGTACATTTTGTTTTTTGGAAGAATTAGTTACTTTGAAAAATATTTACTGTTATTTACTTTTCTCTATTTGCGTCTCCTTAGTGAGAGTGCCGAGGTTTAGAAATTACACATCACTTGTGCACACATTTCACACCCTAAAGTAAAACAGTTGGTTCATGACCCCAAGCTAAGCATAAAATTTAACTTAACTCAACCAACATTGTAACCTCATTTGAGGACCAAAACAATATTGTAGTTAAGTTAGGACACTAGGGATAGGTATCCAAATAACACCCCTTTGTCACTTACATCTAAGACATAGTTGTTTTCATATAAGGAACCAAAATCCTCAAGTATTTATTGACACGATCATAACCAATAGATCGAGGGGCCTCCTGCTCTGCAGGGGTAAGCTGCAATGAAGGGGTTCTGGAATTCAAGGTGGACTAACACACTCCATTATACACCAAAGGATAACCCTTCACAGTCCTACTTGTGCATGTAGAGGACCACATCAGGTGTCGAGGACCAAAGGGATGAAGCACCGAGAAACCATCCCGGATGTGTCTTGAATGAGGTAGCCTAGTTTCTAGTATTTTAGGGCTATTTTACTCGAGGTCCCTCTTGGTAGTGGGATTCTCTTAGCCTTCATGTCTTCCATTTTGTATTCTTTGATTTTGGATTTGACCACCCAATAGAGGGTATGATTTTTGAGTGGATTCCATTTTGTAGCTAGGATTTTGCTTGTACTTATACCCCATAAGTTAGTGCGTCATTTTATTTATAGGTAGTGCTGCTTGTTGGATTTCTATATGCTTTGTGATATACTCTCTTGTTGTGACACACTCTTGCAGTTCAATTTTAGAGCTTGGTTTTTGACATGTGTTCCACCATTTATCAGCTCTCCTTTTGCACATTTGGCTGTAGTTGGAATTTTCAGCTTGCGTTTGACACCCTTCAGACTTCATTCATCACATAACACACCATCATGTCATCATTTATCCACCATGCTTCTCACGGAGACTTAGGGGGCATACCCATCTGTTCGGTTCCTTGAACCGTCATTGTCGGATCCATATTCGATGTCATTCCCCACCGCCAGAGCCATACACTACATTTGAGTATGATTCAAATTCTTATCAATTTGAACCTACCTTGTTCACCGCCCGATATAGCCCCATGGATGGTGCACCTCCCAATCCATTCAAATTGGGTATGGTTGATAGTGGCCTTATAACCGTTCCACCCATCACACTAGGTATCCCTTCTACAAAACCTACATTTCATGGTCCTAGTGGGCCCCTCGCCACTGCACACACTACTGCTAGTGCGCTACCCACTAGTGGTGGCCCCACGTCAGCCACCATGGTTCACACCGTACCTTCATTTATGCATGGGGGCATTGGCCCTTCTACCACCATTCTAGTGACTACTCCTAATGTCAGAAGTCATCCCCACAAACCCTCGTTTGCACACGAAAACTACATACACACTAGTCCCAACACAAATACTGGCCCTCCTCGATCTAGTCCAAGTCCTAGTCTACCATTCATGGCTAGTATCAACCTGTCTGACTTGGAACAATCGATGAATGATCCCATCTATCATGACCCGTTGTGGCCTCCCATTCCTACCAAACTCCCTTCAGCAACCCTAAGTTTGAGGGAAAGGCAGGAGAAGATCCTCAAAACCACATTATGTCATTCCACTTATGGTGTTCATATAACATCATAGTGGACAATTCTATCCGATTGCAGCTATTCCAACACACACTCACTAGTGTTGCAGCCAAATGGTACATCAAAATTTCCCATACCACTTATCCAGAATTTTCCTCATTAGCCTTGATGTTTCTCTAGTACTTTTAGTTACCCGTCTGTTACGATGAGGGCATAGAGATCCTATTATCCTATAGACGAAAAACTGCTACCCATATCATAGATCATATCCATGAATCCTGTCGTCATCGTAGCTTATGTATAATCCAGTTAGATGACAGGATTTTCCTGGATTGGTTTCTTAAAACCTTACTCCCCCCTATCTCCAAGGATGTTGCATATGAGCTCCCACAAATTGAGGAAGAAGCAATCCTCAAAGCACAACATTTCGATCTTATCTATGCCAAATTAGGTTATTTGTATACCATCATACCTGATGCTCCCCATGTTGGCTCCTTGCATTGAGATATGTCGAGGGAATACCATGCTACTGATGGAGTTATTGGCTCTATTACCGAACATCCCAAATTATACATGACCTCTCCTTCGACACCACCTCACTCCGCTACTACCACTACTGTTTCCCAACTAGGATACTCCCATGAATTTTCATGCATAGTATCTCAGTCTGGAGCCACACCTTCGTATGCCTCTCCCACACCCGTTCCTCACTTTCATGTATCGAACTGCTTGGCACCTGCATGTAACGAACATATGGTATCATTTGCATCCCCTCCAACTGCTCCTGCCTACTACCCATGACCTGTGAAACCTACACTTTCTTCTTCCACAAATCCTCCTATTCCTCAATGAAAGGTCTACAGTCATCATAACCTCCCTAATCAACCAATCCCCAATAACCAACAAGGGAAGGGAAGATGACAGAGAGGTAGGAATCAAGGAAATAACCAACCTCAAGGAGGTAGCCAACAACCCAACCCTCTGAATAACAACGGAGCTAATCCCCCTGCACAGAACCCCCAACATCCACCAAGACCTGAGAAGAACCCTCTATTGTGGACTAACCATCCATGCACAATTTTTTATACTTACTACCATTATACATATCAGTGCCCCCATATGAATCGAGTCCACCACTTGTTACAAATTGACAATCAATGTGAACCTCATGCGGCCGCTCCGACACAACCAAACCTAGCACCACCAAGTCCTACGCTTATGGTGTTGCAGGACACATTACAAAACTAAGGAATGGTTGCAACCCAGCCCTTGGTACCATAAAATACCACACCCACTTCTGCGGGTCAATCCATTGATCCTAGTGTCCATCACCTCATGACATTGTCGTCTAATGTTAAATTCAGACTCGAAAAAACCAGTATGGATCCACCACATAAACCGTTAGCCCCTCCACAAAATCTACCTCTACAGCTGTTGATATGTCCTTAAATTTTCCAAGACCCCCCACAGATGGGACTTCCAAATCCCCTTGGTTCCCTTTGCGTCGCATTGCGAAAAATACCACTGCCAGAGTCGCTCCTAATTACAGTATCGTTGATTATTTGGACCAGTCTCGCTCAGCCATGTCCTCTCTAGAAGTCCTTAGAACTTGTCCTTTGCAACAAAACTATTTGTTATCCACTTTAGGTGTCTTTGACCCCTTTGATTCTAGGTTGATCGCTTTCAACTTCATTCAAGGAGAATCTCATATAGCCTTCCAAGTTCCAGTCACTATTCAAAATTTGGTCATTCATCAGTGCATCATCGATGAGGGGGAATCCACTTGCGTTATGCCAACATTTATTTGGAAGAAACTTGGATCCCCAACTCTTCAACCTTCAACCACCGCCCTTCATGCTTACGATGGTCATGCTTCTAAACCACAAGGCGTTCTCCTGAATTTACCCATTGTTTTAGTCGAAAAAAGTGTGTTTATTGATATTGAGGTTGTCAATCCCCAACTTGGTTACAACCTCCTAATTAGACGTAGTTACATGTATGCAATGTGATCCATTGCTTCTACCAGCTTTCAACTATTGACATTCCCTCATTATGGGAATATAGAAAATATCGACCAATTAACGTATTACAATCCTAAAGGACCGACCACCCAAGAGTATGTCTTCCCTACTATCGACAACATCTCCATCCCTTCCTTTTCTGCAATTGGTCTAGGCCTATTTACCTGTTTAAATTACAACATCATGATTCATTCTCTAGTCTTGAGAGTAATCTCAAGATAGTAGACTAGTGTAGTCCTACAAATATCCTCATACGATTGAGGTGGCGATGTTGCAAAGTCTTGTGAGTAATATCAAGACAATAGACTTGTGTAGTCCTACAAGTATCCTCATATGATTGAGGTGGTGATGTAGTAGAATTGTGTAGTGCTACAAGTATCCTCATATGATTGAGGTGGTGATGCAGTGGACTTGTGTAGTCCTGCAAATATCCCCATATGATTGAGGTGGTGATGCAGTAAAGCTTGTGAGTAATGTCAAGCTGAGTCTTGTGAGTAATATCAAGACAATAGAATTGTGAGTAATGTCAAGTTATACAAATATCCTCATGTTGTGAGGTGGTGTACTTTACTATGTAAAGTAGATATAGTATGTGATGTATGCCTAGTCATGGTCAACAGGAGCTACTAGTCTCCTTTAGGGATTAGCTACCCCTAGAGTGATTTACTTTGGCATGTGACTATATGACTCGGGGCAATACATACGATCATAGGTTTGGAAACAATCTTATGAGTATGATATGATAAAGATGATTATTTAATGAAAACACATATGGACCATGCATAGATATTTAATATAAGCACATAGATAGAGAGAGAATTCAAATTGCATATGTTGCCACCAAGTAAATTCAAATTGATTAGATATCAGTTGAGTATTAGTTATGGTAAACAAGTTCAGTTAATTAAGGAATCAAATCCTTAATTTATACAAGTGGTTATTGGAAATAAACACTGATGGAGAAGCACTAGTTCTATTCAGTTACATTCAGTTCTGTTCAGTTCCATTCTATTTTGTTTAGTTACATTCAGTTCAGTTCAGTTACATTCAGTTCAATTTAGTTACATTAAGTTTTGTTTAGTTACGTTCAGTTCTGTTAAGTTACATTCAGTTCAGTTCAATTACATTTAGTTTTGTTCAGTTACATTGTCACATGCCCCAATTTTGCAAAAACAATTTTATATTATTTGAGGAACAATATGTTAAATTTTATGCTAAGTTGTAATTGATGACTCGTTGGGGTCAAGGATATTTAATGTAAATTCTGAATATTTTATTATAAATAAATAAATGAGGAGACAACAGCTTGGGAGAGCTATTAAAAGAGTGTTTACTGGTCAAATTGGTGGAGGAGACTAGGTGGAGAGCAAATTGACATGTGGTAGTATCCTCAAACAACTTCCAACTGTTGCAGGTGGAAACCTCCCTACATTTGTGGTCATGATTCCCCAAGAAAGTGGAATCAAAGAAGGTGGCTCAATTAATGAAAACTGACCCAAAAGACCTAGGAAATATTTATAAAAATTCCCATTGAAGAGAGCTGAGGCTGTTCATTCTAGAGAAGTGATCATTCAGGTTGAATGAATGTACTTCAGAGAAATTCAATGGAAGGGAAATTTGGAAAGTGTTTGAGGGGATAATTGCTGATTGATCTAGTGCAGCTTTTAAGCTAAAGATCATACTGCTGAGAGCAGAGTATTTTACTGAGGTATTGAATTAGTTAGTTGACAGAGGGTTGTACTGTTTGCATTCTCCACCAGTTCTCGGCCAAGAAGACTAGGAACAGGCTCGGGGGTCCCGAGGAAGCATTGTTTGAGCACTCTCCAGGAGATTGGTAGGGAGGAATGACCTCCTAAAGTTGTTTTCGTCTGTCCTCAACAGGTTCTATGTTATTTTATTTTACTATGTTAGTTAAATAAATCTGATTTTAATTGCTATATGAATGTTAACAGTTCAGTTTGTGAAATGTTAGATTTAGTATTCTTATTAGATTGATATAGAAATGAAATGGATTTAGAGAATAACGTGTTAGAATGAAAATAAATTTCTAAACTGTGTTTTTCCACACCTGGAAACCAAGTCATACTCTAGCACAGTTAGAATGTTTTAAGTAGATGAAAGAATTCTTAAGAGAATGAAAATAGTAGATAGGATCTTGTATCTGTAGATAGCAGAGTAAATTTATTTCAAGGTATAAAATACTAGGAAAAATAGTGTTATGGCTCATTTGTGTTTACTGTTTTTACTTAGTATAACTAAATAAAATGCAGGAAAAGAAATAGTAACTACACTAGATTTACAGTAACAGTATACTAATGTAAATAAAAGTTTATAGAAAACAACAGCTAAGTTTATAAATGAGTTATTAACCAAGTAGTTTATTTTTTAAAAACTATTAACTAAATCTTAAACTAATACTTAATATAAACAAAATTAGGGTTATATTTAAAAACCCTTTATTTATGAAACAGAGTTAACCTTCTATTTCTCATAGAGCTCAGAATAATTCTAAATTACAGAACAGTAAATAAAATAAATTTAAGTATAAACATTTAACTAAATAAAAACTAAGAATTGAAACCCTAAATAACTAATTTACCCAATTAAAAATTAACCAGTAAGTATAATCAGTTATATTATTAACTGTGTAACAAAAATTAACAAGAAAACTATAACTCATGCTTTAGATTGAATACAGTCTTGTTCTTAAAATTAAAAATATTTACAACCTCTTTTAAAAGTAAATATTTCATTTACAGGTTAATAAACAAACAATGTACCTGTAATAACGAAACTGAAGTAAAAGAGAAACAATGCCGAAGTAATATTTTAGTTAAGAAAACATCTACACAAGGGTTTCATTTTCATTAAAACCCTAACTATTATATTATGGACTGATAAGAATAAAATTTATAATTTACATTATGACCGTTCCACAGTCTTCGTATTAATATCATTTACTTCTAAATATATCATAAACAGTAAATTTCTTCACTGACAGTAGAAGAAGGAAAAACCTATTTTACAAGTCAATGAAATCATAACACGCGAGACCGAGCTCAACTTTAACAAAAAGTTTAATTATAAAACCAACTGTAATACATTTATCAAGCTGTAAGGCTAAATCTTTAACTCAAACATCAAATACATATCACGGCTCAAGGCCGGCATTACCCAACATAAACAACAAGTGTTTCCAAAGTAAATTAGTGTAACATCATATTAAAATCTCTTAACTAACGAGAAACCAAAAATAGGCTTCCAAGCAGTGTATTATCTCCTTCAACAACCCTCATTGCAAGTAGGGCAAAACCCATTTTGAAATCAGGGCTTACCGGTTGGGGCCACAAATCCACAGAAGCCCACCATTGCATTTACTCTTCACTAAAGTGTCGGGAAGTCGTGGGTTCCTGTAACAAACACATTAAGAGATTTAGCACAAAGTTTAGCTTCTAAACTGAAAACCCTAACTGTGTTAAGTAACTTAACATTGATTTTGTATAATGAAAAGTTGAATTTGTTTTTACCTGCCATTAAGAAGAGAATTCGAGCAACGGAGAGGCTTCCACCAGCTCTACAAATTTACACAGAGGAGTAATCAAACCCTATGCCAACCCTGGAGTGGAGATAGCGACAACGAGCTTAAGCTTCACAATGCCGTGACAAGCCACAAGAAGAGCAGAGCTGAAAACTATGGACAGGCCTAGAGCGAAACAAAACAACCATTAACCTCGCGCAGTAAGGTTCAAAAGCTCGATGATTTATAAGCTAAGACTGAGTATTGAAACTACAAAAATAGAAAACACAATCCATGGAGCGAGCAAGCAGAGGAGCAACCTCTCATGGCCACCAAGAAATTTCACAGAACAGCCCGCAGGCCAGCAAAACTCTCAGAGTAAAATGACAAGAGAATAGGGTTTCCAGCCTTTTAAGTCACCAATGCATGGACAAGGGCAAACCACGTGCCTCCAAATCTTTCAACCATGCATGGGTATTGTCTATAGTCATCTGCATTTTCCAATCATCGAATTATTAATACAATGATATATAAACAAACTATGTGCACAACTATGGAGTGCGTATATATATATTATTCACCAATGATAACACAAAAACTATATCATTGTATATGATAGTTTCGAGGATTGTGTCTTTTGGTTAACGATGATTTCATAACGTTGACCATAGTGTAAGGTTGTAAAAACCTTGTCATCGAAACAATCCCAAGGTCAACCATAACATAAACTTTTCCAATTAACAATTAATATGTATACTTGCAAAATGACGATAATATAATTGCATATTATATTGAAGTCAAACCTTATTATTTGAAATTGATGGTTAAGGGTAGTTATAATATATGTCGTTTGACTATAAGAGTAAAGTTATTTAAACCATGACATTTAAACAATCACCAAGCTCGACCTTGGTATAAGC
>LPNX011006277.1:3724-20548 GCA_001517045.1 Pseudotsuga menziesii
GATCTTTTCCGACTCAGCTGCTCTTTAGATTATCAAGCCCCCTTTTTACTATATCCTTAGCCCAAAGTATTTAACCAACAAAATCTCACCTCCCATTGGTCTTGCATCTTTTTTGTAAAATACAGGTGTTAACAAGTCTCATATGCTGCCCGATCATCCCCGCCATCATACTCTGAACAAAGGAAGTTTGATTCCACCCACTCTACTTGCCCAGTTATTTCCCCCAGTTTATCACTCCTGCCATTAGTACTATCACAGTTCGGTTTTTCACCTCGCACTCCTGTCAAGGAAACATCATTGCCTTGATAGTTGCAGGTCTCCCTCTGTCGACGACAGCCCCTCTATTCCAGAGGATAGACCTAGAGGCCCCTGCGCCTTGGACCCATCACCATCTGTGGTGAGTGCCTATGGACCATTTTGGGAGGAGTCATCATTGCCTCTCCAAATAGTTGTTTCTCACATGCTCGACTTCAGCACCTTAATCGCATCATTGAGAATCGCGCAGGATGTGTATTCTTTCCATTATGTGTCAAAGACCCCAGATTTCCCCCGACTCTAGCACATTGGTGAGTCACTTTGGAACAACCAGTTATATGTTCTCGTGGATGTCCGGGCTGCGTTGGAAATTGCATTCGGAAGCCATCCAGTTCCGTGCTTCCTTGAGTACCCAGTTTAGTTCCAGATCAGTGTACCATTGCAAATATGACCGCTGTCACTTTGATACAGCAGCTCCTCAGTTCCTTTGGAACCATATTCAGTAGCACTGCTGTCATTCCAGTGCATCAGTTGTTCAGCTCAGACATGGTTAGCCCAGCAGTATGTTCCAGATTTGTGTCCCTTCTGGACCCTTATGATATACACAGTGGATTTCTATGTATCCTACAGGTCCCCCTTTTCGGGCCTCACAGTTATTTTTATGTATATTGATACAAGCATGGGAATGCCCGCCTCGTCCAGATGCTCATATGATTCCTCATCCATTATTGAGGTTATGTACTTTTCAGTCCTTGCAGTTGGTTCGAGATCGATGTTCCGGGCTTCAGTTGGTTTCTTCTCTTCTCCACACCCCAGGAAAAACAAATATGACTTATGATGTCCATCGGCCATACGATGAGCTCTTGCCCTCGCACATCAGGGGGCAATCTGTTAACACCCAAAAAACATTCACTACCTCATCTACCCCATTACATGGCTCATTTGTCCATTTTCCTACCATATTTCCATCAAAAACCCATAAAACCATCTAAAAAGCCTCCAAAAGGC
This sequence comes from Pseudotsuga menziesii, assembly GCA_001517045.1. Classification (NCBI taxonomy): domain Eukaryota; kingdom Viridiplantae; phylum Streptophyta; class Pinopsida; order Pinales; family Pinaceae; genus Pseudotsuga; species Pseudotsuga menziesii. The sequence goes on from LPNX011006277.1 coordinate 4,988, forward strand.
TTAAAAGGCCTCCAAAAGGCTTAAAATGCCTCCAAAAGGCCATAAAACCCTCTTTTCCTCCAAAAAAGCAAAAAATCTCCAAAAAGGAAGAAAAAATATAAAATAATGAGGAAAAGGAGGAAAAAACCCTAAACAGCTGAAACCCTAAACAGCTGAAACCCTAACCCTAAACCGGCACTCCACCACTATAAATAAGTGATGGAGACCCCTTATTCCAAATCCACAATCACAAGTATCCTGCCTCTGCCAAAATTGCTTGTGAAACCCTAGCTCACCATTGAGCTACTTTCACCGTAAGAGCCCCCTTTTGGCCCATTTCCACCATTGGAGAAAGAGAAGCAGCTTGAAGCTCAGAGCCACCGACTCGGATCAACGCAACGAGCTTCACCAACCTCCACATTGGAGGTCAGATCAATAAAATTCATTATTTACATTTTACTGTTTTGCTTCATGAACATGTTTAGATTAATTTTCATTATTGTTTAGCATCTTTTATTTCACATCTTATTGAACTGCTACTAAGGAATCCATTGTCCTTAGTAGGTGCTCATTCACACAAGCTAGGGCTAAAACTCTAGCTACAGCCGCGCTGGTCCGCGCAAAATCGGTTCACGGCCAGTTTCGAACCCAAGCCGGTGGAGGGGGATATATCACTACATATAGTTATTGATCATAGTTTGCACAGACGACGTTTCTTCCTGAAAATGCACCGTGAGAACTTACATAGTCTCCCCTGTCATTCCCGTGCAGCACGATGATCATGGCGCCCGCAGATGGCCCGAGTTTCCTTCATTTTTATGTATATTTGCTTCCCACTCGATGTTATTGATAGAATTGTTTTGGTAGCAGATAGCGGTGTTAGCTTTCCCATCTTTACTTCATTTAACTACATTGTTGTTATGGTAAACATAGATGAAGTGAAATGCTGGACATGTTGTCTCAATGTTTGCAACGTAGTCAGGAATGTCTTAATGTTTACAATTTCATATATGGCAGGAAGATTCCGACCTTGAAATGTCAAAGAGACAAAAGAAGAAGGCCCCTGTGGTTGAAGAGGAGCCCGAAGTGGAAGTTATTACCAAAACTGAATACATCTATGAAGACACCAAGTGTATATCTGGTGTAGAACCTGAATACCAATGCGGAGAGATATATAAATTGATCACGAGCCGAGAGGTGCCTGATATGGGCTTGGAAGAAGAAGGAATTTATGACAAAAAAGAAGGATGAACTACAGCTCCTCCAAGCAGAAAAACAAGCTAGGGAAACTACACAAGAGAGTATGGAGAGAGTGCAGCAGGAGTATCAAGAGCTAAGGACAGAGAAGGAGCAGCTGCTAGAAAAAATAGAAGACTTAGAGATGCAAAAGACCACTTTGAAGGCAAGTGAGAAGCAAGCTCAAGAACAAGAAGTGAAGCTCCAAGAGCAGATCTCTTCTCTAACAACCACTTTAGAGGCAGCAAAAGAGCAACAGGTCAATCTACAACCCTTCAAGGAGCATGTGCTGGCACAAAAGGCCAAGATTTTGCAGCTGCAAACTGCCATAGAAGAAGAGAGATGCAAAGTTTTGCAAATAGACGGCCGATTAGAGGAGATTTTGGAGACTTCCTCTTATTTCGTTGATAGATCTTAGGATGTCCTGGAAGTCCTGACAGCAAAAATGACAAGGCTGAAAAATAATGAAGAAACTCCAGCAGAGCTGCCATCAAAGGATCAACAGGCCCTCAAACGGGATTATGACTTATTAGAATTTTCTATAAACACCGCAGAGGATTTCAAAAAGGCAGTTAAAAAGACGAAAGGATCCTGCACAGAGTTCTTCAGGAGGCTCCTGATTACCTATAACTGGTGCCAAGTAGAGGCAGAGCAAAGGCTAGATGTTTTCCCGGACCACAACTCATTTGTGGAGATGTTGCAGAAGAGGTATCAAGAAGAAGAAGCAAAATTACAGCATATTCAGGCCCTTGATGATCAAATCTTAAGAAGTGAAGTAGATCATTCCGCCATCAATGTGCAGTTATTGGAGGATCAACTTCATTTGAGTGCAGCCAAGATTGAGGCCATAAAGAATCAGGCATCGAATTTTGAGATAAACATCCAATTTTTGGAACCTTGTGCATTTGAAGGAATCGCCTCTGAGGCTTTGGTGTGGAAGAAATTTATGGACACCCAAGTGGGGCCCTCTTCGTGAATGATCATTCACTTTTGTATGTAATGATTTTGTAAAAATTAGAGGAAAGTGAAATTTTGGGAGGCGAAGAGTTGGGAAGCCCAAAAGTCATTTTTGGGCATCCCAACAGTCTCATCTTTTTGTATAAATGTAGAAGACTTAGAGGAGGAAGGGGCTTTTTCCCAGTTAGACATGAAAAGCGATATTGTAAGAAGAACTACTTTTTTTTGCAATAAAGAATTATTGTTTGCCTGTTGGAGAAAGATTGGTGGGACTTTCATATCTTATGCTATGGATTGCAGAAAGGTGAACTATTTTGTTTTTCCAGCTTTTGTCCATAAACCGTGAGATCGTTCTAACTCTTAGAGCCTATGTTCTTGTTTGAATGTTTTCTGGTTCATTCTGTGGATTTACCACCATGAGTGATGTATGTTGTTCATAAACAATTAGCTATCTGATTGTCTACATATCTCTAATCGTTCATGTGTTGTAGGAAGGAATATAAGCTATCTGTAATTTCTCTTTATAATGCATGTACAATACACATTACTCATAAATAAGTTACAATTTTTCTCCTCGGGGATAGATAGATAGGTAGATAGTTAGTTTTATTTTATTTCTACATATGTGATTGAGATACTTGGGAGTTCTAAGACGAGAGGTAAGAACCTGCGCATCACGTTGTGACTGCTCCTTGCATCCTTATCACCCTGTATAGTTAAATAGGAACTTGCATGTCATACTTATGTCAAAAATACAAAATACACGGTGGACCGGGCCGCAACCGGTAAAACCTTTGTTTTTGTTACTTGACCTACGGTAGCCAGACTGCAAACCGGATGGATTCCCCATACCAAACAGTCACGGGCTAGTTGGGAACGTTGACTGGGGAGAATCCCTTGCTGTTGTTGCCTGCGAATTTCCAGGCCTCAACAAGAGGTAGATCACATGGGACCATGCAAATATGAATGAATCAATTAAAGCACTCCCTCTGATATGGTATCTATGCTTGGAAACTTAGTCTTGGTGTACTTTCCCAAAGAACACCCTCTATAAACGCCACTCGACTCTATTTTGAACTCTGACATACCTATCGTCATATCTCTCAGCGTCCTCAAAGATGGATGGTGAAGATGGCCCCTCCTCATGTTCCATAACTCACACAACTCATTGCTTCTCTGAGTGTGTGACAGTGCATGATGTGGGTCGAAGAGAAGCTTGTACAGTTTCCTGCATCTAACTCCAATCACACATGAATCAGATGGACCTGTTTCCTTGGGAAATATGTGAACTTTTCCATCAAGGACATATACACCAAAGCATTTGTCCTCAATCATGGAAACTAAAACAAGGATCTTCTTCATCCCAAGTACATACAATACATCCCTCATAAACGTAGGCTGCATGGACTCCCTGTAAAAACAGACAATCCCATGCCCAGCTGTGCTCACCACTGTGTCATCTCCCAATACAACCTCCAACTCCAAATTTGTCTCTGACATCTCGACAAACATATCTCGATCACCTATCATGTGATTGGAAGCTCCACTATTAATGTACCAACTAGAGGAATTAATGGTATCACTTAATGAATTCCCAACAATCATGGAATGCTCCATGTGGTCCTGAAAGTCCTGCCGGTGATAGAATATGCTCTCTCAACACTAACACCTGGAAAGAGAGAAAAGTATCTCATATCTAGCAGCAAAATCATCAATCTCTATTAAAGTTGATGTCTGTTGTTTCTTCTTAGTCTTGTTTGGACACTGTCCAGCATAGTGTCCAAACTTATGACATGCAAAGCATTTCACTTTTCTCATACCCTTCTTATCCCCATCATGTTGTTTGGATCCATCCTTGGAACCCTTAATGAACTTCTTGTTCTTCCTCCCTTTCACTGCCAACGCCACATTCTCATCATCATCTATGTGATGTGATGAACTTCCCTGTAAGTATCCCCTCTGTGTCTCATCCTGTGTGAGATCATCCCACAATTGATCCCATGTGGAAATGTTCTCCCTACCAATGATAGTCTGAACAAACACGGTCCACTGCTTAGTCACTCCATTTAAGGATGTACACACCATCTCACCATTCTCTATCACCTCTCCTACAGTTGCAAGATCATCTCTTACATGTGTGATCTTGGTAAGATAGGAATCCATGCCTTCTCCTTTTCCCATGTGAACATTCTTCAACTTCTCCCTCAACACCATCTTCCTATTTTCATTCAAACTCCGGTAAATTTTGGTTAAGAATTCCACATCTAAAAAACATGAGTTTTAGCTGATATGTGAGGAATTATATGATCCTTCACAACATCAATTATAATCCTCCTTGCCTTCACATCTCTCTTCATGAAAGCAGCCTTATCAACTGCATCAATAGGTACTACTACAGGATTAGCAGTTGTACTATGAACTATATCCCATAGTTCATTTTCTTCAAGTATAAAACTGATTCTATCCTTCCATGGGCTAAAATTTGTAGCCCCATCCAACCTGTCCTTGACTCTAAGTCCGAACACCATGGCTACAACATGTAACTTTCAAGCAGCCTATTCAAGAATATTTCTCCACAAACCCTTATTTTTCTAAATGTTCCAATTCTGAAATATTAACTGTGCTCTGATACCATGAAATTTTTTAAGAACCCCAACCCAGTTTCAAGCTTGTTTGCTTCTCTACATAGTTTAATTCCCAAACTCTTATGTGCACAAATTTTTAACAAAATTTGACTGAACTGAAACACATGGGATTCTTTTTCAAATTAAACAATTCATAAATTTTCTTTTCAAGCAAAAATTTCAAACTCGGAAATTTTAAATCAGCCAAACACGCATGAAAATAACAATGATGTTTTTAACCAATGGTCTAGGATAAAACCCCTAAGGTAAAACTTGTTTCTGAGAGAGAGATTTATTATTTATTCAAGTAAAATACAGAAATCAACAACAATACTTATCCAAATTTATTCACGAAATTTGTGCCCTTTAATGTTATTTTGCTCCTCGATTTTTGTTCCAACTTCACCTCGAAAAACATGCCGTGATTATGTTGGATGGACCAGAATGAAATTTTCATACTTGCCTCGAAAAATGTGCCCATACCATATTGCCTCGAAATCTGTGCCTAATCAGTAATGTACAAATTTTATGGAAAGCAATGCAGATCGTAATATACAACCACCTTGAAATTTGTGCAGACTGTACACTGTACGAACACCTCGAAAACTGTGCAGAATTTGTATTGTACATATTTTCTAGATTTCTGTGTAGACCGTATTGTACGATCACCTTGATTTATGTGCAGACCGTACTGTATAGTCACCTCAATTTCTATGTAGAACTTTCATCTGGAAATCTGTGCCTAGAAATCACCTGTACAGTTCTCAAAATTTGTGCTCTCTCTGTTCTTCTGTCTTCTCAAAATTTGTGCCAAAATTCTTCTTAATTTTTGTGCCCAAATTTGTCTTCTGATTCTCTCTCCTATTGGTTCAAAATCACTTCAAACCCTCTCTTCTCTTCTTCTTCTTCTCTCCAAAATTTCTCTTTGAAAAGTGAATAATTGAGATAGATTTGGCTTTCCTTAGTCCCTTTTTGTTCATGGAAACTTCCTCTTCAATCTAATGGTCAATATTATATTAGATGAAGGGTTCACATTAAAAGCTCCATTAATTAATTAATAAATGACATTTAGTGCACGTCATGTCATTTATTAAAGTGAGAGGAACCCCTTTTAATTTAATCACTCACTCAACTTTAATTTAAATATGAACTTAAGAAAACCATGACTTTAGCCTTTTTAATGAAGTCACTTTAAAAACATAAAGTACATCACACTTCATTAAATGCAAATGACTAGGGGTTACCATTTAAAGTGTCCTTGTCCACCCCGAGGAAAGTCTAGGTGGACAAACACTTCCTAGGTAACTTTTCAACAGAAAAAATTTCTCTGGTAAAGAAGATAATGGCCTACCAAAACATCCAATCATCATGTTTTGTACCATGCTAGAAAATGATGCCATTGGAAAATTTTGGGAAGTATTAAAAAACCAACCCAAGTGGACTTGGGAAAATGCCTTTCATTTCCTCCCTCAGAGAGAGAAAATTATTATGAAGGAAACATCATGTAGGTGGATGATTAATGCACTTCACCATTAACTCAATTTTGATAAGCAGTCTTTCGTAAAAAATATATTGGTCTGCCAAAACAACCATTCAACTTGTTTTGCACTGAAATATGGCCTACATGGCCTTAGGAAAATGATCGCCACTTTTCAAGTGTCAGAGATAATGTTTTCATCTTGCAGGTGAATGATTTATGCACTTGACCATTGACTTGATTTTTTAAATCCATGCAAGGTTTCCTTTTGGAAACTTTACCAATAATGTAGAGTTTGTACTAATTTCTCATAACGTCCAAGCTCATTATTCGAACAAGCTACAAAAATACATGAGTGGTTTTAGAAAAATGCACGCCAAGATTGGTATATGTTTCATTGCACCGAGAGAAGCGAGGTGCTCTACAACCTAGTAAGGGGGAGATGTTGTCATGTAACGTAATGTAACATAACATAACACAAAAATAAAAATAATGAGTGATTAAAAAAATTCATGTCGGCTCATTAAATAAAAATGATTAAAAAAATCAATCTTGGAAAATAAAATACAAAATTAAAACTTAAACTCAGCAAGTGAGGGATCAAATTTCTTGAGATGAAAATTTTTATGAACATGTAAAAAATATAAGATAAAAAAAATGTACACCTCAAGAGGATCCCTCTGGGTGCTTGGTAGATATGGGTTCAAGATGTATCTATGATTGTTTAAAAAAAGTGGTAGATTATGTATATATACATTTTTAAAATTTTGTTTACAAAACCTATGCCTCATGCCTCAATTTCAAAGTATAACCCGTTTATAAAATTCCCTTTGAGGCCAAGGCCTTAAAAATATTAAAATTCATATGTCATCTTAGTGAAAAGTGCATTCCCAAGTCATGAAATATGCCATTAGAAGTACTTGTAAATATCTTACATCGAGCCTATGTTTTGCATCTTAAATACATTCTACATGCATAATTTTGTTTGAGTCTAAAATACATTTTGTGTGCATAATTTATGGTTTGAACCCAGACAACCATAGCCACACTTGAAACATTGGCATCCTCTACCACATAAGTTGTTGAAATGGGGGCATACTCTTCTGCGACCATAGTTGAAACACGTGCATCAACAAATGATAAGTTTATAGTAAAAAAATCTCAGGAGTGTGTTAATGCATGGAAATATGAAAAGAATTGGCAATTAGGTATGGAAAGCATAAGTGTTTGACTTTTTGTTTGGAATATTTAGTTTTGTTAATGTGGAGAGAGATGAGGCAATTTTAAATTATGATGCTGGGAATATGAAATTAATATTTTCTAGGAAGAGGGTATATCTCAACCCCGATTTGGTTTCCCAAGCAATGAAAATTCCACACAAAGGGGGAGCATTTTTTAGCTCTTGGCAAACCCCCAAACTAGGGAAGAACCCGATGGCCAATAAAATTGGTGGGAAAAAAGTATATTTTCCAAGGGATGTTTTAAGAATGCAGGATGTCCCTCCAGGAATATACAAAACATTGATTCATATTGTCCTTAGGATGATTTTCAATCATCATAAGCAAGAAATTTCAGGTGAATGTATGAGGGAAGTCATACATTGGGTTGAAGATATACATGTAGATATTCCTTATCTATTGGTTAAGAAAATACAATCTACCTTGCAAGAGAACCAATTGAAGAAAGTTAACTTTAGTTTATGTTATATATAAATAATTAAATAACTAGAAAATAATAATAATAATAATAATAATTAAAAATGAACTTCTATATTAGATATGTTATCAAAGAGTATGGCTTCACAAAAATTCATACTCAGTTGGCCGATAAAAGCATATATATGCACGATTTCAACACAATTTTCTTTATAAGTAAATTTATTTTTTTAATTGCCTCGAGTTTTTTTACTCTATTGGTATGGGAGCTTGGACACCTTCTCGTCCAGTCGAGCAACCGTCGTCCAAGATCCGCCATCTTTGCCAGCACAAATCTCTACCATTGTCGTCGTCTCCCATCCATGCCCTCCTCTTCCATGCACTCCCTCCCTATTGCTTCACGCCAATTCATCCCCTCTCTAGTCACCCTCCTCGCGCCCATCTCTCACTCTATGCACTCTGCTCCCACTCCTCATATACTCCACTCCATGCACCAACACACAGCATGCTCCCTTCCATATCCACCCCTCCCCATCTCTTCATTTGTTGCGCATTCCCCCTCACGTTAAATTCTTCCCTTGCACCTGCATACACCACTCCCTCATCATACACTCCATCGTGACCATTTTCCTCCCTCGTACTGCATCTCATCCCCCACGACCTGCAACCTCAATTTTCCCACCTCGGAGATAGACCTTATGCGCTCCTCTTTCTCGACCGCTACACCTTCTCGGTGCATCCTTCTCATTGCCTTCCAATCACACTATTAGACACCCCATTCACCCACGACACTTCACTCACCTTCATTCCGCCTCTCTCCCTATAATCGCCACCACCACCCTCCTCCCAGCCACCATCTCCTCGTCGCCTCTCAAAATATCCTTTCTTAAACCAAAAAAAATAGAAATAAAGAAAGGTTATTATTAAAAATTAAAAATTATATATATATATATATATATAATATGAAAAACAAATCATGGTTGGTTGGGCACGGACAACTGACAAGAACAATCCTTATTCAACGTGGAGAAAATTTCAATAGACACCAGAATGGGAGATGTCAACACGAGATTGTACCAAATGGACGAAAAAATCAACAAAAAGTATGCAGAGCTCAAGGCAGAAGACGAGAAAAATAACAGCACATTAATTCCAACCATCACATGACTCGAGGAAGGAATAGAGAAAGGCATCAATACGTTGAAGGTAGATCAAAAGAAAATTCAAGAGTGTCTCGACATTATTTTGGACAGATTACCAATGCATACTTTGGTTCCCCCGCCTAGACATAACCCACTACTAGACCACTTCAATACACCTCATCCAAGAACACCCAAAATGCCAGAACATCAAGACACAAAGCCACCCCATGGAATCTTTTTTTCTAACATTCCATCAATATCAGTCCCCCCAACACATGAGTACCAGATAAGGGTAAAACTAGAATTACCCAAATACGATGGTAACAAAAAACAATGCATCGCATGGATCAATACAGCAGAATAATACTTTGACATCCATAACATACACTACGGTATTGAGAATATTAAATACACTTCCATGCAATTGGATGGGATGCATACAATTGGTACATGTGGTGGAAGACTACAACCAAGGTCGGTTCCTCTAGTTGGAATAACTTTAAGAACGATCTTCTTAAAATGTTTCAAGGCGTAACCGAGAGAAAATTGTTTTCCAATATCACCAGATTGTAGCAAAAAGGCAGTGTATATGAGTACACATGTGAACGGGAAGCTTTGGAAACCTGATTTCTAGAACTAACTAATGACCAAGGATTGCAAACATATGTACGTGGATTGAAACTGCACATTCAATATGAATTGGAATCACATAACATTTCTACCATGGAGAAGGAATGATGTAAGGCCAAGATCATCGAGAACAAGTTCAAAAGATCCACTCATATCAGTTTCAACAAAAACTAGTCCAAGATGAAGCCTCCCCAATTAACGAATATGAGAAATTCAAGATATACACCACTACATCTAAGAGAAGGAGAAAAACCCAGTTTAGAAGCCCAGAGGATGAACGAAGGGAAGTGAAAATATTATGGAGAAAAATGGGATCCTAAGCATATACATTTGCAAAGTATCAACTGTTGTTCAGGATATTGCACCCTTGTAACCTAGGGTCTGGGGTTACCAACTTACTACTAACTTGCAGACAATCAGCTTTTTATAGAGAATGGAAAGAGAATAGGAAGAAAATCTTGACTTACCCGATTAATGATAGTTGATCCAAGCTTGATCTTCTCTCACTCCACTTCTTTACAAAGCTTCTAGGGATGGACCTATCCACTTGTAAAGAGCAAACCCTTCAAGTAATATCTCATGCATGTATATATCAGAGGTTAGATGAAAAGCATATAGATAATATAATCAAACATATTCATTAAACCAATATACATGAAATAGACACAATACAAGATTGGAAGAAGAATTCTCTTTATTAACAAGCGGTGAATAAGATAAGAATACAACCCAGCTTCTGACACAAGGACTCCTCTGCAACCAAAGGACTCTGATTTCTGCTGCTCCAAGATTCTGAAGATATACCACCAGCATAACTTTGCTCTCCAAAATTGATTGATTAGCCCTCACCCCAAGGCCTCTGTTTATACTTTGGGAAATATAGTGGTTTCGAAGGTTGGGATGGTTGAGATGGTTGGGATAGTTATGGATTAGGACCCAACTAATCTCATCTAATCTCGATTTATATTTTTTAATGTCGAATTAAGGTATATGCGGGTATTAATATAGGCAACTCGCGTATGATACGCGTGTTTCTCAAAGGGAACTCGCGTATGTAAGTATATGCGGGTTGCAATGCAAATACTCGGGTATGACACGCTAGTTGCAATACATATAGTCGTGTATGCAACCCAAAACTCATAATAAAAATATATAAGGCTGGTTTGAGGATAATGCATCAAAGGTCATGACCATCTATAGTGTTTTGGCCACTTCAATCTAAATTTGTCCTTTTGTGTACCAACATGAGGAATGTTGGCACTAGGATGGAGAAGTGCTATTTTGGATGATAACAGATGCCCCCTAATGTGTGAGGTCAGAGGGAAGTGATGGCCAAAATATATTATAATCATTATCTTAGAGAACTCAGAAGTCCAAGGAAGCAGAGGAAGTACGTGAAACAAATAAATATCAATGTCATATACAAAATCATATATGAAGATGCTATGTTCAATATACTGGAACACTAGCTCCTTTACAATATTTGATTACATCATATGATACGGGCACAAGACCACATATATTACAAAGGTGGATTGAAGCCACAACATACAATGACGAGTCTTCAAAAATCTGGAAGTTATGTAGTTGAACACAAAAAAATCTTGTGCAACTTAGGTTATAGATATGAACCTAAGGTCTTCATCAAAATCAAAGGAACCAATACAATCCAGGCCATGTGAATAGATGTGTTGAAGTTGAACATGGATAGGTTTCAACAGATTTTCAATCAATAGGTGATAATTGACAACTAAAGCAAAGGAATTCACCAATGATGAAAGTGAATCCTAGGGTACCATCGTCACAACTCTAGGTCTTCGTCTTCAGGAAGTACTAATGAGAAACCATGCTATGATGAGGAAAGCAATAGATCCTCCAACGAATCACAAGAGTGACTAGGAACTAGATAAAGGAAGGTAGACACAAGTTATATTAGATAGGATAATGATGGAATTCGGATAATAATCAAAAGCATGGATAAATCCTTGAACAATGAGCATGACACAGAGATGACCCGAGGCATCTTTTAACTTTGCAGATAGAAAAACTAAACTTATCTGTCATGTAGGAGGCATGATCAGATTCCCTAGGCACAAGTGACAAGTGGAGGAGTAATAAACTCAAAGGGATAGCTAAACTGAAAGTGTACATTGAAACATGAGTATCGAAAAATTCAAATAGTGCTATGTTCAAGGAGGACATCCTGCCACCGACTGTAACCCAAAAAGAAAACTTCATCCATATTTTTCCTGTTAAATTTTAACGAGTCCAGGAAAGTCAACTCAGGTCTCTCTTCATTTTTGACAAGCTTGAAGAGAAGAGGGAACAATGTTTGATAAGGTTACTTATTCGTGGATCTTATGAACCCAAACTATTACATGCTCGTGTGGTGTTTTCATGTTTAGAGAGTTTGAAAACTCCAAAGAAGACTCTAAGGGGGTCCTTTTTCATCCAATTTAGTCTCCTGAAGCTGAAAAAGTATAAAACATACCTCAGAAGAACTCTCTTAAATTCCTAAGAAGAAAAGGCGAACATTTTTCGTACTTAGTCAGGGAGGTCCAAAAAGGTAAATTACAACCTACCCAATGCTCCTTCAAGAGCAGCATATAGCTTGAGTTTTACAAGTGTGAAGGAAAGCAAGATCACTCAGAAAGATCCATTTGATTACGAGGAATGGGGCTTACTACAATAAACTCGATGTTTTGTTATTGGTGTTTAACGAGCATGACAAAGACATAAAGTAAACTCGGAATCTTTTTCATGTTTAGGTCTAGAGCACAAAAAAGAGAAAACTAAGCTCATATCGGGTGTTCCTTTTCCATAAATTTAGTCCCTCGGGTCTAGAAAAGCGATAAACCTATGCCTGAGAATACTCTTCTCAATTCCGTAGAAAAGAGAGTGATCATTTCTCGTATTATTCCAAATGGTCCGAGAAATAGATAACCTACTACCAATGTGGATGCCCATTCACATATTCTTAATGAGCCTGAATGGACAATTTTACTTGGCAGTCAAGTCTATTTTGAGGAGTTAGACCTCGGCCTAAAGAAACTCCATAAGGGTGGGTAGCCTTATAAAAGGGATAGCTTGTAAAAAGAGACCAAAATGAGGCTCAATTTGGCATAAAAAATAGCTAAGAAGGCTCCCCCAAACCTACGACAGATGTGGCATGAGTACCAAAAGACAATCAATGTGTTCTATGCTAGGGTACTCATGGAAGGAAAGCTCTATCCACAGAAGAAAAATGGCATAGATAAGGTACTAAATGGTTAAATACCAGAGTCCGTGCTCAAAGTAGTGATTCTAGGGTTAAGGCGGATTAGGTATAAATACAAAAATGCATATAAATCACCAAAATCCTACCCTAAATAAGTAAAAAACAACTTTGAGTAACCTTGGACCTGTTTCATTAGGAAAACATGACATGGTATTAGTTTGATTTTGATAAAAAATAAAAACTATAAATAGTGCAAAAATAGGAATCAAAATCACCATTTGAAATTTTTACCCAATATAGAATAGTTTTACCTCTGCCTTAAAAACCCACTTTTTTGAAATTATTTCTATAAATAGTGCAAAAATAGAAATCAAATCACCATTTCACATTTTTACCCAATATAGACAAGTTTTACCTTTTCCTTCAATTGCTCGATGTGGACAAACCAGTGGACGATTTTCAAATCCGCAAGTGTCAGGTAAATCGACTCTTCATGCTCTTTCATTTCATCCAAACAAATTTTTTATTTTATGTAAAATTTTGATGTTTTAAGCCGGTTTTGGGGAGGTCGCGCTGTATACGTGGGTATGAAACGTAGACAATCGCGTACACTCGTTTTATACGTGACTTGCCCGAAATCAACCCACGTATGATACGCGACATGCCCAAAGGACAGTCGCGTATACTGCGCGACATAGGAAAATAATATTTAGGGCCAAAATCAAAGTTCTTTTAATGATTTTAATGTTTGAAAATGGTTGTATTAACAGGCTAAAACATTGTGTTTGAGTGGAGGGAGAGGGAACATGAAACCATCGACCAAGATGCACTTTGAAGTGCCCCCACGATGCATGCATTACGGAAAATTGGGTTGCTAAAGTTCTTTTGTACCTCACCTATGCGATCCAATGTCCGTTTACTGGAATTTTTTATCAGCTACTGGGATCATGATCTAGGTACATTCGACCTACAAGGTGAGATTTTAGAAATTGCACTAGAAGACATCTATTTTATATCGAGTTTGTCATGACAAGAAGCTCTTGTCAACTTGGAAGGTATCGACAGGGGCAGTGACCTTCTAAGTGTTCAGAACTACATTGATACTTACTGTGCACCTGGCACTCAAAAAAGGGGAACTTGCATCCCTATTGCACGTATTCGTAGCTTGTCATTATAGGTAATGGTAAGCACAATAGTAACGGTTACAGGATCATCATCACTTCATCTTGCAACTTGAAACCAAAAGAGAATTGCGTTGGAATGTCTACAGGGGTTTTATTTAACTGGTGTTCGGGAGTAATCCCGATAATGAAGAAGCAACTCTCTGATTGCAAGAAAGGCCGACGGAATAACTTCGGTTATTGATCTAGGAGGATCCAAGAAGGAAATTTTTTTGAAGTCCTCCAATCTCAGCAAAACCAGCACCAGATCGAAGGGCTCGTTCATTTCACAAAAAATAAAATTCTGTTCTATGAGGTCAACAGGCAAAATTGGCAAAAGAGGTGCCACGTGGCACCACTAACAAGGTGACACGTGGCATCCATATTGTACGGACATGATGACATGGCATGTGTATGAACCAATGAGAGGACGACATGTGGCATGTATAGACGGATGACGTGTCAACCCATTCAATGGTACGGTCCAATCCAGAGGGAACACGTGTCTGTACGGAAGGTGTGTTGGCCCAGTAATATTTCACCACATGGCACTTGGTGATTGGTTAAAAGTTTAGTAAGAAGACTGGCCTCCATGGGGTTCGACCCTGTGACCCCTCTTGCATAGTGCTCCGCCTTACCGTTAGCCCACAAGGTGTTCCTTGCATAATGTATGGAAATAAAAAAATTTAAAGTATGCAGTGGCATTTTGAGCCCCAAAGGAGCCGAGGCTTAGCCCCGACCTTGGTTCTTCCTCCAACGTGACCGGGAGCTCCGACTAGAACGGGAGCCCAGCGCATTTAGCACATGTCGAATTATAAACTATGGAGTTTGGGTTAAAAGTGGGTTGAGAATTGTTTCTCTATTATAACAAATTTTTGGGTTTTATACATAGTTCGATTGGGTAGTTTTGCAACCAGATTTTATTAATGCCATACTTTGGTATGTGGTTGGCATAGTTGTTAATTATGTCAACTACATGATAAAAGGAGCTTTAAGTGAACCCAACCAAAACTTGAGAAGTTGAAACAAGATGCCAATCTTGGAAAATTTGTTGTAACCAAAGAGAACATGAGGAAAATGTGAAGAGGGGAAAGTCATGGCTATATAAGCCCCCTTAGTTGCCATTTGCCACTCATGCTTTGGAGTGGAGACTTTGTAGCTAAAGGAGAGAAGGGAGATTGCGTAGCTCTACAGGAGGAAGGTACAAGTGTTTATACTCGTTTTCCACCGTCTTCAGGCTTCGGAGTTGCTGGAAGCAGTCCTGTTGTGTTTTGGGCAATGGTTCTCTTCCTGACCATTGTCACCAATGTATCATTGTATCATTGCCATGTATTTTGCCTTATGCTGAGATTATAGATCGGCCCTCCTATTGAGAAGTAGGCCTGGAGACGTAGTCCATCCTGGACGAACTCTGTTATCAACTTGTTGTCTTTATGTGTGTATTGTCTATGCTGTTTGGTTCTCTTCTTATGGATTTGTGAGCT
>LPNX011006277.1:24034-54767 GCA_001517045.1 Pseudotsuga menziesii
GTTGTATTCACCACTTCCTATTCCTTCCCATCCTTGGGAAAGCATTTCCATGGATTTTGTGGGGGGTTTTCCTATGTCTAGGAGGGGTCATGACTACTTGTATGTGGTCGTGGATAGGTTTAGCAAGATGTGTATTCTTATTCCATGTAAAAAGCAGGTCACTGCAGAGCAAGCTGCTTCTCTTTTCTTTTAGCATGTATGGGTTCACTTTGGACTCCCTACGTCCATTATCTCGGATCGGGACTCCCAATTCCTTGGAGAGTTTTGGACAAAATTATGGTGTATGATGGACACCAAGCTGAAGAGGAGCACCGCTTTCCATCCACAGACCGATGGACAAACAGAGGTAGTCAACAATACAGTTGTTCATTTGCTTCGAGGTTATTGCAACAATCATCCTAAGTTATGGGATGAGCAGATCCAGTATGTGCAACATGCCTACAACAGGGCTATGCATTCTTCCACTCAGAGCTCGCCATTTGAGACATGCTTTGGGTACTTTCCAAAGACTCCATTGGACTTGACTTATGGGAGAGAGGGTGATTCAAGCGCTTCCAAGGATGAAGAAAAAGCCCACGGGTTCATTCAGAGAGTTCAACAGGTACATCAAGCAGTGCAAGAGCAGTTAGAGAAGAGTCAAGCCCAGTACAAGGCTCGCCATGACAAGCATAGAGTTGATCATCAGTTTTAGGTAGGAGGTCAAGTGTGGCTTCACATCAGCAAGGAGAGGATGAATGGAGAAGGCAAGAAGCTCAAGCCCATCAGATATGGTCCCTTCACCATCTTGGAGAAGATTGGGACGAATTCCTTTCGCTTAGAGCTACCACCATACATGCAGATCTACTAAGTGGTGAATTTGGAGAACTTGAAACTCTATGAGCCTCCCATGATCATGGATGAAAGGGAGAATGTCTCATTGCCATCAGTTGATGAATTTTCTCCTGAGTACATGGATGAGCTACAGGAAGATGTCATCCTAGACAGAAGGACAAGGACTTCTCGCAGAGGTGATGTTGATTATCTTTGAGTGGGCATCAGAGGCATTCATCCAATCAAATCCAAGTGGATCGAGAAGGAGAAAGTGAGGGAGCAATTCCCTCACCTATCTGTTGATTAGTAAAGGCTTTTGGAGGCCAAAAGCTTCTCAGTGGGGAGGAATGATCCAGGAGGATCCAAGAAGGCAAAATTTTTGAAGTCCTCCAATATCAGCAAAACCAACACCAGATCGAAGGGCTCGTCGAGATGATTGCAACGGCGTTCGTTTCACCTCAAACGGACTCCATGTGAGAAAGTTATCGCGTTCTGTTCTATGAGGTCAACAGGCAAAATTGGCAAAAGAGGTGCCACGTGGCATTACTGACAGGGTGACACATGGAATCCATATTGTACGGACATGATGACATGGCATGTGTACAAACCAATGAGAGAACGACATGTGGCATGTACGTACGGATGACGTGTCAACCCATTCAATGGTACGGTCCAATCCAGAGGGAACACGTGTCTGTACGGAAGGTGTGTTGGCCTAGTAATATTTCGCCACATGGCACTTGATGATTGGTTAAAATTTTAGTAATAAGACTGGCCTCCATGGGGTTCTACCCTGTGACCTCTCCTGCATAGTGCTCCGCCTTACCGTTAGCCCATAAGGTGTTCCTTGTATAATGTATGGAAATAAATTTATTTAAAGTATGCAGTGGCATTTCGAGCCCCAAAGGAGCTGGGGCTTAGCCCCAAACTTGGTTCTTCCTCCAGCGTGACTGAGAGCTCCAACCAGCACGGGATCCCAGCACATTTAGCACATGTCGAATTATAAACTATGGATCTTGGGTTAAAAGTGGGTTGAGAATTGTTTCTCTGTTATAACAAATTTTGGGGTTTTATACATAGTTCGGTTGGGTAGTTTTGCAACCAGATTTTATTAATGCCATACTTGGGTATGTGGTTGGCATAGTTGTTAATTATGTCAACTACATGATAAAAGGAGCTTTAAGTGAACCCAACCAAAACTTGAGAAGTTGAAACAAGATGCCAATCTTGGAAAATTTGTTGTAACCAAAGAGAACATGAGGAAAATGTGAACAGGGGCAAGTCATGGCTATATAAGCCCCCTTAGTTGCCATTTGCCACTCATGCTTTGGAGTGGAGACTTTGTAGCTAAAGGAGAGAAGGGAGATTGTGTAGCTCTACAGGAGGAAGGTACAAGTGTTTATACTCGTTTTCCACCATCTTCAGGCTTCGGAGTTGCTGGAAGCAGTCTTGTTGTGTTTTGGGCAGTGGTTCTCTTCCTAACCATTGTCACCAAGGTATCATTGTATCATTGCCATGTATTTTTCCTTATGTTGAGATTATAGATCGGCCCTCCTATTGAGAAGTAGGCCCGGAGATGTATTCCATCCTGGATGAACTTCGTTATCAACTTGTTGTCTTTATGTGCGTATTGTCTATGCTGTTTGGTTCTCTTCTTATGGATTTGTGAGCTTCTTTTTTTTTCCTCGGAAAAAATTCATAATTTTATTTCAAAGTAGAACAAAATTACAGCTGTACATGTAAGAGGATCACTAGGATCCCTACATTGTCACATATTTGCTGTCTCATATTGTCAAAACCAAAAACAAATTACAAAACTGTAACTGTAAAAGCATATCAGCAAGATACATCACAGAATATGGGTATCACAACCCAAATCATAAGAACACAGAACATCAAAAATACTGTCATAAACAAAGGCCACCACATCTGAAACGTCGTCGCCACCGCAAAAGATCCCTAAGGACACAATACAGGTTGCCACGCAAGAGTATATCCACAGACACTGATACAGCAGCCAAAAGTGCTCCCCAGGCCACCCACATACACAAACCACATTCCAAGAAATGCAGCCACGGCCATACTCCCACAGGAGAAGCCGACAGGGTAAAAAGCTGCCAGGATAGAGAAAACAGTGCCTGCAGCTTGGGAGGGCACACTGCACATGAAGACAGCCACACCACCACCAAGCCAACCCTGGACAATGAACCATAGTCCAACCGTCACTGCCACACAGGGAAATCCGTCGACTGCAAGAAACCCCGCCTCAAAATCCGGCAAGAAACTGGTAGTCGGGAAAAACCATCAAAAAAAGCAGAGCCCTCTGAAAGATAGCAACTCTGGTACTCTATTGGAATAGCACGGGAGGACGCAGAGTACTCTCATACCGCGAGGGAGAGAACCGCATTCTTGCACCATGCGAGAATATGAAACCCCATTGAAATCAAAGTAAGAAATGTCTGAATCCACCAAAAGCCGAGCAGATGGCTTCCCAGTACGCTTCATTATTGGATCCCTGCTTCCATTTCTTGGTGCAAGAAGCCATGGCCAAGAAGCCGCGTCCAGATTTTTGAATATCGTTCAGCGAGCTCAACCTGGCATGCGCCAAACTTCTTGAAATTTCCCAATGCGATTCGATCCCACAACTCATCAATCACCCCGACCATTAATCGATCAGTCAACCAGAAACGACCCCTTCGGCCAGAGAACAGGTTGGAGAGCGGCGGAAGGAGCTCCAAAAATCTGCCACGAAGGACAGCAATCAAGAGCAGGAGTAGCGGATCTGAGAGGAGGAGGGGGAGGAAGCCTGGGCGACTACTGGCCGTAGGCTGCAAATCCTCCTATATTTCTCCTATCATGGATTTGTGAGCTTCATTCATGCTCTTTATGCAATTCATGTTAACGTCATAGAGTAGAAAAGATGTTGTTTTCGGATTAGTTATTCTAGCATATTAGTGGCATTTTTCTTTCCCTACCATATTTCTCTCCCCTCTACCATATTTCTCTCCCCATTAGCCTAGACTGAGCAGGTGGGGAGAAATATTCCTCCTCTAGGGCGACAGTGGATCAGTTCAGAGTGTTTACGATGATGAATTCTACCTATGGTGGGAGTGATAGCTACCGGCACTAGAGCAGTTTCCATATGCTGGGATGGATTTTTGGGGTGAATATGACCTTGTCCTCCCTCCTGGAGGAGCATGGGGAGCATCAGGTATTTTTGTTTTTTAAGTTTTTAAAAATTTTATAAATTTTTAATCATTAAGACATATACATATGTATACAATTTTTTAATCCTTTAAATGTTTAAAATACAGATATTGGACCAGCCCACCCTGTTGGGCATCCTCGTATGTATGTGTGACCAGTGGCAGGAAAGGATCATGGTTTGATTAGGGTTCTTGAGGGGAAGCTGGCCAGGTTTACCCAAAGAGTCCCTACTTACGTATTGAGCAGATCCCTGCCATTATGCAGGAATTAGTGGTTGGTATCCCACCTATATGGATATGCCTTATGAGAAGGGTAGCCAAAGCAGTGCTTGTTTACATAGATGTCGCTGAGGTTGTTGCGGCTAAACAAGCTAAAGAATCCTGAGAGCAGGATGAACAGGATGAGCAAGGTGACCAGGGCGGTCAGGATGACCAAGGTGATGACGACGACCAGGGTGGTCTAGATTAGACCTAGGGGAATTTTATGGATTACGATCCAATTTTTGTATATTATACAGTTATGACTAGATCTGAGGATCAAGAACTCAACCTATCTATATGGACATATATTTACATATATATATGTTTTGACAGTTTATTTACATGTGTTTTTGCAATGTATATGTTGTGTATTTTTATGAAATATGTGTTAAGTTTCAATCCAAGATATAATTCGCATATGCATCAGTTAATGAATTTTTAATTCTTGGAATATGATTAAATGTAATAAAATCAAAATTTCTTTCCAATAACCTAACTTGCATAAAATGACGTAATAAAATAGGGTTATGCACCTGATAAGCTCGATTGAGCTGGGAAACCACCAGTTGAGAGTCAAATCTAACTTCCAGCTGGGTGATGCAACATGACAAGGCATCCCATAAAAGATCAATGATAGCCCTGTATTCAGCCACATTATTGGTAGCAAGACCTAGGCAAGCACCTCCAGAGGCAAGTAGTTGTCCTGAGGGTGAGTAAATAACCCATGTGGCTGAAGTTAGGTTGTAAGTGTGACGACTAGCGCCATCTACAAAACCTACGTACTATTTAGAAGACATATGTAACAACCAACAGATGATATAAGAACACAAACCGGCAAACTATTGTACATAAATTTATATACAATGAAAATACAAGAAAAAGTGTTAGGCCTAAGCATAGTACTTCTTCAAGTAGATCCCATTTCTAGGCTCAGGAAGCTTATTCCCCTCGAAATCAGTTAATTCATATGCACCTTTCTTCAGAAATTTTGACACAGCATAGGGACCTACCACATAGACCTAAATTTCCCTGCCCCCATGGGTTCTTTATCCTGGTCCTAGAGCAAGACACGGGGACTTCACTTAGTGAACCTCTCACATAGCATGTGTGATCGTGGGATATTAAAGAATACCCTTAATTTCGAGAGATATTGACCCAAACTTTTTTGTTAAAACCCCCTCCCAATACTTAAAACCTCCTCCCCACCCCTTTTTATACCTCGATCCTTATAAACCACCCTACCCACCCCCACCTTAAACCCTTCAATACCTGCAATATATTGGTTCAATTTTTTATAATTTTAAAACCCACAATATGAACTAACGTGATAGGATATTGGTCAACAAGTGAAGCCCCTGTGGAGCAAGACAAGTTCCCCTTCAGAAAAAATCCTAGGTTTGACCGATTTATCATATTGATTTTTCACCCTATTTTTATGAGTCTCGTTTGCAGTCAGCGCATCCCTACACTGCTCATCTAGATGTTCTAAGTGTAACAAACATTCTTCAAGCTCAGTTGTATCAGGTAACACATGAATGGCAATTTTTAAAGACGGGATTTCGCATTCAACGGGGGTTACTGCTTCCACCCTGTGAACCAGTTGGAAAGGAGAAAACCCTGTGGTAATTTTCACATCGGTTCAAGCATAGGATATAGTATGATGTACCAATTTGACCGAGTTGCGTTAATGGTACGCTTGAGAATAGTCTTCAAGGTCTTATTTACTGCCTCGACTTGACCATTCACTTGCGGGTAGAAAGAAGACAAATGTTCTTGTTTAAACCCTAGCATAGTGGTCAATTCAATCATCATGCTATTTTGGAAATGACTTCCATGGTCAGTGACAATCTCTTTAGGAATACCAAAACGTACGATAATTTGGTTGAGAACGAAAAAATATGCAGTTTCCCCGTTAGCCTTATAGGTGGGAATTGCCTTTTCCCACTTGGTGAAGTAATCTACAGCGACAATGATGTATTTGTGCCCCCCGACTGAAATAGGGTTGCACATCACGTAATATATCCCCCACTTAGC
The DNA here is from genome assembly GCA_001517045.1 of Pseudotsuga menziesii. Taxonomy (NCBI): domain Eukaryota; kingdom Viridiplantae; phylum Streptophyta; class Pinopsida; order Pinales; family Pinaceae; genus Pseudotsuga; species Pseudotsuga menziesii. The sequence continues at coordinate 30,346 of LPNX011006277.1, forward strand.
GAAGGGGCCCACTGAGATGATGGGAAATAATGGAGCAGGATGCGACCGCATCTTTCTGGTGCAAAGCTGACAAGGATGACAACGCTTCATGGCTTCCACACAATCTTTAAAGATTGTGGGCCATAAATAACCGACATGTAAAATCTTCTGGGTTGTTGCTAACCCAAATAAATGACCCCCACACGCTCCACTATGGGTATCATTTAGGACAATCTCAGCCTCTTTGTAGGTAAGACATCGACGCAAAATAGAGTCTACCCCTCTACGATATAAAGTATCTCCAATAATTAGGTAGTTTTTTGCATGTAAGCATAATTTGCATCGTTATTCCCATGAAAAGGTTGGAGGTCACTTTAGAGTCTAGAGATATACAAGTATATCTCCATACCAAGGGCCATAGGTGGAAATCAAAAATATGTGCTCATCTAGGAATGAGTCTTCTTCAATGGCTACATCTTCCTCAACAAGAAATTCTGCAATGAGCTCTGCAAAAACTAAGGATTTTTTGGATTTGGCAGATTGAAAATATAAGTCAAACTCCTGGAGAATGACTATCCATTTATTGAATTTACCTCCAACTATCCGTCGGGACAAAACATACTAGAAAGTATTAACATCTGCCACTAGTGTCGTAGTCCTCGGTAAGATGTAGTGACGCAACCTCTGAACAGCATACACAGCTGCTAATGCCAACTTTTCGACGTGGGAATACCTAAGTGCAGGGCTAGCTAAAGCACGGCTAAGATAGTAGACGGCATGCTCTTAGAGCTTATCATCCTCCTGGACTAGTACTACCCCTATGGTCGACTCGGATGCGGCCAGATACAATATAAAATCTCGAGAGTAATCTGGCGGATGCAATAAAGGTGCCGACAACAAAGCTTTCTTTAATGCCTCGAACGCAAGTTGTACGATTTCAGCCCATACAAATGGGGTGTCCTGCTTCAACAGGTGCATGAAACCTTTAGTGAGCTTGGCATAATTCATGATAAAACGTCGGAGAAAGTTGGACTTCCCTTGTAGGATTTGAAGCTTCCTGATGGAACGAGGAGGAGGTAGATTTACTATGGCCTCAACTTTCAAAGGATCCACCTGAATACCTTTGTTAGAAATAATGAACCCAAGCATCCTACCTGAATCGACACAGAAAACACATTTGTGGGGATTCAAACGTATTTTATAATGTCTACATCTTTCAAAAATTAAACGCAAGTGATCTGGGTGATCATTCCTCTTTCGAGAATGTGCTAGTAGATCATCTAGGTAGGGTTTGATAATAGACTTTATGTCATGAAAGGTAAAATTCATTGCCCGCTGAAAGGTAGCCCCTACATTTTTCAATCCAAAAGGTATTTTCTTGCACGAAAATGTACCCCAAGGACAAATGAAATTTTTTTTATGTTGGTCTTCCGATTTAATTTGAATTTGATTATACCCGGAGAAACCATCCATAAACGAAAAGACTTCACTCCCTGCACAAGCATCAATGATTTGATCTATGAATGGTGTCAGGTAGTTATCCTTAGGACAGGATTTGTTTAACTCATGAAAGTCAGTACAAACATGTATCGTCCCTTTCTTTTTGTTGACAGGAACAAGGTTGGATACCCATTCTGTCAAAGCTATTGGGTAAATGAAACCAACTTTCAGCAGTATTTCAACTTCAGCCTTAACAGCTGCCACTTTATGCAGATTGACAGGTCTAAGTTTTTGTCGAGCTGGTTTGGCATCAGGATAGGTTTGGATTTCATGTTTGACTATCAATGGATCTATGCCTGGCATCTCGTCATATGACCAGGCAAACACATCGCAGAATTCCTTAAATAAGGTTGTATAGATAGCAATCTCCTCTGGAGAGTAGTTCGAACCAATATATGCATATTCCACAACGTTTGTGTTTGCAGAGATGTTGATAGGAATAGTAACAAAAATGTTTTCCATATTCCCCTCTTCAAATATTCCCTCCCTTGGTAAGGGATTGATTGGTATATCAGCATCGCCTACCAGTCTCATATGGAACTCCTGATTTTCAATCCTGCTTAACTCTGGAAGAAACTAGGATCGATGATGAAGATCTTCATAGATCTTATCTTGTCCACACATAGCTTCCAAAATGGCTTTGTCAGATGGAAAAACCATGTCTAAGCAGTCTTCAGTATGCAAAGAGTTCTCTGCCCAAGCAGGAAGATAGACTTCTTCCAGCTCCTCTAAAGCTGTGAGAGGAATCAAAATGGGATCAACAGCGGTATGAATGATAGCATGATAAGTTATTTTTGTTGTCGATAAGGGCACTTCAGGTTCATGACGGGAAGGAAGAACCCAAGGGTGCGTTCTATCGACAACCGTTGCAATAGACTTCCCTACACTAGTAGAACCTATGTAATCAATCGGAGCTGGAAAATCAAATGTGCCCATCAATGATGAATACATTCCGGCCCCTAGGTTCTCTGAATCAGGTTTAAACTGATCAACCAATGGCACGGTGGACTCTTTAGTTTCCATGCGGCCCTTCCAAGTAAAACTGATTTGGTCTATTGAAATCAACTTCCCTTCGTTTGGAAACACTACTACTCGAATAACGGCCGATGCAATGGCAGACATGGCATAAGTCCAACTTCTCCCCAGGACCAAGTTTTAATCCAAAGGCACATTAATCACCTCTACCTCAACAGACACCTCTTTCCCTGCCAACTTTATCTCGAAAGCTGGTAGGATACCATGTGGACAAAATGACCTTCCGTCGAAAGCAGTAAGTAGGGTGTTCGATTGAACTAGCTCTGGAGATCCAAGAGCCTTCTAGCAAGACAAGGACATAAAACATGTGGAAGCGCCCTCGTCGACAACTACCCTTCCGATGGTTTTTCCACCATGGATGACATCTATCGATAAGGCCACATGATACGGCAGGAAAATTTTGACATCAAACAAATTAAATTTTGCCATGAGGCTCGATGAATCCATACTACCTAAGGTTGCCAAGAGTGCATCTCGTTGGGCGGGACAACTCTGTAACACCTCTAAAGCTAACATCACACAAGTGGTTTGGGCTAAATATTCAACTATAGAGTAATTAGCTGCAGCCCTAGCATTAGGATTGTCCAATGTTTTCTTGAAGACACCTTTTGGTATCTTGGACATAGTTTCGGAAGGTCTTTCAATTGTGAAAGAGTTAGAAGTTTCACCTATAGACTTACCCTTCTCTGAATCCTCTATCTCATATTTCTTGTTCCTAGTCTGGAGTAATGTCTGGGATCGAACCATGTTGATGTAATTTGGGTCAGAGGCATTTGGAGTGCCCCCTGCTACATTAGAAGCTGAAGTAGAATTTTGTCCTTAGGGAAAAGGATCCTTTAGGACAACCGGTTGTTGACTCTTGAGTAGTTTCTAAGCTTGGTCCATAAGGGCACATTGATGGGTCAGTTGATCTTCCTGGCACAACTTACATGGAAATTTCACCTTCTTCTTCTCTTTTTTTCCCCATCAGCATTGTTTGTAGGTTTTGGCTTGTTTTGGTTTCCCTCACCTTTCTTCCCCTTTTTATTTTTCCCATCGGGCTGCTAATGACCCTTTTGGGAGGATTGTGCAAAAACATTCACATTCTGGGGTGAGGGGGCAGCCTTTTCTACCTCCGTCGTAGAGTGTTTGATGAACAACTCATGTAGTTGTTTAGCCAAAGACTCCACAGTGGGAGATTTCGCTGAACCAACCACACCATCGGCATGGGGTCCAGGATTAGGTTTTTTGACACTATGTGTTGGCCTCGGTGCATCAGGGATGATTCATATAGAATCCCAGACTGAGAATATATCAAATCTAACCCCTGGGCCCTGAGGATAGCCTCTTCCTCATTAGTTACTCCCGAAGTGGACATGTCCTTAGATATATACAGCGATAAGGACTTAAGGAACCATTCTAGTAAAAAATCGGGAGGTATAGTGGCCTTAATGAGCCTCTCCTGCCTTCTCCACTCTTGGATGTGATCCAAAATATGAGTGGCTTTGTCCTACCGAAAGGTGGACAATAAGTCTGTCCCAACATCATAACGAACAGGAAGTTGGAATTGGTTAAGGAACACATTGGCTAAGTCCCAAAAACTACCAAACGCAGCAGAGGGAAGTTCAATGTACCACTTTGCTACGGCACTAGTAAGAGTTCTTTGGAACAATCTCAACTGATTGGTGTCATTGTTCAGTGAGTTAAAGGAGCACCACAAGTGAAAGGTGGTGATATGAGCCCCTGGGTCTTCACCAACTTTGCCTTCGAATTTTGGGATATATGAGGGTATCTTGGTAGGAACAGGTGGCCATGAGGCGTCATGTCTCATCAGATCATTTATTAGCTTGGACAAATCTGGAAAATTCAATGTTGCCAGGAAAGGAAGCTTGGGCCTAACTGGAGCATGAAAAGTACCATCTTGGGAAGTAGAAGGACTTTCCCCCTGGTTCCCAAATGTGAAGGCGGGGTTGCCCCCAGCTACAGGTTGTGAAGTAGTCAAACCAATTTGGAAAGGATTCCACCCATAAGCCATTAGATTGTTCATATGTGGTGCAGTGTATGAGGTTCGGGCTGCCCCAGTTGAGACTGGAGTTTGGAAAACAGGAGCAGGTATCCCTCCACTAAAAAGAGAGAAAGGAGAGATCATGAAAGGAGTCGAAACCGACGTTTGGAAACCTTTACCATAAGGGTTAGTGCTTCCAAACTACACCCCTACATATGTAGGTGTTGGACCTACATATGGAGCGGATGGGGGAATGTGCCCCCCGTTCCAAGGAAAACCCTAGACAAATAAAGAGGATCTGACAGGACCACTCTGAGCAGTATGTGCAAAAGAAGTTGAAGAAGAAGGTACACTAGGGATCCCAGTGGCCACCCCACTAGAAGTTCCTACTACATTTGTTGAAGTCGGTGGTTGAACCACCCAACTAGCTAGAGTTAAGGAAGTAGTAGGTATATTTGTTCTAGGGGCACCAACCGAAGGAGGTGGCACTCCTTCAGCCGGAGCAGTTGAGGTAGAGGTAGAAGGACTTTCTCCTACGCTGGACATTAGTCTACCCACATGAACACCAATCACAGGTGAATTAAAAGGAAGAACCTGGACGATCACTGGATCATTTAGGTCAGTAAGAGGCGAATTAAAGTTTCTCGCAAACATGTCAGCCTGCAAGTCTTCTATATCTACTGTGGTTGTATCAACCTGGTTTGTCCTAAGTTCTGGTTCACCCGGAACTTCACTAATTCCTACCGGTTCGAAAGAACTGTCTATTTCTAATCTCCTCCTTTGAGGGGGTGGTGGAGGTTCCACTGTAACAAGCGGAGGAAGGTTTTTCAACCTTCTTGACCTTTTGAGAGGTAGGTCCTCTATGATTGAAAATTTGACTCTTCACACTCTAAGGCCAGCTAAACACAAACAAACCACAGAGAAATCACTACAAAATTTCCTAAATTCATAACAAACATAAGGGGTATAAGATATGCTTTCCAGAAGAAAGATGAGAGACAGTTACTTGGTGTCCTTTAAGATGTTCTTAGGAACAAGCGAAGTAATCACCCACCACCCTCCCACACTTTCTACAAGGGTTATCTTCCAAGTTCATCCAAGGTCAACCTGAAATAGCCTTCCCATGTACCTATGTATAAACCTTAGATGTCAGAGAGACTAAATCCTACCTCAACTATATTGACAGTATAGGGGGACAGTCGCAAGCCTGGTTCATATGCATGGGCAGGGTAGCAAAGCCTGAAAATATGTCTATGATAGAATCCCCATATGTGCAAAAACCTTGCTCTATGCTTTGACAAGGAATCGGAGGGTTATCTCCTCATTCCAAGCCTCCACACGACCTCGTGGTTAGCTCCCATTTGAGAGGAGCTTCCCAGATACAATCAACATAGAAAAGGGTTTACTTATTGATTGGCCAACTACGTTTAAATTCAAACACTTGTGGAGAGTTTAAGCTTCCTATTCCATAAGTCGAGCCTAAGCTAGTTGGTGTATGACCCTATAAAATAAAACTTACTAATAAATTTTAAATTATATCGTTCATTTTAAGGGTTGTTCTTATTCAGAAGGTAAATGGCATGAAAGAATGTGATATTATGGACTCGATAAGAAAAAGCAAAATGATGTATAAAGCAAATTGCAACTACTCTAAACCATTTTTTTTTTGTAAATGTAAACTAATGAAAATGAAACTAAGTGTCGGAAAACTAAGACTTCTTGTTATACTTTTTTGAAATTTATTTGAAAATACTGAAAGGAAAACTACTAAGTGCAACTAAATGCAAAAGCATGAGATGTTTTTCTTCACTTTTTCAAATTCTTTAAAAACTATAATGCACCTAAATGCAAATTTTTTAGTGAGTTTGAATAATCACTACATGTAAAAAGAAAAATGAAGTATAGAGGACCCATAATAACCAACTTCAATCAAACAGGAAGAAAACTTGGTGAAAAAACTGACTTGGCAAAAAAGTAATGAATAAAATCCACTAGATTTACTAAAGAAGAAGTGGCAAACTAATACTACACACAGCAGCACAGAGTATAAGGTATCTAAATCCCTGATCACTGACTCATACACACAGCACCAGACTCATAGACCAAGCAGGAGGGTCAACTTCAAGTCACTAAATGAAAGACAATTCAAACAAAAAAACTCAAAGGCTTAACTACAAGCAAAAAGTATGGCATACAAGACTTTGGACTTACAGAATCATGCCAACAACAGAAGACCACTGAGCAGAAAAAATCAAACAAGGCAGGGACAAGCAAACCCTAACAAAAAACTTTATGTTGCTAGAGGATCTATGGGACTGTTTTATAGAGCAACCTGTGTACCATACACGACTGTCTTATAGAGCAACCCGCGTATACAAGTTGTTATATGCAACTATGTATAACAGCAACCCACGTATACACACACACAAAAAATTAAAGAAAAAACAGTAAAAGTATCTAGACACACTATACTACAAGTCAAAGGCAAGATAAAAACGCCACACTCAAAATCCTAGCAAAGACTGGTAAAGAACCTACAAGATGAACCCACAACAGGCTGGACTCCCCAACGGAGTTGCCAGTTCTGTTGTTCAGGATATTGCACCCTTGTAACCTAGGGTCTGGGGTTACCAACTTACTACTAACTTGCAGACAATCAACTTTTTGCAGAGAATGGAAAGAGAATAGGAATAAAATCTTGACTTACCTGATTAACGACGGTTGATCCAAGCTTGATCTTCTCTCGCTCCACTTCTTTCCAAAGCTTCTAGGGATGCACCTCTCCACCTGTAAAGAGAAAATCCTTCAAGTAATATCTCATGCATATATATATATCGTAGGTTAGATGAAAATCATATAGGTAATATAATCAAACATTTTCATTAAACCAATATAAATGAAATAGACACAATACAAGATTGGAAGAAGAATTCTCTTTATTAATAAGCGGTGAATAATATAAGAATACAACCCAGCTTCTGACACAAGGATTCCTCTGCAACCAAAGGAATCTGAGTTCTGTTGCTCCAATATTCTAAAGATATACCACCAGCATAACTTTTCTCTCCAAAATTGATTGATTATCCCCCACCCCAAGGCCTCTATTTATACTTTGGGAAATAGAGTGGTTTCGAAGGTTGGGATGGTTGAGATGGTTGGGATAGTTATTGATTAGGACGCAACTAATCTCATCTGATCTTGATTTATATTTTTTAATTTTGAATTAAGGTATACGTGGGTATTAATATAGGCAACTCGCACATGATACACGTGTTTCTCAAAGGGAACTAGCATATGCAAGTACACGCGGGTTGCAATGCAAATACTCGCGTATGACACGCGAGTTGCAATGCATATAGTCGCGTATGCAACCCAAAACTCATAATAAAAATATATAAGGCTGGTTTGAGGATAATGCATCAAAGGTCATGCCCATCTATAGTGTTTTGGCCACTTCAATCCAAATTTTTCCTTTTGTGTACCAACATGAGGAATGTCGGCACTCGGATGGAGAAGTGCCATTTTGGCTGATAACATCAACCCCCAAATGTTGTATGCATGCGAAGCCGAAGAAGAAGAAAAATACTCAAAAAGTGAAGAATCAAGCGACGATGATATTGGAAATCAGTAAGGTTGTCACTTAGAACTAGAAGATGATACACCAAAGATATTAGTAGTCGCCATTACAGGGATATCCCAAGAACAAACACTGAAGCTGAAGGAATATATAAAAAACAACAATGTCTCGATTCTCATAGATACTGGAAGTATCTATAATTTTATTAATGTTAATCTTGCTAAGATACTCAACTTATTCATTTTCCCAATGCCTAACATGAAGGTTATGGTAGCAGATGGCAAGAATATTGAAAATGTGGGAAAATTTCACAAGGTTAAATTAAAAATGCAAGAGTATAACCTAGAATATGACTTCTTTGTAGTACCGTTTGGAAGAGTAGATTTGGTATTGGGAATACAATCATTGCAAACATTGGGTACTTACTCCGCTAACCATCAAGAGCACTTCATTAAGTTCATATGGATAGGAAAAAAGTACAAAGTATATGGTTTCCAACCACCCCAACTCAATTGGTTGCATCATATCAAATGGAAAGGATAATTCGAAAAGGAGAACCTACTTTCATAATTCAATGTCAAGATATGGATTTACTAACATGTGAAGGAGATGACTACAAACCACTAGATATACAAGATATAATTCAAAAAAACCATAAGGTTTTTTCAAGAGCTTCCGATGGAGATCCCACCAAACAGGGAGATTGAAAACATAATTAAAGTAGAACCAAGAAAAAAAACCTATCAATATCAAACCATACAAAAATCCACATCACCATAAATAGATATCGAAAGGTTAACCCCAGATTTGTTAAAATGTGGTCACTCATTTCAAAGAGAAGAATGCCTTATGCAGCGCCAGTAGTGCTAGTTCAAAAGAAGGATGGGTCTTTCAGGTTGTGCATAGATTACATATGTCTGAACAAGATAACATTAAGGAATAAATTCCCCATCCCATTCATCAATGATATGTTGGATGAGCTTCATGGAGCTAGGTATTTCTCAAAACTAGACTTGAGATCAGGGTATTATTAAATCAGGGTTAGACTAGAAGACATAGCAAAAACTGTTTTCTATACTCATTAGGGACATTATGATTTCAAAGTAATTCCCTTTTGATTAACTAATTCTCCCACCACTTTTCAAGACGCAATGGATGAATTGTTACAACCATATTTGTGAAATTTTGTATTGTATTTTTTATGGTATCCTCATATATAGAAAAACTTGGAGAGAGCATGTCCGACACTTATATCAATGATACGAATTTGAGGGGGAATATGGTCTAAGTTTGGATGTATAAGTATTACACACAATTCTCATCATGACCATCTAATAAAAGCCAAAACATCAGAAATTTCCTCAAATCCCCAAAATATGAAGTTGGACCTTGGCCAGGATTCATATTTTCATACTTGTGTCCATCGCCTCCTTTTCCCTTTATGCAATATGCCTTACCCCTTTCATTAACACCACTCGTCAATGGACAATGAGTGTTGCCACCGCCTAATAACTTTGAGCAATGAGCGGCACAGCCCTGGTAACCTCCGTCTCCATAGAAAACGAGTGGTGCTTGAGTTTTAAAAGGAAAAAGAGAATATTCACAAAGCTTCTCGAAGATCAGCTTCATGGCACCCTCATCCCTACTCTTGTGGACCAACTGGACTCGAGACCCCCCTTAGTAGGATCTCGCTTCCACATAATCCATCATTTTCTCAACCATTCCTATCCTCCCAAGAGCTATAAATATTGGTTCACTCCCCATGGGTAAGGGGGAGGAAAGTTATGCTGCTGCACCAAAGTTCTAGCCAAATGTAGGGTGAGCATAAAAAAGGCAAGTTGAATCTTTGAGGACAAGACTTGGCATGAGAGGATGCATCACAACACTAAGGCATAATGGTTGTAAACTCTCTCTTTATTTGACTATGCAATAAAAAGTTTCTTTTCCATAAATCTTATTGTGTTTCAATCACTGGTTTATTATCAAACTCCTTAGTCTTTGATATAGGATGATAGATTGATTTTGGTACTCTTGATCTTGTGTACTTTGTGATGTTTTATTGTAGGTAACTATGGAGATATGGAACTCTTGAAGGCTATAGAATTACACTGTATTGTAGGTGAAAGTTTCATTCCAAACATCTGTTTATCTTAGGAAAAGTTCTCTTTATTGTTATCACTTTTTTTTCTAGCTGTGAATGATTCAAGCCAGGGAAACAACTCCTGTACGCAGAAGGTGAGAATTTCCAACAACAAATTTGGTGACTCCACTGGGGAAGACATTTAGAACTTCTGATCTTTATTCATTTTCAGTTCTTGTATTTATTCCAAACTTCAACTTTTTCAGTGATCAGATTTGTTGGTTTTGTAGTGAGATTTGGTTTCATTTTGACCATATATGCTTCATATGCTTAATTTTCCTGTAATTTTTGTGATTTGATGCCAGTGGTTTGACATTTAACTTTCTCTTTTTTCACTTGATTTTTTTTTGAAACCTACAGTAGACACATCACTTTCAATAGGGACATGAAGCGGTGCCACCCCGTATACTCAGTGGAAAACAGGCGATGCCATTGCTCTTTTTCAATGAACAAGAGGTGGTGCCCAGGTGATAACGCTCTATCAATAACTTTGAAGAAGCGATGCCAGGTAGGGTTTTATACCTCTGCAATTTCAAAACTTAAAATGATTTTTTTCCTTTTCTGAGTTTGTTTCTGGCTTCATGATTGATGTTTGACTATTTAATTCAAAATATGGAAAGTGGTAAAGGCTTGTTTCATTTTGTTTTAAAGAGCTAGGTTGTTTTGATTCGTCCAGTTGCTTGCTATGCTTGGGTTTGTTTTTTGAAAGAGTGATTGGAAGTCATATAGTCAGATCTCTGATTACTATTAGATCAGCTGAAAAGAAAGCATGTTGTCGTTGGTTTCTTTATTTTTGTTCTTCATAAGTTAATAGAAGATTGATTCTGCTTTTGATTAAGAAGAAAATTCTGAGATTGATCATATATGTGTGTTTGAGGATGAACCATTGGATACTTGATTAGTTGCATAAAATTTCAGGCATTCATGTTTTTCCTTACCTTTACATGCTCTTTTGTCAACAAAAATATCATAGTTTGAGTTAGGTCTTTTTACATTAGAAGAATTTGAAAATATTTTAGTATGCTAAGTAGTTGTAGCATATTTCTTTTTGAAAAAGAGATCTTATTTCATTTACTTTCACGATTGGTCATTAGAAGTCTTTTTCTTGCTTGTAATTAGAAAAATAGTTTAGTGTGATTATTTGGGATTTCTTTTTTGGAAACGAAAATTGAATCACTCTCTCCTGTAAGTAGGGCATACCCTGAAAGATAAAGTGAAAATTTGCATGATCATGCTACATGGTTTTACTTTTTCTGTCCACACCTCATGCATTCACTTAAACGTATAAGATAAAATTAACACTAGTTCTAGGTGAAAATTTTTAGTAACTTGAGTGATAAGTTAGAATACATGTTCCAATGTCTATAAACATAGGATATTTCATTATATTTCTTGTACTACATCCCGAGGGCTTGTAGTTCTTCCACATACCAATGGGTACATTGAATGGCCTTTCACGTACCCTTGAGGTATATAGAAAGGTACTTCATGTACTTGATAGTATATCAAAAGGCTCATGTCGAACGGTTGTGCATTAGACATCACTAACATGAATTTGATCTCCCACATACCTTGAGTATATCGAGAGACCCTTCTAGTACACCCTAAACCAACTGAGAAAATCCTTTTCGTCATCTTGTTGATAAATACACTGAGAACAACACTCGAGGAGCTACTATGCACATGTCATCCAGGTAGTCGGGTATTCAAGAAAGGGTACAGTCCCAGTCCTCCTTGTCGCGTTTTATTGTTGGACCCTGCGGTATATCGCCAGTTGCAAAGACTTGACAATCCTAGTGAGGAACTGGATTTTTATCAGCCCCTCTTATCACCTAAGTTTGCTTGTGACCTTTAGCTTACATAGGAGTAATTTTGTGCGTGATTCTAGTTTCAAACCCTAGGTTAGGTTTGTTGTGACCATCAGTCTAGCTCAGTTACCTTTGAGACGATATCGAAGAGTTCAAGGCTTACCACCTGACTTTCCTCCTGTTGTGGGAGAGAGCGCAATGGAATCCATAATTCAAGAGTTCATGGCTAATTCCCATGTGGAAGGGAATCCAATTGTGGAATCTGGGGAAGAATTCACTTCTTATGATAATCTCTTGGCTGAAAAACCTCCTTCGACTGATACAACCTTTCATTTTCCAATGGAAGGTCAACCTGGGTCATCGTATTGGTATTCAATCACCTGTATAATGATACCGTAGGGGTAGAGGTTGGTACAAATTCTCCCTTCTGGAGGACTTCCCCATGGAAATCCATTTTTGAATACGGTGACTTCATGTGCATCCACATCTCTAGGGAGATGTTGTTCCTCTGAACTATGAAGGAAGTATGAGAAAAGCTTGAATATTTGTTTGGAAAACAAGATGAGATAAGAGGCCATATTCTCGAGATCAAGCTCATTACATTCCATCCCAACAACTTAGATATAATTCAACAATTATTCTTGAAATACAAATCCCTAGTCTTACAATGCAAGCAATGTGCGATAAAGAGGAAGGATGAGCATCATGTGCTATTAATTATGGGAAACCTTGGCTCAGAATTCTTAGACTTTGTATCTACATTCCACTCTAGAAGATTATCCATCCCAAATTGGAAAATTCCTTCTCTAGATGCATTTGCAGAGTCATTAATCCAGGAGAAATACAAAGTGATTCAGATGGGAGTGCTCAATGCCTACAAGAATCAGGCCCTATTAGTTGGAGACTCTAGGAATGCGCAAGAAAAAGGGAAGGAAAGAAGGAAAGAGAAAAGAAACACTAAAAGTGAACCTAAATTGATTTTGATCCATCAGTTAAAGCCTCGGGCTCTAGGAAGGACAACCATCAAAGGTATTGTTTGTGTCAGAAACTGTTTCTAAGGCTAGGGAAACATGCCAACACAATCTCAAGAGTAAATTCAATTCAAACTAGGGTTTAGGGTTTTTGTTTTAAGTGTTTTGGTCATAAACATCAAGAGCATATAGGGAATACATTCATCAGATAAGCAACAACTAAATCAAACACAATCACTGATAAAGATGTATATATATCACAAGAAACTAACAAAAAGCCTTTATTGAAGTTTACACATAATGAACAAGCACTGCTAGAAAACAAACATTAACCAGCACTGAAATTGTCAATTAAGAAGCTAAACAAACTCACAGTAAAGCCAACACAGACCAAAAGTAGGGTAAAGAGTCATATATCCATAGTTTCATCAGTAAATGTACAAGAGAGTCACAACACTTATCTTTGAATAAGCCTGAAAGTATGATAGCCCACAGACCTCCTGATGCTCCAGAAAAATTAGAACCTTTACAATGTCTTTCAAACTCTCCTAAATAGCTATCCTCCTCAAAAAAAACAGTTAGGTTTTACCTTCTAAACTGCCTCCATCGAATCCCTAAAGTAAGTAAGGTAAAAAGTGATTTTTTTTACAAAATTACATACTTGCTAAAAATAGCAATGCTTAACAAAACTGTTTATCAAAACTAATCACTAACTAAAAACTGATTCATAACTTCTTTGATGCTTTTACAAGCAAATCAATGCCATCAAGCCTTCGAGTCCTTTTTCTAGCTCCTTCATGCTTTTCCTCTAGGCTATCTATCTTCTGGTGCAAATCTTCATTTTCATGTTGCAGCTGCTCCACAGTTTTCTCTAGCTCCATGGTGTACCTGTCAGTAGCTAGTTTTCCTTTCAACACCTCTCTAGATACTTCAGATAACTGTAAAAAATGCTGATGTACATCCAGCAATTCCTCCACCAGCCCCCTGTTGACCTTGAATAGATTGTCATTGGTCTCCTGAAGCTGCTTCACCTGCTGTTTGTATATTTGAATTCTTCCTTGTAGGCTTTCTTCCTCACTAGGGTTTTCCAGTACATTTGGCTCCTGCATCAAAATATCTGAATAATCAACCTGAACAACAGCTTCTTCTATAATACCTGCTTGCTTCAGTATGGCCTCATCTTCTTCATCCCATCCCTGTTTTGCAAAGTCCCATGCATTTGCTTTTTCTTCTTCCTGCTGTTTGATGATTTTATCTCTGATTTCAACTATTATCTCTGATAACTTAGGAGCAGGTTGGCATACTTCATTTGCTAATTGTGATTTTTCTGTACCTGCAGGTTTAGAAGAAGAAAAAGGTTTAACAGATGTCTTCTTTTTGATTTTACTGTCCTACTGAAAACTTTCTGCTCTTTCACTGGAAGAAGAATTGATTAACACTGCTTCTTGCTTGGAATCTAGTTTAGGATTGAGGAGTTTCTTCATGTTCCACCTGAATTTGTTTGTAGGCCTGGTTCTAAGTCTTCTATTTGTAGTGACACTTTTCTTCTTTTTTCTCTTAGGTTTTACTGATTTGCTCCTTGAAGTAGGTAAATCTTCCAATGCTTCTGTACTTGGTTCAGTCATGATAACCTGCTATTCATCCTCCAACAGATACCCTTCATCTTCAGATATGATGGTAAGGGGGCTTCTTGGTTTATTTTGTAATTCTTCTTTAAAAGTGGCAGCTTTCTCCATGTCAACAGTGCCAGCTTGCTCAAAAGTAACATCTTTCTCCATACCAACAGTCAAACCAGGCTGTACCTCCTTGTCTGCAAACAATGAATATTTGGCTTTAGGATACTCTGAATCCACTTTGAACTGACTGTCACCCTGTGCATGTTCTGAGACTTGCTCAGTCACCTTATTGACCTTAATCTCACCCTTGCTGGTAGATGTGATTGAATGACCCAGATTTTTAATCATCACCTTACCTTTGTCAGTTTGTCTTTTGGGTTGTTGGTCTTCTTTTTAAGGATGAATGTCAGACCAAAATAAGAAGAAATCCCAATTTCTTCCCTCATGCTGTAACACTGTAGTAATAATTAGTTTAATAAGGCCATGATGAAACAGTGACTGTGAGGTGTGATCATCTTGATCCTTTATTTTGCTTGACATCTTCTGCAGGCTTTTCAGGAAAAAGAAAGGCAAATTCATTTTAGACACCCCTACTAAGTGCTGCAGGAATCTGAAGTGGTACTTAAAGTCAAAGGAGTACCTTCCTTCACAAGTCACATAACTTTGAAGGATTCTTAAAGGCTCAATCCACTCCTTTCTAAAGTTTTGAATGGGGATCCCTTTGCTCCAGTTAGGAATAACATTAGGCAGTAAATATCTTTGAGGGTCAAATTCAAAAGGAGATTTCTTAAACCAATGTTCTCCCTCATTCTTTATTTCAGTAGCTTCTGATATCAACTCCACAGTTAACTTAAATCTCAATGCATCCATCATGATCATATCCTCCTTAAGTCCTTTGGCAAACCTGCAAGAAACCTGAGAATTAAAACCATCAATTTTCTTGAAAAAGCTCAACCACCCTACCTGCTGAAACATCTCTGCACAGTCTGGAAGTTTTTGGACCCAAGTTAGGTCTGAGGGTTCAGCTCTGTTTATCTTTCCACTTTTTCCCATAATTTCCCTTCAACTGATAGAAAACAATCTAGTTTAATGTTCCAGAAATGCTTAGAGATTAGCTTGCTGTTGTTTGACCACCTTCTCACTCTGCTAGGTATCCCTGTACAGGCCTGCAATGTCCAGAGTACTTAAAGGCAAATGGAAAACTGTAAATAGATATGGATATGGTACATTAAGGATTCACTCAAATGCCTGCATCCAAAAAACATCAAGACAACTTCATCTGAAACCCTAATACTCCCAGTACTTCATATAAGGTCACCCATACGCTCATCAAATCAAACTGAACTGTCAGCAATAAAAGAAGGGACAAATACACCAATGTTTGCAAAAACTTTCTGCAAGTCACAAACTGTCACCAACTCTGGTACATTTAGCCTATAGGTTCTGCAATCATTAGGGTATGATACTTCCAGCAAAGATTTCACACATTATGAGCATTTCACAGCTTTTTAAAACCATCCAAATATATTGACCAAAACAGCCTCTGTGTATAACCAGCAAAACTGTGAAATTTCTGAACGCTGTCTTTTGCAATTTCTGGTGTATTAGGTTTTGAGAAAAGACCCTTCAGTCAACTCCTTACAACACTAAGTATCATCACCAAAGTATCAAATACATAAGAGGACTGATTATATGTACTCTTCCTTCAATCAATCACTAAAATCTACAGGCTGAATGCCTTGAATTCAAGGCTTCCTGGCTGCTCTGTTCCTTCAAACTCTTTGCAATGGCTCCTGGTGACTATTTCAGAGGTGGAAATTTTTTCCTACAACATAATTTACCCTCTCTTCCGAGCATATTCTTTTAACTCACCACGCAACCATAAAAAACAAAGTTTAGAGCTATAAGGGTTTTGTAATGAGGTACCTACCAACTTCTCGAATACATGAGCTTAAGGCTTGGTTTTGATGCAGCAATAGTCTCTCCTCAGGTGCACAGGTGTCCCCAGCTCATCTCTTCGACCACAAATGCCAGAATTAAGAAGCCCTAACTTTCCTGCTAATGCTGCGAGAGCCATCTTCCTTCACGGGGACATAATCCAGTTTTGTAGCAATTTAGTTCTTCTGCACGAACTGGCTTTCCTATACAAACGCATATGGGACAAGAATTGGACAGTTTAAACCGGGATTTGATGATTTTCCCAACTAACTCCACGATTTTAGCAATTATGAACCCGTTTTTGGCTGAGTGACTGAAATCGACTGAAATGCGTGTCTAACTGCCATCACACGTGTTAAACAACCTTGAAAAAGACCATCAATCACTTTTATCTGATACCCATGATGAAAACACTGCAAAAAATTTGAAAAACAGAGAGGCGCGATTTTCTTGTAGCGCTTCCTTCATTAACTTTTTCACCAGCGCTACAAGAATCTTTCCTGAGCTAATTTATCACAATTTTACAGCTTTTTGATAAATTGTCGAATGTTTAGAGCTTTATCAGGCTTAAAGAACAAGTGTGCTTGATCTCAAAACATATTATTAATTCAACCCTTGAATATAAACCTTCTTTATCCCTTTCAAAAATCTAAAAAGACTATTAAAAAGACAAATAAAATCTAAAGAAAATGTGCTCAAAAACTATTAAAAACTAATAAATCACCAATAGACTCTCCAAAAAGACCAAAACTGAGAAGTAATCAAACCTATGATTGAAGGTGAAACCAAAACAAACCAAAATTGAAGAAAACAAACCAAAATGGAGAGAAGAAATTACTGACATAACAGGTATGATATAGGAAAATGCTCTTATTGTAAGAAATGAAACCATACAGAGAAGTGTTATATGAAGAATACCATTGATCAGATGGAAAAACTCCTTGAGCAGCATAATATTTCCCTCCCTAAAAGAACAAGGAAGACTGGATCTAGAGAAAATACTGAAGATTGAGATGAGAGATGCCATGCATTGAAGGATAGCTATTCAAAATCACATGCCTTCCTCATTGCTTCAAGAGCCTCCAATCATATGGTTGAATCCATAGAATCATTCTCTTCATTAGAAACTACTGGTTGTTCAAGTATTCACATGGGTGATGACACCCAAATTTGAGCTGAAGGAAAGGGTTATATCAAGTTAAAAGTTGGAGTGTTAAAAAATGACACATATTGGGTGATGACAAATTTGTTATATGTATACCAGATGACACATATTGTCCCACCAAAGTGAGCATTATTCGATATTGACTCAGTGGATATCTCAGATATCTCAACTGGGTAGATTATAGTGAAGGGTGTTGCAAACCATGCCTCTAAGGGATATGAATTCTCATGCTTTCTTCCATACTCAGATCCAGTACAATCTCAGCTCCCATTCGAAAGGGTAAGTAAAAAAATTCTATCTACACCTTTTTCAAATGATTATTATCTAATGTCTCATATTCAGAAGATAAGGAACAAGATCAACATGATCTTGATATTGAGATTGAACTTCAAGAGGATCTAGATCCATATCCAACTCCTATTCCAAATCATAGGCCTAAATGGGAACAAAATATCATTAAAGAAACCAGGAATGTTGTTGGGGATCCAGAGGACATAAGAAGAATGAGGTCCCAGTATTAGAATGAACATGTTGCGCTCTCCCATTCAGTTTCACTTCCTTCAGTTAGGTGCAACAAGATCCCTGAGAGATGTTACTTGATGGTAAGGGTTGATCCACAATTCGTCCCACTGAAGAACAAATTCGATCAATTCATTATTCCTCCAGAAAGAAGAGACAAAGGAAATACTCCTTCTCCTGTCCATCATCAGATTGGAAGAAGATGGAAAAGTTCATATGCACAGTCCTAGGAAACTAGTGTAGACAAGAACCAACATCCTGCATTACCTCTCCAAAAAGTTGTAGATTGCAGCAATTTTTTCACAAAATTTTGCTCAAAGAGAAATTTTTTATCAATCCCTACATTATAGGAACCCACTATGAGTGCCACCAGCAGTCACCTTCAATGTTCGGTGGTAGGTAGTCAACCATGATCAGTAATGCTCTGATAACCACCATTAGTTCATTGCTAGTCATCATAGCACCAATTTGCGTGATTTAAGGGAATGTGGCACCTTTTTTCCACCTACCTCATTAGTTAACTAATTGTGAACTGACTTGGTTGTCCAGATTTAAACTAGTGAGCTCCAGCGGCAATTATTTCCACTCTGAGTTATATAACTATCCAATTTGAGTTGGTGAATTCAAATCTTATCCACAATATTCAAATTCTATTTATTGTATGACCATTGTATTACTGATTAATTAATGAAGATTGATGTAATGATAATATGTGCAATACTTGTCCTATTTATGTGAAATTTCTGTCATGAATCTATTGTTCAATTTACATTTATTTGATAATTCCACTACATCCTTCTTTTCAGATAGCTCTCATTTTTTCTTGTAGATCTATGGTTCATGAAATTTAATAGTAACAAGAGAAAATATCCCTTCATCAGATTGTCTTTGGGATGAATTCATTCAGGATGAGAATCAAAGAGGATATGTACAGGGGAGTTCATCCAATAGTAATTAAGATGAGGAAAATGTCGCTTTAATAACTAAAATAAAGAAGTAGTCCAACAAGGGTCCCAAGGGTGGGGCTAAGTAGTAGGGTGAGTATGAGAAATACTTGAGCAAAGCAAAATGATTTGCTTGCCTGAATTTTGGATACTATGTTGGATAGTGGCCTAAAACGACAACAAGAGGTAATAGGATGTAGCTTCGATGAAATTTGATGAGTATGCAACGAATTTTGAAAGGGATTTTCCCTATTTGTTGGTCATTCATTAAGAGAATCCATTACCAGCATAGAGGGAGAGTATGAGAGATATTATTCCTTATTTTTTGGCCATTCATTGATTACATCTACCACCAACACTTGGTACATTGATAGTGGGGCTTCCATCCATATGACAGGTGTTCATGATATTTTGATAGATTTCATTGATACTAGCTTGGATCTTGACGTGGTGCTTGGAGATGACACTATTGTAAGTCAAGCTGGGAAATGGAGTGTTACCTTTTAGATGGATTCTAGGGATCCCATGAAAGTGAGGGATGGCTTGTATGTCCTTAGGTTGAAGAAGAACTTGATATCGGTTTCCACTCTAGAGGATATGGGATTTGGAGTGTACTTCTGAGATGGGTATGTACACTTCATCCTAAGGGATCTAGTGACTCTACATCTATTGCGATTGGTGTTATATGCAAAAAAACTATACCATTTCTTATTTCATCCCCATCATTCCTTGGCACACTATAGCAGTAGTTGTGATCTATGTGAGTTATGGCATGTGAGGGTGGCACACTTTCATCATCCATCTCTAAGGATGTTGAGATATATGGAAATAGGTTTTTCCTGTGTTTAGCATGGAACATAGTGATATGTGCAGAGGGTGTTATCTTGGAAAGTACACCAAGACTGTCTTTCCAAGTAGTGACAGTAAATCGATAGGAATACTTGATTTGGTTCACTTTGATTTATGTGGTCCAATGTATTTTGTATGATTGACAAGGTATGAGTATTATGTGAAATTTATTGATGACTTTTCTAAGAATACATGGATTTACTTTCTAAAGAGAAAGGATTCAAAATCATTCTTGCAAAGGATTCAAGAGTTCAAATCTCTCGTTAAGAACCAAAAAGGAAGGAAGATTCAGGTGGTGTGGCTAGAAAATGGGGGTGAGTATACCTCCTAGGAATTTAATGAGTTTTGTGCATAGGATGCGATCAAGATATAGTTGATAATTTGATATACCCTATAGCAGAGTGGGGTCACGGAGAGAAAGGATCGAACCATTGTTGTAGCACTGAGAGCGATGCTTCATGACCAGAGTTTTCCTTTCTTTCTTTGGGTCGAGGATTGCAGTACAACTGTGTACATTCTGAACATGAGTCCCCATATGGATTTGGGTGTAAAACTCCTAAGGAGGATTTTGCAGGTAAAAAGCATGAGGTTGTTAATTTTAGGATCTTTGGACTCCTGACTTACTCACATGTCCCTTCAAATAATACGACAAAGTTGGATCCCACAATTGAAAAAGGAAATCTTTGTGGGGTATGATGAGACTTCAAAGGCCTTACTCATATATCATTATTATTGTGGGGTATGATGAGACATCATCATCATCATCATTATGTTTTTCACTTTGAAATGACTTTTTATTTTTAGTTTCTATTAAAGTTGATTTGAGTTTTAATAAATTTGTTTTTATATTATAATTTTTTTTAATATTTTTAAGAAGTGATTGTATATTAAATTTTTTGAAAATTTAAAATAGATTTTAAATTTATTTATTTTATTTTATATGAAAAAAGCTTATTATACTTATTTTAAAAAATAATAAAATATTATAAAAAATAACAAGTTTATTCAAGTTAGATTATATATATATATATATATATCTTAAATTAGATAAATTAAAATCATAAACCTTTTTTTAGAATGCAAATTTTGGAAAAAGATTTGTATGTCAAAAGATTTGATCATTTTGAATGTTTGGTAGATCAACTTTTAAGATGGATCTATCCTCATTTTTAATTAAAAAAACTATTTATAAATTATAAATCTTTAAAAATAAATTAATTATAAATTTAAAAATTAAAATTAAAAATATTAATTTAAAAATTTTCTAAAAATATAATTTAAAATTATTTAAAAATTTTCAAATGTTATTATTATATTTTATTTATTAAAAAATATTATTATATTTAATTTTGATATATATGTTTTTATAAAAAAAATTATTTATTCATATGTCCACTTTTATAAACTCTTTTACCTTTTACTAATTTTTTAATAAACTCTTTTACCTTTTACTAATTTTTTAAGTAACGCATTTGAAATGTTAGCAACCTCGATTTTAGAATGGAAGTACATTACTTGACCCCATCATGTGCCTTTCAAATAGAAGGTCATGCCTTTGAAATACTCATATTAAAATGGAAAAGTTGGTTACAATACATTATTTAACAGCATCACATGTCTCCGAAATAAAAGGATCATGACTATGAGAAGCTATTTAAGGTTTATGTTATTTTTACTGTAATTGTTTTGTTTTTTTAATTTTTTTTTTCCAAAGAGAAAAAGCATAATTTTATTTCATCTGTAGAGAGACAAAATTACATTTTGTAGATATGTAAAGCACATTTATAAATAAAGATCAGCACCCGATAATAAGGTCTATAAGCACATCCCATCCCAAAACATCAAAAGATAAATTACCTCATCTATCCACTAAAATAGGATACGTTAAACAATTCCTGGAAACATAAACGTTCCATGAGCAAAGCAAACCAGAACAGCCCATATTATCAAATAAAATCAGTCATATCAACCAACAGTCATATCCAAACGTTCAGAAGCCAAATATCTCAAATCTGTCCCAAAAAAAGCAAGTCTCAAATCGCCAGCCCTTCAATGAAGGGACGATGATAATACTCTGTTTATTTTTTCAACTTAAATGGGCCTTTTGCTATTATAGTAGTGGAAATTTAAAGAAAATTAAACTCCCCACCATAGATACTGTTACATCACAACACTTTAGTTATAAAACCATATGTTACCTTTCCACGTAAACTAAAATAACGCTTGCCTTCATCAAAACTATAAATATTTATACAATATTACTCTAATGGTATTATCAATCTTACTCTAATGGTATTATCAATCTTACTTATCTGAGTCTGAGTCTAACTTTATTTCTTGCCTTATCAATATTTACGGTAATAATAATAAGTCTATGATGTTAACCCTTCGTTCTTCATGTTGCTTTGTGGCATTAAAATAACTCTTATATGGATCGGAAGATCTTTATCTGGATACTAAATAATTATATAACTGAGAAGTGATTATTGCATTGCATTAAAGAAAGATAGTC
Source organism: Pseudotsuga menziesii (assembly GCA_001517045.1). Classification (NCBI taxonomy): domain Eukaryota; kingdom Viridiplantae; phylum Streptophyta; class Pinopsida; order Pinales; family Pinaceae; genus Pseudotsuga; species Pseudotsuga menziesii. The sequence continues at coordinate 52,883 of LPNX011006277.1, forward strand.
ACATAGATAAAATAAGAACTTGCATTATTTAATAATTAGAAGGTAGGTTATATCAATATCATTATTATTGTATTGAGAAATAATTATTACAGTAAGTTGAGATTGTAACTGAAAACTAAGATAAAGGTATACAAAGAGTATGAAATGGTTACAAACATGGAGTTTATTAAGATAAAAATAAAAACATTAAAAACCATATTTGTATGTGAAAATTTGTGAGTATATGAAATTATATCAGCTATGTATAAAACTTTTATAATTTGTTTACAATTAAATTGTAAATTTGAAATAAATAATTATTAGTTAAATAATTGGATTTTTTTTAATATTTTTCTAGTTTAACTTGTTAAAGTGTGAGTTATTTATGTCTAGCTACATGTTATAAGTGGTGTTCTTCCAATTATCCATTCATCAACAATGAGTTACTCATGTATTTATTTTAAATTTTGAACAAAATTCAATCTCTATATTACACTTGTTTCATCCTCATCCATAGAGGAAAAAGCATAGGCACTAGTCCACCCCAAATCTTAAATAAATAAATAAAGAATAATAATAAAAAAATCGATAGCTAGTTGATAAACTGATAACTTATAACAATGCATGGATAACTCATGGCTGATGAATTGATAACCAACATTTCATGGCATATAACTAGAACAATGTGACATAAAAATAAAAAGAATATAAAAAATAACTAATAGTTGATAGGACCACTCAAAGTTGAATCACTTTAATGAAAAAAATACGACTAATAAAAAAATATTTCTAAATTGTCTTTTATTTCATAACTATCTCTCAATCATTTAATTTCTATAGACCTGATCCAACCACAAACGGTACTAGTTAATAATTTAGAAAATAGATTAGTAATTAAGGAAAAGTTTTAATTGGATTGTAGAAAATAGATTGGTAATTAAGGAAAAGTTTTGATTGGATTGATTTCCTTGACTGTACTCATTGAATAGTGAACTCATAATACAAATACCTACCGAAGATAATTTGAACCTCAAACAATTAGTTCTGATTTGTTCATAGGGTGACATGTGGCTAGTTATGACTTGTGGATGTTATCCACTATCTTGTTAATCAAATCACGTTTTACTATTCATCAGGAGCAGGTGAAATAGTTAACTATGATTTCAAATGACAACCAAGTAAATAGACATAAAGGAGTATTTGAACAGCAAGTAAACATCAATGAATCACATCGAAGCTTCCATAACAGATTTAGGAAAATAAAGTATGAAAAAAATACTTTCACAGAGAGTTTCTGCAGACTGAAATTGCTGATAACAAAGATACATTTATCCAGTAAGTACGAGGAAATTAATAGCAAAAATTGAGCTGAAGTGGGCAGTAATATGCAAATTAAACATCTAACGTGGGCAGTAATATGCAAATTAAACATCTAACATGAAGCTGCATGATTCAAAGCTTTTTCAGTTCAGGCCGACAAGGAGATCCATCATCTGCCTCTGTCTGCTCCATGAACCTCAGAAGCGACTTAGGAACAGGCGGCGTATTAACATCTGCAAAACCTTCGAGCACGTTTACAACATGGGCCATGGTTGGCCGAGCATCTGCGTCGTTCTGAATGCACCATCCGCCTATCATGGCAGCTTTCCTCAGCTGCTCCACATCTATATGATCTGCACAATCCTGCATGTTTTTCTTCAGCTTGCCGTCCAGCAGATCCATTACATTTCCCAGCTTCATTTGAGTCCCTGCCCAGGTCGGGAAGAACAACCTGCTCGACGGCACGCTGAAGTCTAAATTCCGGCACCCGGCTATGATTTCCAGCAACGTCATGCCAAAGCTATAAACATCGGCCTTGGCAGTAATGGGCATCCCGGAGATCCATTCCGGCGCCAAGTACCCTCTC